>JBBPCS010000573.1:5954495-5966566 GCA_037974645.1 Hollardia meadi | reverse complement strand
GTTCCTTTCCTTCTCCATACTTTTCTCTTCCCATCATTCTGGTACAAGTTAATCTTGGTTTCATCTGTCCAAAGAATGTTATTCCAGCACTGAGCAGCTTTTATAGATGTTTTCTTAGCTAATTCTAATCTGGCCTTCCTGTTCTTGAGTGTTACCAGTCGTTTGCACCTTGTTGTAAATCGTCTGTATTTACATTCATGAAGACGTCTCTTGATTGTAGACTTTGGCAATGATTCACCTACCTCCTGGAGAGTGTTCTTGACCTCTTCTTTGACTTTTTGGTGTTGCTGAGCTTGCCAGTGGATTCCTTCTTTTTAAAAATGTACCAAATTGTTGATTTGGCCACTCCTCATTTTTTGGTTTTTATTTTGTTTTTTAAGCCTAATGATGGCCTCCTTCACTTGCATCAACACCTCTTTGCACCTCATTTTGAGAGTTCCCCTGAACAGCTACTAAATGTAGGTTCAACACTTGGAATAAACTCCAGACCTTTTATCTGCTTAATTTTTCATGAAATAACGAGGGAATAGGCCACACCTGGCCAAGAAACTGCTTGTCAGCAATTGTCCAATTACTTTTGAGCCTGGGGGACTATGCATAAAAATGGCTGTAATTCCTAAATGGTTAATGCGATATTTCTGTTCAACACCTTGAATTAAAGCTTAAAGTCTACACTTCAACCACATCCTGATTGTTTCATTTCAAATCCATTGTGGCGGTGTACAGAGGCAAAATTTCAAAAATTGTGTCACTGTCCAAATACTTATGGACATAACTGTACATTGATTGATTGACTTTATTGTCCACCTCAGTGGAAATTTGTCTTTGGCTTCTCCCAAAGTACAGAAAAGTACATACATTACACATAGCACAACACACCATTAAAACATACAAATGTACAACATACAATAGTGCAAATTGGCAGGTAGCAGCAGATAGGTTATATAAATAATACCAGAGATAAAATACAAGTGTTCCCTCATACAGTCATTCCGTGTTCAATGCCTGTATGGCATAGGGAATAAAAGACTTCTTGTATATGTTCCGGCTGGCCCTTGGGACCTTGAATCGATGGCCAGACGGGAGCAGCTCATACTGTGAGTGTAGTGGATGTGAGGTGTCTGCAGTTATATGTCTAGCCTTCCTGTGTACAGCACTGTCAATATATATTGCAAAGTTGTTTTTGTGACTTGCCAATCACCTTCCCTGCAATGTTAACAATTTTGGAGAGCTTGTTTTTGCTCTTTACACTCAAGTTGCCATACCAAGCTGTTATATTAAATGATAAGATGCTTTCAACCAGACCAGGCTGTTTCAAGTATGTGTTGGCTAACGCCAAAGCTCCTCAGCTTCCTGATTAAAAACAGTCACTGGTTGGCTCTCTTAAAAATGCTGTCTACATTGTCATTAAAGGTTATGGTCTGATCAATGATTGTGCCCAAATACTTAAAATGTTTTACTTCTTCTACTTGCTGGTTATTGAGTATGACAGGGAGGATGTTACTGGTTCCCCTTGGTTTTGTTTGTATTATAAGTTCTTTTGTTTTGGCCACATTCATTTCCAATTTACTTGCCCGACACCAGTCCTGCAGTACAGTGACCTGGCTAAAGTAAGCCTCCTCATATATGGCATTGTCTTCCAAGAGAAGACCGACAAGAGCCATATCATCAACATATTTGAACAGCTTGACATTACTGCTGTGAACAGTCATTTCATTTTTGTAAATGGAAAACAGCAGTGGTTCTCCAGAGACTGTAGGCACAGGCCTTATTGTGGATTTTTTCAATGAGTTTGGGAAAATACAACCGTCAAGCAGAGTCTGAAACAACTGAGTGACAACCCGTTTAAGCTGGTGAGAACATACTTTAAGTACCCTTCCTCTTACACCATCAGGCCCAGGGGCTTAGTTGGGTCTGATTTTGGAGAGACACGTGGCTATTTCTCTCTCAGATAGCTGAATAGGTTCATAGCTACCTATCAGATTGCAGATAGTACTACAGCCTGTTCTTGGGTCTCTCGCATCATACCTTCCATAGTAGATGTTTAGGTCATTAACAAATTCACCACAGTCTGCCATATTCACACTTTGCTTTTTCCTTTCCCTGCCCATCATTGTATTGAGCCCCTCCCATGCTTACTTTGCATTGCCTGTACAAAATATTTGCACAACCTTATACTTAAAATCAGTTTTTGCTGAAAAAACTGTGCGTCTAAACTCCTTCTCTTTCTCCTTTACTAGATACATGTACATATAGTTGATTATAAATGAGAAAAAAAATGTGAATGACTTACGTCTGTTGAATACAATTAACACACATAAGCTTTCCTTAGCTAAGACTGACTAGCTGTCTAGCTCGCTTATTGGTTGGCTTTGTGTGAGACTAATGGACGTCCTGGCACGTGTGAAGTGAATTTAAAATATGTGCATGTAATTGAAGATTTAAAGTCCACCATAAAATTCATAGGTACTCACTGGCCAAATGTTCTGGCTAGCTCACTGACTGGCTCACTTATGGGGTGACTCATTTTTCCCCCCTCAAAAATAAACAAAAATACACACTTGTAGGAACACAGCTTTTAAATACACTAATGGGGTGACCAGGTGTCCCACTTCCACTTTTTGTGGGACTGCACAGCATTTTTTTATCCCTTGTCCCACATATTAAGACAATGTCCCACATTTTGATTGGCTCTAGTTTTCAAAAGTCAAACCACTGTAGGACAGACACTTTTCGAAAATCTGACTTTTTGAATGCCAATCAAACTGCAGACACATTGGTCAATGGAACACAGGCCTGATCCTAGACTTCTTTGATTTGGGGGGGGGGCAGTAAGAGATGTTGATTGGACAACAACTACTGCTGTGTTGAGTACCACAGGGATGACTTTTTTTTGTAGGTCTAATGGGATTGTGCTTCTGGATTGATGCAGAAAACAAAGTCTGGGCTCAACAAAAGCTTGATGAGGTTATGTTTAACAAGATGATCTTCACAAATTATCACCGCCCATTCAAAAATGTCAATGAGTTTGAGACGATACCCTGTGGAAAATAATACTAACCTATTTACAGAGTTTAGGACTTGTTACTGGCATTTTCATTTTAAACCCACCTCCACCACCCCCTGATAGGAGGACAACTGTATTTATGTTATATCTAATTATCTATTATTACATGGAGTATAGTATAGTCTAAATGTGAAGCTACAATGGAGGCCTAAGTGGCAGTTCCAATTATGAAAGCCTTGCTTAGAAAAACGAAATCTCTGTCATTATTTCCACCAAATTTGCAACAGGGGAAACAGAAGCACATATCTAACTTTGCAGAGTACTCCAGCCAGTATGTCAAATGCAGTATGCCAAAAATACCAGGATGTCCTCCTGCATCCGGTCACATTTTGCAGTATTCAAACCAGCATGTTTTTCTGGCTTTTCTGACCCACCGCTGAGAGAGCACAGGCAGATAACAGAAGCCGCAATAACAGATGACAGCACAATTAATACATTAATATACAAACCATATACAGACTGCAATGGATGTATGAGCAGAATAGAAAAGTTTATTTTTTAAATAAGATAGACCGCTCAGCATTGGTAACGTGTCCCACATTGTCCCACTTAAACAAACTTTTGGTCCCATGTTTGGTTTGTCGAAATCTGGTCACCCTATACACTAAAGGTCAGCTAAGTGGATCATCCAAATTATTTGCTACTTAGTTGGCATGCTTCATGCACAAGTGAATGCCTAATTGGCTGCCTGCTGGCTTGTTGGTCTTCACTCATGCTGATTGGTTTGAATAAAGTAAATAATACAGAACATTTCCCTGGGTACAAAGAAAAGACTTGGTCGCTTTCATGCTTCCTCCTAGATTTCCCTAAATACATCCTGTCTGTACTGTTTATTTCTTATTTCTATTACTTACATTACACTACATTAAATCTGGGGACTTTAGTTTTATAGCTATTTATCATGTTAGTCTCTGGTCTGTAGAAAACTGTTGAGAAAGAATGCGGTGAACAGCAAAGCTGAAGTTTAGGCTCTTTACTATATCGACTGTATTGTTTTGGACCTGTTTTCTTGAATTATCGAAAAAGGATGGCAAAAATGAAATAAAAAAAAAAATCTGTTACACTTCAGCAGGCACAGATTTTTGTTGGCAGCGTAAAAGGACTAAAATACCTAATTAAAATCAAAGGCATAAAAAAGAAATAAAGTGAAAGCTCAGTCCTCATATGTGCAGCCATTTGAGTATTTTCATGTCACTCCTCTCTACAACACATTTTTCCCAAGCTCACCCATCTCTGGCAACTCACCTGCTTAAATAAGCCTAATAAAATACTGAGAGGGAAACAATGGTTGGTGATGAAATGCTAATCATGTTGCAGTAGTGTTATTGAGACAGATCAGAGGTCAGGCAGAGAGATGGAGCCTCCTTCAACCTGTCTGATAGGGGCAATCAACTGATGAAACAGACTGAAAGATGGAGCGATGGAGGAGCTCTCACTGTGATTTTCACACATCCGCCCTGTCTCTCTACCTCCAACTGTCCTTTTTCAAGGCTTCTTTCCTCCTTCTATTTGTCTCTCCATCCATCCTCTGCACTGCGTGAGGTGAAGGCGAGAGCAAAATGTACGACAGGAAAACCTTGTTGGACGGACACAGTCAGATAATGGACTATCCTATTTCTGAGACAAGCAGTGGCATTGTGCTTCTGAGTGACAGGGATGACGGCCAGACCGAAGGGAGAGGAGAGCGGGAGAAATAGTGAGGGAGGGATGCAATAAAAAAAGAGGAGGTCAGAAGGGACAAAAGCAGCTAAAATGAAGAGAGTAAGATCAACATGAATAAGGTAGTAATAGATGTATGACGCCTACTTTTTGACAGATTTTTTTTTGTGGAGTTTTAGTCAGAGTTTAGTGGTAATTTCCGTTTTATTGTAATATCAAAGAACTGCTATTTAAAAAGCTGTTGAATAGATGTTGAGTTCAGTATATGTAAGATTTCCTTTTAAATGTTCACACATTCATTTTGAAATGGAAAAATGATTTGCAATACCTTACGAATACAAAAGTGAACGAGGAGAGTGCACTCTGCAGATCACCACCAGGCGTGTTCGGGGGCTTGTGGGTGGGAAACAGCAGAGGTGTAGTGCTATTTGTTGAAGTACAGGAGTGTACCCATGACACGCATGCATGTGTGCACGTGTACAGCTGAGCTGTGGCTCATTTTGAAGGTTATGTAACCGCTTCTTTTTTACTGTGGTAAGTTTGCGTACTTCAGTCACCTATAACTGACCACACAGTGAAATGTTAGGCAGCCTTTAGGGAATGTTTTCATCATGTTGAGAACGTACGTGGCATTAAGCTAAACACAGCTAAGTGGTAGGGGTTGAAATATTCTATTTTTCTGTTCAATTTTTTCCACACACCACAAGTGAATCTGTCAAGAAAAAGTGCTGATAGTCCTTCATGATATATTTAATATGATATCCATAATCTGAGTTTGATAATCTCAAACTTAATTTTCCTGCCCCTCTGTCTGTTGTTCTCTTGAAGTATCTATTCTTTGAATCCCACCCCCCACAAATATCAAAATCTCCCCATCCACTATATTTATTAAAATTTGTATCAATGCTGCTTGTAATATTGTTTATTTTAATTATCCACATACCTGTCAGTTTTATCTTTAACTAATGTTTTTTTTAAAAAGTGGCAGGGAGTCGTTTCAGCGTGCACCAGCAGTGCGACACATATGGGGAACAGGAAGTGCAGGGCAGGATGCATGTATGCATGACAGCAGTGAGACCGTATGCAGGTTCCAAAACACCAGCAATGTAAAAAGTCAATTTGAAAACGAAAATGCCATCAAAAGAATCCACTGAAACATGACCGCTTCGTACGTTGTCCCTAGAGGAAAAAAATATTCCCCAACTGAACTAATTCTTGATCACCTTCGGGCCCTACCGGCTGGTTAATGTCGGTATAAAACAGAGCAACAATAACTTGCTATCAAAGAATATCTGTTCATAGCGGAGAGAGCAAAGGGCCAATAATTATCATCGAGAGATGACCTAAAGTTCATGAAGAAATGTAACATATTGCCTGATTTTACTAAAGGGATATTTGTGCATTAATATATTTAACTACTGAGAAACCTATGTTAAAATGTTTAACTCCTAATTTTGCCTTTTTTACAGTTTGGTTTTCTTCTCACGTTAATGACTGTAATTTTCAGTATTGCCTGTGTTCTGAAATATCCTGATATGGCCTCAAGCAGAATACTGTGTGCATATAAACATGACGGCGGAATTAGAATAAATGCATCTTCAGAACCAGCTTGCTTCTCACAGTGCCAGGCCTTAGTCAGCAACTGAGTGGTGCTATCTCTGCGACGTGACCTGTAAATGATCTGACCTACAAAATGACTAGTGTGGCTATTGTTTTCTGTGTCAGCTTGCATTATGATCTTTTTGGGAGTCAGCAAGCCAAACAAGTCTCCTGCATACTGAAAATGCACAGCTTGATGTGTAAAATGTGTGCTTTTTCATGTTATGTAATGTGTTCAATATACTCTGATGTTGTCCTCGTTTCTTGCACTTTTATTAAAGTCAGTTAATTTGAGTGTCAAAACATTTTAATCACGCTTTCATTAACCCAAAACTGCACATACAGAACAACTGAAGATTGAAATTAAAAAGTATCTTGTGATGGTTACAGCAATGACAGTCAAGTTTGTGACTGACGGTGCATGTTATTAGCAACAAAAGACCTCTACGTCTCTAACTTAGAATTTCTTCATTCTTACCTTCCCAGATGACCAATCCATAAAAAATACCAAACAGAATTCTGATGAAGACAGTGTGATAGGGTCAAAAGACACAAATTAGCTTGGACTTTTTTTTCCTTTTTAATCAACTTCTGTTTTCAAGGTAAAGAATAAACTGCTAGACTCAGTTGAACTATGCCATAGCCAATTGTACACATGATAAATGGACTGTTATGTTATGTTATATTTTTCTAGTCTACCAAATAGTATCCATTCAGTATCTTGTCCAAGGACACTTCAACAATCAGCTGGAGCTGAGGATCGAACCAACAACCTTGCAATTAGTGGATGATGATACCTCCACCACATGCATAATTACATACTAACTAACGAAAGTCCTTTCAGTGTAGGCTAAATGGAGGCTGTCACTGTAGCAAGGACAAGTAAAGGTTTAGAAGCTTTAGGATCCGAGAGGTTTTTCTCTCAGCTTTGAAAAGCAGAGTTCTTCAGTAACATCAAAATAGTATTTTATCAAAGTGTTCAGTGAAACCATTAAATTCTGGTCCTTTGTTAGCCTTTAAGGCACTGTGCGCGGAGCATACCTGTATGTGAAGATTGAAACTGTGTTGTGCTCTAGTGCAAGGTTTAGATGGCTCATTCCATTCAGGGTTTTGAAGAGGAGAAATTGCTGCCTCAGTCACATTTTCTGCTGATAATCTGACAGACAGTGAGCACTTTGGTTCCAGCAGCAGTTATCTGTCGCTATCAGCATCCAGCACTTATATCTAATTGCCAAACACTTACCAAACCTCCCACTACAGAGCCATGTGCACCACTGACTGCTCATGATAAGAGTAAGAAAAACTACCAGTCTTTAAGAAAAGTCAGTTTGCTAGTCATGTTCAATAATTTCCAAAAGTCAAGTCAGTTTTATTTATATAGCGACAATTCACAACAAAAGTTATCTCATGACCAGAGGGATAGTGCTATTTGTTCAAGTACGCATGCATGTATGTGTATATATATGTATGTGAATAGTAGCAAAGCTAGTAACCCTTCATCAAAGACATGGAGCCCTATTTAAATGGCACACGTTTATTTAGGGCATGTCCATCGCCATTTTTCTCAGTGAATGGTGCATAATCTGGGTGCAAAGGAAGGCGCAAGGCAAAAAGAGGTTGTATTTAGTGCTTTCATTAATCATAAGTGTGTGTTGGGCATAACATTTGTTAAACCAATCAGAGTGTAATTCCCTTTAAAAGCCAGATGTGCCTGCAAAGGGCAGGGAGAGGGGTGGAGGTCAGGTTTGAGTGGCGGGCCACACACTCATAACTTTCAAGCCAGGAGACCGGAGTTCACGTCCTGTTTGAAAAGCGTCATTTCCTGAACCAAACCACTTGTTTTGTATACCTAAACTTAGCCGAAGTAACGCAGACCTTTAGTGTCAGGATAAGACGTGCAGGGCGTGAGACGCTAAAGGGAAGGGTTGGCACGTCAGCCGTGGACACCAAAGGGTACCTTGCACATATAGATAAGACGTGAGGGGCATAACAAATCGTCAGTTTGTGACCTGGGATGAGAACGGGTCGCAACAACTCCATTTGACTGCATATGAACAAATGCACCAATCTTTAACTGAGGAGGAGTAGTGTTACTGTGCTTCCCTGTGTGGGGTCATAGAAGTAATCATTCTGATAAATAATCATTCTAATTAATAATGCAAATGGGTGAAGTAATACATATTAATTATATTACCTGCAGCGATCACATAGATGCAGAAACGACTGTAGACCTTTTTTTTTTGGTCAATCACAATCGCTTTCTCCTGCCTCAAGGTAGCAATGCACCAACAATGCGCCTGACTACACCTTATTTTAAGACCAATGCACCCATGGGTGCACAGATTGGCACAGTGGACATTGGATGCAGTGCACGTTAGCCAAGTTCAACAGGGTGGCTTTGTAATGTTGTGATCATTTAATTTGTTTTATTGACTCCCTTGCATGACATACGCTTAAGTGATAATAATTATAAATGTTAAGAATATGAATTTTAACGGGATTACACAAGCTACAAATGAAGCGTAGAATTATCCTTCTATTTATATGAAGCTACTGCCAGCAGCTGGTTAGTTTACCTTAGCATAAAGGCTGGTAACAGTGGGATACTATAAGCCTGGTCCTATCTGAAGGTAATGCAACCGACCAAGCACCTCTAAAGCTCACTAATTTAAATGTTATATCTCCTTTGTTTCATCTGTACAAAAACTGAAGTGCAAAAATGTCATTATATGTTATTCTGATATTATATATTCTGATGATATAAAGCATATTTCCCAAAATGTCAGACTTTTTCTGTCAAGATCCTCTATTTCAGGTTCTAGAAGCACCTAAAAAGGCACCTGCTTTTACGCGACATTTTAAATGTACTCACTTATGAATTGAGGTTAAAGCTTTTTTTTTCAAGACAAAGCACAGCTATATAAAAATGGTGGTATTTGACCTTGGTTGTAATTCCAGATCATCTCTGCTTGATGTGTGCCTGCATGTATATGAATATGTGCATGTGTTACTGATCATGCCCGCTTATGTGTGCATGCATATGTCTGCCGTGTGTGTTCATACAGACATTTCCATTGGTCGTCTATGTGTGTGTGCATGCGTACAGTATGTCCTCACAGACATTTGTGTGTGTTAGTGTGTATATGTGTGCGCAGTGGCCATATCTATCACACAGTCCAGTTACAGAGTGTGAAATCAACTTTGACATTCATGGTTCTAACCTCCCAAGGCCATCTTAAAGCGGAACACTTAGAGTGGAGTGTCACTTCTCAGACAGAGAATAATAGCTGAGTCTTCTCTGGTCTTTGAAGACGACTTTTCATTCTCTCACTGACTCTTATTCATTTTGACCTAGCCCGTGGAAGTAATGGGCTAAATAATCTTATCTGCCTTCTTCTCTGCTGCTCACACTTCCTCTTCTCTTTTGCATGCCGTCTCCCTCTCATTGTGTCACTGTTCTCCAGGAAAGACCAGGTCATCAACAATGACAGTGAGTTTAGATATTTAGCAGAAACAAAGATTTTAAAAAAACAGACAAGGGGAAGCTTGGATATTTAGATCTATTTATCGAATCTTTCCATCGAACTTGGAAATTAATTTTATGAATAATTTAGACAAAAAATATCACTTATGTCTCAATTAGCTGACTTAAATGAATAAAAAGGCCTCCTGCATATGTAAGAATCTTTCAATAATTCATTTGATTGATTAATTTAATTTTAGGGGGAAGCTGTAGTTATTCCAGTGTCAGCAAACGTTGGTCATGTTTAATGCTTCCATCCACAGATGAAAACACTGTACTTTTATTTTTATTACTGTGATGCAACAGCATTGCCCGAAACACCACCATGACATCAGGTTTGAAAGTTTTGGGAGGTTTTAGTCACCAAATCATTTCAGTGTCCTGTGCCAGACGACTGTTAGCATTTTTCCACAATTGTTTATATGGTTTTTAATCATACATTACAAATAAATTGACATCTGATGCCTGTAACAACTGAAAGGGCAATTTTGTGTTAAGAATTTAACCTTCTAAATCCCCCGAAAAGGATTTTTTGTTTTGTTTTGTTTTCATCCCTCTTTCTTCCTAACATGTTAAGTTTGCTTTGCTCTGTTATTACTTCCCACATTTGGAGTCCTTCTCTCTCTGACTTCATCGCTTTCAGCGGTTGAATTTTGTTTGTAAGGGAAGTTCTTTGTAGTACTATTTTATTGATTTTATTTCAAAGACAACTTGCTGTGTCTCTGCTCTTCTTTTTTAACCAACTTTTGCACTTGAATTTCTCCAGACTAACTGAATTTGATGAGACAGACGTCTGGCTATGCAAGATTAGGATTCTTGTTCATTCAGGCATTCGATTGTGTGTAAGACTGTTTGTCACGCATAGTGCTGAGAAGAATTGTGGCATGTCCTGTTTGGGCAGAGCAGAGCCCCAAGAGCCCCGAATAAGGACAATACTGCACAAAATGGTAGGAAAATAAGATGAGCATGTTTTAGGTTGATTCTCAGGGCATCTGATGATGAAGCTTAGTCGTATATCAAACAAAATGCTGGTGATGAAGTTTGTTTGGTGATTCACACAGTTGGTTCACTACCCTGTTAAACATTATTGTGTTAGCAACTTAACACAGTTTGCAAAAGAAACATTGGACTCAATTTGATACATACTGTGCTCACTGCATATGTACTAACTAGAACTTTTCATTTCATCACTTCTAACTTTTCATTGCTTTCTTGTACATACTGTATACTCTGGATACCTCCACTAAGGGTGCACAATCGTGTCAAATTATTAATCACCTAACTATACTGTAAATGAAGGAATCTCTGTCTTTCTGTGTGTCCTTTGGTGTTCTCAACAATTGTTCATCTGATCGACTTCACACTTAGCAGGTAAAAGAAAATGGCTTTAACTGCAGTTAACACCTTTACTCAGAGATTACGCACTATCACCGTACGCCGCCTTTGTGTATTTACACTGAACAATACAATGGTGTCATAACGCCGCCCCACTCTGTGATTTTAGATAGCAAGCCGGCATTCCACAATCAAAAGAGGCGTGACGAGTAACACAGCAGCGTCGGAGTCTAGTTATGATGTTTTACATGCATCACGAGCAGCGCTTTATAAACAATGGAATAACATGACAATAACAATCATTTACCGTCCCTGTTATATGGTGGTTGATTTCATCCTCTGCTCGGAGGGTAAGTAGCTCCCGAACCTTGTGTTGTCTTCCCAGTTTGCAGACATTTACGGTTGTTTTTCTTCTTCTTTGAGTTAGCTGCTAACTGCTGCTAGCTTCTTTTAAATTCTGGGTCACAAATAACATGTCGACAAAACGTCACAGCCCTGTACCGTCATTCCCTCGCCCGCTCACTCCATTTATACAGGCGTCCATTCTGTGCTGTTACTACCTCCGCTGCCATCTCAGAGTCGTAACAACGATCACCCCCTGCAGGCAACAGGACCGCATTGAACGGGCTGTGTAAAAGGGGCTTTTGTGTTATACAGGTTGTATACAGTTCCTATTCTCACAATCCCTTTTCTATTCCAACAATGTGAATACAGAGAGACACACCGCATACCTCTACCAAGGCCCAACAGCCCTCTTATTTAAGCCTGAGCACCAACTGCAGCAACACTCTGTTGGTACCTTACTGAATCTTTATTAACTTAGCTACACATTGGTGCTAGTTGCAGGTTTCTAGCGCTATTTGTTACCGTACAGCAGCCAGGAAAAGA
>JBBPCS010000573.1:5918727-5954395 GCA_037974645.1 Hollardia meadi | reverse complement strand
ACACACACACACACACACACACACACACACAGAGAGAGAGAGAGAGAGAGAGAGATACAGTACAGGTCTGTTTTTTGTTCATTGTGCACTTTTATCTGATAACACAACAATAGGGGAGGATTCAGTTCATCAGGTTCATCAGATTTGTCTTTTATCAGAATTAGGGATTAAAAGATTACAGCTGACATGAATACATAATCTAATTAGCTGTTTCATTATTAAATTTTAAAAAACCACCATTGTACTCATACTGTTATGTTGAACATCAAGTGCAGCAGGTCATTTCTGAGAGCTTGGGGCTTCAAAAACTGCTACATATACAAGATGTAATAAAACACATTTTTTTGCTTGTTACTGCACCCTTTCTTTAATGGGTTCTTGTTCTCGCTGATTAAATTTCACAGAAATGCCTTTGAAACATCTCAATACACACAAAAATTATTTTGAAACCCAGGTATAATCTGTTCTGCTATTATTTGTAAAGCAGGCATGATGTTAGTTTACCTGAAACAGAGGAAGAAAACTTGAGAAAACAGCCTAGAAAACAACATAGACCTTCACTGTTGCAGGAGAAAATCATGCTCAGACTTCATGTTCAGACCAATTCCCTTATCTCACTTGTTACTAAAGAAACTGTCTTTAATGGCAAATTTATGAGGGCAAAGATATAGCACGGTCTCTAAAACTTAACACACTCTTCTACATTTGGACTGAAAGGTCAATTCACTCCACTCCACCTCACAATAGCCAGGATGGTCCGCGGTTTGTCAGACACTGCTTCAGAACGAATAAACAAACTTTGGTTGCCATCTTGGGCAAAGAGAATTCTTCATCAAACCTTGGGAGGCTTAAAGACCTTAGTTCACCTCTTAGTTTACTTCTTACTTCAGTTATTGGCTCTCAATTACACTTACTTTTTATTTTCCTCTCTTTTTGCAATCCACAATGATCTTTTTCACACCTACTGTATATGACCACACACACCCGCACACCATGCTATATGTTTTTTGTGTGCCATAGGCAAGTGATGTGTCTCTACTTGCTAAAGGCTGCTGAACGCAAGGTGCACTCGATATGGGAACTCAACATTTGGCATAAAAATTTAAAAAAAATGCAAGTGTCACTTACAGGAGCAAGATGAAAGCAGAGAGGCAGCGGGAGACAAACCTCGACAGTCAATTAGCCGCTCTGTAAATCACTTGCTGAATAGTAATCTGTTAGTAAACTCTGTCTCTTTCTCTCTCTGGCTTTAGAATTAAAGACACAGGAAATGTGAATGTAATGACGTAATGGCTGGAGTATGCTAACAGTGTTTATCCCTCCAGTGATGATAGGATGTCTGCACTCATGTATTTACAAATGTGTAGGTGTTGCACTGCAGTCGATAAAGACAAAAGTACAGAAACTAAAAACTAAAACTACAGAAAAGTTATATAAGTAGAAAGACACAACTTTTAAAAAATCTTTTTGCTGTGCTAACACAAAGACAACCGCATTACTAATGCTAGCAACCTGTTTTTTTTTCAATGCTTGCTACTGTTAGCAGCATGGTTACTGTTCTCAGTATTGTGATAAAACACCCAGTTAAGTAGGCACTCTTTATCATGTAAAATGAATGCCAACTTAATGGTGGTTTTGAGCTCTCTCAAGTCCCGGTGGTAAGGGGAAACACCAACGCGTTCTCATCCCACCTCGTCACATATCAACGTTTTGTTGTGCGCCCTTCTCGTCATAACCAGACGAGCAAGGTACCCTTTTGCATCACCAGACAACGTGATAAGCCCTGCGCGTCCTATCCTGATGCACAAAACCTACGTGGTTAGGTTCAGGAAATAACTGGTGATGCTGGGTTTCACATGGGACGTGATCTCCGGTCTCCTGGGTGAAAGTCGTGTATGTGACCCTCCATTCAACCCTGACCTCCACCCCTCTTGGCGCTTTCTCCCTTTTGAAAATACAGGACGTTGTGCTACGTCATCTGCTGAAGACGTCTGATACTGAAATGGACGGCTTTAAATTGCTGCTACGTTAAACCCTTGTGCGTCCTTGCCTGACGCCAAAGGGTACCTTGTGCACATGGATGGGACGCGAAGGGTCGTGACAAAACGTCAATATCTGACGACATGGGCATGAGAACGGGCTGGAAACACATATCGACGGGGTAACAGACTTCGACACAATCCCGAAGCTCTCTCCATTGAGTGATACTGAAATTGCAAAACCACAAAGATGTAATTCAGCTTGCAATGGACCATTGTCATAAAGATACAGACCCGTTGCTTTTGTCATTTTCTCCATGCTCATACATATTTTCTACATCAGCACTGCTGTTCAAAATGGCTAAGTGTCCTCGTAACACAATTCAACATGTCCACACAGGAAGAGACAATGTTAATTTAAAGGGCATCTACAGCATGTTTGTGGTCCATTGTGGGATAGCCTTGAAGAAACATAGAATGTAAAGCCATCTTTACAGTATGTGTGGAAAATACTGTATGTCTGAAGTCTCTTGCTGTTTTTCATCCATCCCCTGCTTCCGACATCAATGCTGCATCGATTCCATGTAAGCAGAGTGGGAAAACTAAGCACAAAGCATAAACAAACATTGTTATAACTTGGTAGCATTCATCCCCAGTAACCCACCTTGCTAGCATGTGGTCACAGCAGATAAATGGAAATGTAGCCTAAATTTGCTCTTTTTTTAATCACGTTGTGTATTTGTAGTACTCAAATTTAACCCATGCAGACATAAAGAGCAGGTTTTTGCTTCCTTTTTAAATACCTAAATATAATGTATTACTGTGATTGATTTTATTTACATTGAACTGCAGATGATTAGCACCTGTATATATGACATTCTAATTTATTTTTGTCAAGTGGGAGATATTGTGGTTGTCAAAACAAAGTTACATGTTTTTTTCCTCACGTGGTTATTAGTATATTAGTAGGTCTGTATATGTATGGTCGTACGTGCACTATAAGCCCAAAAAAGCTGCAATGTATCCAGTCTTCAGATTCTACTTGTGGTTCCATGTTGCAGAAACGGTGCAGCTTCATCACTCAAAGACAATTCACCATTAATCCTTAATAAATTCTCTTATATCAGTAAAATGTTTTACACTGACAGTCTGTCAATTCTAAGCTCCTATTTTTCATTTCAAGGCCACCACTGGTGTTGCCTTTTTGCAAAAAAAAAAAAGAAGACTAAATTTACTTAATTAATGCTGACGCTATTTGAAAATGTGTTTAATATCAGTGTTCTCCTCCTTATAACAACGCATGATCATTACACATGAACGATAACGTAAAACTGCGGAGCCAATTGTCCTACAGCATAAGGTTGACAAAGGTGCAGGTGGAGTGCCAGTTGTGTCACCCTGCAGCATGTAAAGGGCACACTATCTGCAGGACTTTTCTCAGCACAGTGCTTAGCCAGATTCAGCACCATAGTAAAATCCATTAAGAAAATGTAAAAATATTAAGCAAACAAACCTAAATGGATTGGAAGACATCTGTCCAAGAAAACAAGAACATATTTCAGATCATTTTTTAGCAGAGAATTGTTCTTAAAAGCAATAACCTACCAACAGTAAAATGATTTGTGTTCGAAGAAAGAAAAAAAAAAACTTGGTTATTATATTTGAAAAAAAGGGCTGCAACTACCAAGCATCTGGCCAATACATAATTGCTGTTTGTAAGTACACTCAACAAAGCAGCACTCCAAATTCTGAATAAATACATGCAGCGGGACTGAAACTCTACTTTAATATCAATGTTTCCTCATAACAGAGGCACAATATATATAAAACTACTCACACTGCTTCCCCGTTTTTTTTCAGCCTTACTGGCAGCACAATGCTACCATCACCAGCTCTGTGAGTGTGTTTTTTGTGTGTACCTCATACATCATGTTAAGAGGCCATTTCTATAGATCCAGGCTCGCTGTGGCACCATGTCTAACCCTAATCACCCTCTGTCTCTGACTGTCTGTCTCTGGATGTCCCTCTCCCTCTCTCTTTCTCTACCTCTCTCTGACTCTTCTACACAAATAATGGCACCAGTCTAGTGCATGCATCTGTTGAAATTACTTCACCACCCATTACTTTTCCCAGAGTCCTCCTAACCAACCGTATTTCAGCAACCCCAGGCCTACGAGAGCAGCTGCGAAAAGTTCTCTGTACGCAGAGCCAAAGTCATTGGATTTGTTTTAGCCCGAACCCCAAAAACTCATTAGGCTAACGTTCTGTCATTAAGCATGTTGCCCGATGTTATTAATCTCAGAGGAGCCCTATAAAGGCTTTTACTCGGAGAGAAAGCCAGTCCGCTACACAATCTGAATGTCATAGACAGTAAGATAGTAAGGTTAAAAAAAACAACTGTAAATAAAGGCCTCCTGCCAGAGATTCAGAGATCACCATAATGCAGCACAATCACAAATATAACAACTAATTATAACTACAGATACATCCTTTAAAGGCCTAAAGGCATCAAATTGGATGTTGATAGACACTCCTTGTCCCAGACTTATCATATTTACAGTATATAGTCCACTTCAAATGACTGCAGCCAGCTCTGCACTAGCTCTCAAGCAACCATTGATGTGGTCAAAAGATGACTGATGTCAAGATTAATGACTGTATTGCAGTGTGAAACGGGTCCTAACCACACAAAGAAAGACAGTCTTTTAAACGCCATTGTGACGACTGAATGTCTAACAAATGTTAATTTAAAAAAAAAAAGAAAAATGTTAACTATATGTCACTCTGACTTTGTTTACTGTGTTATCACTCTCCACCAGATGTGGAATGTGATGAGTAACTCCAACTCCTCCTCCAGCCCCGTCCCTGCCCACACTCCCATCATTCTTCAGATATGAGCATTGCACAACCCTGAGTTGCACTCAAGGTCCACCCCCTTCTGAAGGAGTACATGTGATGAGGTGGATATGACACTGTGAGTTCAGGGGGTCAAGGTCTGTGTCTGTGGACAACAACAACCTGTGTTCAACAGTTGTCCCACCGGAATCGACTTAGTGATGTGATGTGATCTGATTTGACGATAGCCCTTGTCCCCTTCTTTCTAACATCTGTCATTCTGCTCCTCTTCAGATTATTCGTGGGGTCTCACACAAAACCCTATAGTGTCCTATAGACTTTATGTTTTCCTCTATGATTTTCTAGTAGTACTGCAGGAGAAAATGTAGGCAAGAGATATTGAACTATACAAATGTTTTTTTTTTGTTTTTCACACAGAAAACTAGAATTACCACTTAATTTGCAGTTCACATCCATGTTTGTCCAAACTCATATCTAGTGTTGTTTGAAGGAACTTAATAAAAGGTAATAAGTGTTGTTCTTGGCAAATTTGAAGTTATGAAATTTATGAAGAAAATCTATACAATCATCACAGTTTCAAGGTGAAGTTGACCTTTGACCTTTTGGATATAAGATGTCATCACTTCATCATTTTATCCTAATAGACATTTGTGTGAAATGTTGACATTATTAGCATATGAATTCATGGGTTGTGGTTATGGTGATTTTAGAGGGACCTTGACCTTTCACCACCAAAATCTAATCAGATCATCAAACTGAACAAATCACTGCAGAATTGGTTTGTCGCTGAACCAAGACAACTTCCTCTTCAGGCTTTCACAGCAGTTGTTTTGGTCTTCGCCCAGGCACTACTACTATGTGCATGGACTAGACCAAGGGTTCTCAACCTTTTATAACTTGAGGCCCACTTCTGACTAAAAAATTCCAAGGGCTATGTCCCCAAATAAAATACATAAAAGGGACATGACAAAAAAAAGGGAGAACAAATAAACTTGGCTCTGTCAGGATTTCACCACAATGAACACTATAATCCCTATAAATCCAAATCTAATGCATTCAGGTTCATATTTCCTCACCACAAGATTTGGAGCTTCTACTGGTGCAGGGTTGCCATCTACACCACGTTATATATATATATATATATATAAGAAAATGATTTATCTTACTGCATTCGAAGGAACATTAGCTAGCTAACAGTGGAAAAACACGTATGTCTCTGCATGTGTCACTTTCGTGGTGATACTCAATCGTAATTGTTCATTGAAATCATGCATTTTAATTTGATGTTTATTTATTTATGTAAATTATTGCGCACATTTAGATATAAAAATAACTAGCTTTGTAAATTACAAAAAAAGGAGGCCCGCTAGATTGGCCATCTGAGGCCCACTGATAGGCCACAGCCCACTGGTTGGGAATGACTGGACTAGACAACTAAGGTCTTAAAAAATACAGCTCCAAAATCTCCCAGCCTCCCAAATGTGTTTATACAATTCTGATTAAGCCTATCAATGGCAGGTAAATTTCTCTGTATTTCACGCGAGTTTTTGAATCTCGAGTCTATTTGCGACTTTCCTGCACTGGAGCACTGGTAGCAATACATTTCCTGTCAGGCAGCAAAGATTGGTTCACCAGAGCTCAAGAAAGGAGCAACCATAGCAACAGAGTAGGTTTCAGTATGGGCTACAGACTACAGCAACTAGGAGTATGGCGGAGCATCTGGCGTCATGATCACGTTGACAGTGTTTGTGTAATTACTCTCACTGCTAGAGAGGGGGAGCCAAAAGTTTCACACTGCAGGTTTAAGAGAAACTGAGCAACTAAGAGAGATGAGCTGTCAGAGAAATAACACACAAGATGAATCTCTGTCTACTGACTTTGTCTGTGCTCTTTATTTTCTTCTTGTTGCCAAGAAACATTTTACATGGTAAATTCCTGACTTTGTTTTATTTAGTACGGCATTCCAACTCTACACATTGCTCAGTCCCATTTGAGCTGTAACTTTTTTTTTCTCCTTTTGTTCTACTCTCTTCTCTTCTCTCCTTCCTACTGTTTTTCATCCATTCCACTTTTCTCCTTTTCTATGATCTCCCAAACAAAAACGTTGTGCAGGCCTTTTCACTTACAGTATGTCTCTAATGTAATCACGTGTTGACGTTGACTCCCTGATAAGAATTTTGTTCCGTGACCTTGAGACCAAAGCAAAACATGGATGTAACATTGCAAAATGCCATAAAATATATTGATATCAAAGGAGAAGTAAACCAGCTGACCTTTTGGAGTTTTGAGATATACTTATGGCATTAAGATTTGTTTAGGCGTTGTGTTGCCCAACAGGAGGCTCTGCTCAAAAGTTTTCTTCACTCCAGTATTTCACCACAAAGTCAACAGTGGAAGGAAATGGGCTGTGAAGCACTGACAGGCTAATTGGTAAAAGTAAATACTCTCCTGCTTTCTTTTCTCCTCTATTTTCCTCTCATCTTCCCTGCTTGCCTCCATTCTGTTTGCATTTAGCTTTAACAAGGACCCATGCTCAGGATTTCTCAATTTAAAAAAAATAAACAACAGATACATTTGGACTGTGAAGAGATGTTAAGGCCAACTGCACTAAAACAAAATCACTTCTCTCTATACCACCATTCTCTTGTTCCCTTGTCTGCACTGTTAAGACGCATTTGTGTGCTACTTTCAACATGCAACATTCAATCAGTTGCATTTAAACTTAACTAAAACTTGAAAAATATAGTGCATATATTCTATTATCTATACTGCATATTCATATACCCTGGGTTTTTAATAAGGTAGAAGGAAGAGTTGACATTTTAGGGTTTTCAATTATACTTTTTTTCCTGCAAACATCCATGCCAGACACATCAGAGAATATTTTTCTGTACCTTTTGTACATGTGTGTAGGGGATCTTTCAAAACATGCGGGTTGGCTCTTGTTAAGCAATAACAGTCTTACAACCAAAAGTAAATATTCTCATCTTCACTTTCCTCCTCTCCCACTCCTTTTTTACCCTTCTCATTCTTTCCTAAGAATTTACTCAGCCCCTCACCCCCTCTCCCACTCCTTCCCTTTTCTCTCCTCCTCTCGCACCTCCTATCCTCAGAATGTTCAGTTAGTATCATTGACTCTTTGGCTTCACAATAAAATGTGTTTCAACAGAAATAGTATCAGCTGCAGAGCCGAAACATGAACAACATCAGCATGCATCCAGTGTCGTCAAGCTTGCAGCACTGCACAGATTGCAGTGAAGTGCCCAGTGCAGCGGAAGCAAGTGTTTTAGGTGACAAACTTAGATACAGAGTCGGATCGGGCAGATTATCAGACTTTATAAACTGGTTAGTTTGAGGCTTTAACAATCAATGCAAGTCACATTCAGTGCTTTCATTCCCTTTGAACACAGGGCTCTCTACGTCATGATGGACTGACAGTTTGGCAATCCTAATGAGAGTTTTCTTCAGAGGAAACTTTTTTGTTTTCTGGGACATGCAGATTTTTATATATGAATATAGCAGCTCAAATATACTGCCAAAACATGTGACATGACATGTTGAAGATTCCGCCGTCCACGTTTTTTGTGCGTAATAATGCATATATATATATATATATATATATATTTATAATATCACTGTACTGTCATAGAAACTATTAAAATAAAATTTTCATGTTTTATTATTATTTCTGAAATTATTTTCAAAGTTTTATATCTGACAACAACATAGTTGCCGATGATCCAATGATCCACAAATAACTAAGGATTCTTTAAGTAACTGTCTTTTGTTTCTGTCTGGCTGGCATTGATGCTGTTATTCGAATAAAACCTGTCTGTGATCACATGCTAGGTGACTGAAAAACATACAATAAATATGGACAACATCAACAAAACCAGAATAAAGGGGTCTCTGTGATATAAGGAGCTTTCTATGGGTGTACCTTCACACCAGGTTCTCATCTTAAGTTGCCAAATACAGATGAGGCTTTGAATTTTTGCAAAACCGCCATTAACTATGAGTATTAGTGATGTGTGCAGCATTTACGGGGCCGAAAATCTGTTTTTGCCATGCAGTGAATGGAGTGGAGCATGAGGAAAGGAGTAAGCAGCAAGTTTTTAGTTGGAGTAAATGAACAGTGCAGGTTACAGTTTGTTAGGTAAAAAAAAGCTGCAGTTTCTCAAGACCAAAATGAAGTTTCCATGGGTTGTTTCCCAACTTCTAATAAAGGTAAATCAGGTTAGTCCCAAAGCAGGAATCACTGAGGCCACAGAGTGATTAACCTTGGTCAAGCCAGCCACAGTTTTGTTTTCTGTGTTTTGCTTTTGTCTATTCACAACCTCACCTGGGAGGAAAATAAGCATACCCTCTGTTCCACGACTACGGTCTGGAAACTAAGCAGGAAAGGCTGTGAATCAATTGTAAATGCTTGAAAAGCACAATTTTCTTTAATCACTGCACAAATTTGTGAATGTGTGTAAATCATATACTCCATAAACAGGGGATTCACTAAAAAGCGAACATCATCTAATTTACCTAGTAAACGCTCACTGACTAAAATGCCTTTTTTTTAAAAAGATACTCTTATTACGTTGTACCGTTGGTGCTGATATTTGCTGTTTTTGGAACATTTGCTGCAATAAAAGACTTTGCTTCATAAGCTGCTTCTCATTTCAGAGAAGGTGGTTTTTGTTTTCATCTTAGTAAAATTATCTAGCCTGCAGTATGTGTTACAATATCATAAAAAGAAATGATACAATCCCATTTTGTGGAAATGGACAATCGTTGTTTTATATGGCAAAAGATATAGCTCCAGCTACGTTAAGGGAAATTCGACTTTGAAGCAGATTTCACAGACAGAGCCATCAGAATCCACCCATCTTACTCCATTACTGCTGCCTCAGCCGTTGCAGCATATTTCTCCACTATGTTCCTCTGAGAGACTTGAACAGGTGGAATGAACAAATGATGAACATACAAACAGAAAAAAATACAACTGCTTCCAGCATTTTTTATATATATTTAAAATGTTCCCTCTTAGCAGAGGCAGTGTAGCAATTTAGTGGTAATGGGACCTCGATAATAGTTACATCTTAATCTGAAAGGCTCATGACACAGTTTTTTTTTTCTGCTAAACGGAATAATCATTATTCTATATGACTTCAGACGCATACAGTATAAATGTCAGTATCCAATTACTAGAAATACACATTTTAATCAGATGATACTTAGATGATAATGAGTACTCATTCAGCGCTATAAAATGGCTCCTTGTTTAAGAGGTCCTTGCTTTAAAAGTTTTTTGAAACAGCTAATACAGTCAACAGCAGTATTAACACATCAACAGCCTGACTGATACTAAATTTTTAAGAAAAATACCAATAATAAGTGGAAATAGAACATTTTGATTATGATTTATGTCTCAATATTTGATTTTTGGGAAGTATCTGCATCCTGGGAATATTACAGCTCTGCATAAGAATAAATTGTGCAAAACTTCAGGCAAGACTTAAACTCATCGCTGGATTAGAGCCACTTACAGGTGTGATGTTAATTGATGTGCACATTAATGAAATTTCTTTGCAATTTCACTAGAATTGTGGCAATTTATCACAGACTTTTGAGGAATTTGGAAGTACAATAAGCAAAAAAGTTTGTCAAACAATGTTAAAAAATCGACCTAAAAGCATTCTTTCATTGCTATCCAAATGTGCTACTTACCAAGGTTTGGCTAAAATTTGAAACATCCAGAAAAGTTCAGGGTTTTTTGGGGGTTTTCTTGCACAATATGTCTCTTGCCATGATGCGATCTGGAATGCATCGTTGACAATTTTTTCTCAACGTCTGCTTACCCTCTTCACGTGCCCTAACCAAACTGCCCTTGCATGACTTCAGCTTGTTCATAATTCAGCAGCAGGGTTACTAGGACTGGTCGGAGATTTCACATTACTCTTATTTTAACCTCACAGCATCGAACTGCCAATCATGTTCAGAATTGATTTTAAGAATAATTTATCACACACAAACATATGGCTTTGCTCCTACCTATACTTCTAAGATACTAACCCCTTTCACCACTGATGAGCCTCTTTGACGATCCAACCAGAACCTTGTGGGTATACCAAATGTAAGAACTTCTCATTAGATCAGCTCAGTCTGTTGACTTTTTCAAAAAATATTTAAAACTCTACTTTAAAAGAGAAAATTGTAAGATGTTGAGTCTTATTCCTGGATCGTCAAATACTGACGCTTTGGGTTGGTAGGTTGGGCTGGACACTAACCCGTAAGTGTCAGTATTTGATGGCCCGGGAAACCCATAGCGTGGGCATTCGACAACCTGGGAATGAGACTCGATAATCAATGTTGGCTGACTTTTCTATGATTTTAAGGGTTGGTCTGTTTGGTTACAGGTTGCTATATGCTTTGTGTTCGGGTATGTGCACTGAGTTTTATGTATTTTTGATGAGCTATTTTTGTCTTGTAGGTGCTCTATTCTTGGTATTTGTGATTTCCCGTTTAAAACACTTTGTAACCTGTGTTTAAAAAGGTGCTATATAAATAAAGTTTTACCTACTTACTTCCATCCTTACTTCTACACCACTGCAGCAAAGTGAGAAGCTCAACCATCAACTCTCTATTTCCTCTCTCTATTTCCTGAAAATAAAGAGCTGTAAACTCAACCAGAACCCTGCAATATGTGGATTTAACATGCAGCGGCACACTCATCTGCAGACTCATACTGAACAAAATCTTTGACAGTGCAAAGAAAAGACACACAGTGAGGGAGTCATTTTAGAAAACATGAGCCCACATCATGGCACACGACTTAGCATATTAGGTTTGGATGAAGAGAGATAAAGATGATGAAATAGGGAGTGAGACAGGCAGGCAGAGAAACAGACAGATGAACTGCCTGCACCACCAGGAACAACTGGGACAGCGGCACCAGGTTATTCATTTTCATTACTGTACACCCGCCTACTAAAGTACAGTATATACTTACTCCTATAACTAAACTTCTTCATAACTTAACTTCTTCACTATTATATGTCTCATGGATAACTTACTAATTTTTACCTGTGTGATTTGCTTTTTATGCATACTGTTTCAGCATTGTTGGAGGGAGCCTGAAAAGTAAGAATTTCACTGCCTGCTTCACTGCAGTTGTTGTGCATATGACAATAAAGAACTCAAAGAGGGAAAGGTGATGTGTGAAAAGAAAGACAGCTGGGGAATGGATGAGAAACGGATGAAAAAAAAAGACAGCCGTCAATCACCCTCTATATGTCTGCGGAGAAGTATTGAAATTCTGATCAGATCCCCAAACACATACCTGAATAAAAGGAGGGAGACAGTTCTGTGTGTGCATTTGTGCATGTGTAGTTGTGTTTTTGTGTATGTATCCTGTAAGCGTGTGTGCACTTGTAAGTGCGTAAGTTTATGTGTATGCGTGCATACCTTATGTGTAGAGATATTTATGGTGTGAGTGTATGGACTGTGTGCATGTCTTTAATTAAACGGGTTGAGTTATTTAAGCAAAAATTGCTTGGTGTTTCTCATGAACCTTTATGCTGGTTGTTTGAGTGTCTGTGTGGTTTTGTGTCAGTGTGTCTGTGTGTGTCTCTAAACACAGGGGTTCCAGGACATACATAGATTCAACAACACATTAGTCCCCAGTTGGGTCCAAATGTCAATATTCACTATTCACACAAATAGTAAACCTCAGTACATCAAACCAGTGGGGAATGGAAGTCAATTCCACTTTTCGAAAGGTTATTTTATATGGTATTTTCTTTATATATGAGAGAGAGAGAGATGAGGGATGAGAGGAAACACTGCAAAATAAAGGGGTTAAGAGAGGGAGAATTGTATGCAATAAGGCTTAGCTAAACATCACCACAACTACAGACTGTGAACCTTATTTCAAACAGCATTGTAAGTGAAATAAATATGTTGAATGGTGTGATTTCTCATAGAATTAAACAAAATACATTATGTAACTCAACAGATACCAGGCTGTTCTCATGCCCAGCTTGTCAGGCCACATTTTGTCACGTCCCTTTGAGTCCCGTTGTACCAGCAATGTAAAGCCGTCCGCATCAGTATCAGATGACTTGAAACCAAGCATTACCAGTCATTTCCTGAACCGAACCAAGTAGGTTTTGTGCCTCAACCTAGCCAAACATCACCGATCTTTTCCTAAACCTACCCCCGTGGTTTTTGTTCCTAAACTTAATCAAACGTTACTGCTGTTTTGTGCCTAAACCTAACGAAAATAACGTAGACCTTATTCGTCAGGATAAGACGCGCGGGGCGCAAGCCTTTGTGCACCAGCTAGAGATGCCAAAGGAAAGGCTTAGTGCATCGGTCACAGACGCCAAAGGACCTGTTGTGGGTCAGGGAAGGCTTAGCATATTGGCAGGTGACGCCAAAGGGTACCTTGCATGTCTGGATAAGACACGAAGGGCACATGACAAAACGTCGGTATGTGAGGAGCTGGGATGAGAACACGTTGCAGATTCTTGGTGAGGCACACAGTCAGGATAAGAAGTCCCATTTCCACAAGGGACACACATGCTAAAGATGGACACACTGTTTATGTTGTGATATATGTGATACTTAAGTCTTCCTCTCACCAGTAAAAATGGTGTGGGCACACAGCTTCAACCAGTTTCATCACTGCTACCTTTAAGGTGTGTTGATGGCTCTGTGTTGATTGTGAGTGATGGGACAAAATCACAGATGACTCAAAACTAAATCAGCCAAATTATTTCAATTGAGCCACTCAATTGAGTTTTGGATTTGATTTTTGCAACCCACTGCCTCCCTCATGCGCTTTCTTTGTCGAGCATATTTATATGAATTTTCTCCCCTGCTCTTCCTATTCCTCTCTCTTTGCATGTTTGAGACAGAATAAGCCTGGTGCTTTCGATTGGAGCGTAATGGATGATTTTGCTCAGTGGAAAATGACGGGTTATTTTCTAAAGTCTATCACAGCGGCATCATTAGTGGCTTCTAAGACGGCAGGGCTCAGTGGAACAAAGGGAGAATTGAGGTGATTTTTTTTGGTCTGTCTTTGACACAACAGGGATTGATTGTAGGAGTTTCATCTCTGTGCTTCTATCAGTGCCTTGTCTGGTCATGTCTCTTCGAATCTCACTCACTCAAGGTGACTTGTATGGTTGGGTAGGGTTCTGGTTTTACCAGTCTGGTCTGGTGTACGAGCTTAAACCGGTTTAATTTTATAAGACCCAACTAAACCGGCATTTGTTAGGTGTAGGTGGAGAGAGCTAGCAGCATGCGGCTTGTTAGAATGGGCCCTGGGAGCCGATTAGCTCAGTGCTACAGGGTGCTGCGACCAGTCATTTCCTGAACGTAACCATGTGATTTTTGTGCCTAAACTTAACCAAAGTAATGTAGACCTTGTGCGTCAGGATAGCACGCACAGGGTGTAAGCCTTACTGCGTCGATTCGAGACGCTGAAGGTAAGGCCCGTTGTGCGTCAGGGAAGGCTTTGTGCATTGTCCGGCAACGCCAAAGAGTACCTTGCGCATCTGGATGACGAGATGGGCACATGACAAAACGTCAATATGTGACGAGCTGGGATGAGAACGCGTTGGTCTAACATTATGTCACACGCTTGTACTTCAGTACGAAGCCATGTTTTGATCTGCTCCGTTTGCCCTGTTAAAGTTACTGTATTATGCTGTAAATACAAATCAACACTCTCCGTATGAGTTTCAAATTAAAAGTAATCTAGCATTTCAATGGACAGAAAACCTTTTACTGTGAAATATTGTAGAAAATTGATTGACTTGCAAGGTTCCAACATGGACTTGGAACGTAGTGACTGCTGTCTTTTCTCAAGTTGTTCTGGGCTGAAGTCTTATTTTATTTAATATTTTGATGTTAAAATGTTAAAACATAGAAAGGCATAAGTTATGTCGAATGGTTTTTGTGAGAAATGAAAATGTGTTTCAGTTGTTCTGATGGGTTGTGGTGCTGTAAACGTTCTTATTCTATGTTCCACTTGGGAGCAGAGTAGTCACTTGCAACACCTAATGGTAAAAGTTGGTATACTGGTCCAGTCTATGGCTCAATATCAAACCGGTTTGAACATTTTTACACTGGCCAAATCCTAGTTCCTTGCCATGGTAATTACTAGCTCTGATCCTGTTATCCTACTTGGCAACAAAAAATTCCATAATTCTAAAGAAAAAGGCAAAGTGGAGAGAATAGTCAACAAAAATAAGTCTAATTTATTAGCCTTCTTGAAATATTACAGGTAAAAAAAAATAGCTTAGTAGTGTAGCATACAGTAAGACACTCTGCCTGAATGATAATAAGGTTTTATAATAGTAAATAAATGTTTGAATGTTCTCCTAAGGGTTTTGCACATTACGCCTTCAAGTTCTGTCAACAATTTATCTTAACAGGATAATGAAGATGAAGTCATGACATTTTATGTCCAAAAACGTCAAAGGGCAACTTCACTGTTACATCATAATGTTTTCTGGCCATTATTCAACACCATAACTCAGGAACAGAAGGGGAGATTGTGACCATATTACACATTTGATCGGTTACTGAATTGGTGACACTAATCTTGGGTGCCCATCTTGAAACTGTGCTGATTGTATAGATCTTCTGTGCTGCTGGGTTGAACATGTGTGTCAAGCATCCACGTTTTAGAATTTGAAGCTTCTTTGCAGCAACATCCATATTTGAAGCATTGTAGTCCACCACAAGCTCATTGCTTCTGCTGATATTGAGCTTCAGGTGATTGTTGTTGCACCATGTGACCAAGCTCTCTATCAGTCACATATACTGTACATACATATATTGTGTGAGTCTGGACAGATATGGATGTGAACTGCAACTTGATTGGTGTGCAGGCATATAACGGCGAGGTGGTAATTTTTTTGTTTTTGTTTTGTTTTTAAAAGCAGGATATAGAAAATAAATGATATCTACTTGCCAACCTGGCTGTGAATTGTTACATTTAGAAGACATTATATAAATGCAACAGGAAAACACTTTTCAATGTTTATAAAAAAATTACCTGCCAAAGATACTGGTAGAGCAGACTGTCTTAGAGTTTGCCAGCAGTAATCCCAGCACTCTTTAAGTCATACAGAGGTGCTTTGAGAACCAGCATATCTGCCAAAGTTACCTTCTTTTGCAATGTCTTTTAATGCTTTACAAAATGTCTAAAAGTTGTTATGTCTAAGGATCATCATCATTGTACATGCAGACGTTTGCAGCTGAAACACTGACAGCAAATTCAAATGGAAGCCATGATTGTATTTCAACTTAATTTTAAAAATGATTTACCTGAGACATACAAATGTCAAATTCCAGCAGTACTTTGGCTTGGCACTGCTGATGCTGATAATTGGCAGGTTTTGTGGGTTAGATGCAACCAATCAACCAACACTGCAAAACAACACAAGACATGTGGTAACAACCAGCAGCTGTTGACCTTGTTCCGTGCTGTGAAGAATGCCTAACGTCTATAAAGCATGTATCAAAGCCGGGACAAAGACAGTGACATCTTAATATGACTTTAAATTGTTCCAAATGCCTGTCAAAAACTGTTAAGAAAAGATACATCAAGTACGTGTAGTGCACACCACATGACCCAGGGAGCTGTGTTGCCAATAGCACTTGGTAGGATCTTTCATGACAAGTTATAGGTGAGGGACCAGACAGAAAGAAGTCTGTGGACTATAAGCAGACTTTAACAAAGGAGAGAATTTTACATTTATTACATTTAATTACATTTTTTTCTTTCTAGAACTGTATTGGGATCAGCCCAAAATGAACATCCAAAATGTCAAATATCAATTGCAATACCTTACACCTCAAGCCAAAGTCTTATTGTACTGGTTTATGGTAGGGAGCTTAACCGGAGATCAAACTGTGTTTGGTCTTGGTCTTTAGACCGGTCTCACGATTTTATTTCAAGACCGGCCAAGGCCACAGCCGTTCACTGTTCACATGTCACTAAATTGACGGTATATTGTCTGATTTATTTGTCAACATAATTACTGCGGATTTGAAAGTTCCTGCGTCATTCGGCTGGAACTATGTCAAACTTTTATGCAGTGTGTGAAAGAATGAGGGGAAAGGGAATGTGGTTACAGCTTGTTGTCCCTAAGTTATGTTTTTGCCTGTGATAAACAATGACAAGACAAGCCACATAAAGCTATGCAGCTAATGCATATAAAATAAAATTACATCAACATAATGCTGATGTTACACGCCGTGCTCTTCAGTAAGAGCATTAGACGTGACAACAGAGTGGAGTTCTTTTGAATCGTACTGGTCTAGTCTTGGTCTCCATCGCAAATCCAAGCCCTGCTCATGAGCCTTGCAGACTGACAATACAATACTGGCAATATTACAATTACAAAGGGGTAAGATTTGTCCATCCATTCTGTGTCTGGGTGTACCAGGAGGTGCTCAAAAAAGAGCTGCTACTCCTGCAATGGACAGAAACCGGTTAAGGTGGCCCAAGAATCTGATCAGGATGCCTCCAGCGAGCCTCTTTAGAGGTATTATACAGTATGCATTCAACTGGTAGGAGACTCTCTGGGCAGATCCAGACCATGCTGCAGGGAAAACACTGGTTTGCAACACTGCAACACTGGTTTCCACAGAGTGCAGCTGACCAACGTCTTTGGCACATCTGCTCTGCTTAGACTGCTGCCAACATAAGCTGGACGCAGGTATGCAGCCAAACATGGATAGAAAAATGTGGATAGACTGAAGTAGCAGCGTAGGCCTGTTTTCAAACAAAATAAATCACAAAACAAACTGTCTCTTTCTGAGGCAGACGCAGAGGTGTTTATTTTCCTCAGGGTTTGTTTTTCAACAGAAGGTCATACCTGCCAAACACCTTTCAGCTACTTTAGAAATTAGAAATTGAGTAACCAAAAAATGACTGCCAGTTCTTTTGTGATATAAGTTTGAATATACAGTAGCAGCAAGCGGCATCCAACTACTTGCTGAAATGGCCCAAACCCATGTAGGTATAGAGAATTCTGAACCAGCCTTTTAAATGTTTAAAAGATCCTGGACGTTAAAATTTCAAGCAAAGTGAAGTAGCTCAAACTGCAGTGGCCCTTCAAGGCAATGTCACACAGAAACCTCAAACCGGGGAAAAAGTTAACTTTATAGGTGTTCTAAATCTTTAAGGAATTCATTAATCTTTCATATTTTGATGGCTGATCGCTGCATGAAGATAAAGCTAGACAAGAGAAGACAGAATGAGAAAGGGGGAAAATGATTTTGGTGTGCATGTGATCGTCAGTGTTTTTGAAGCTCGTTTCCTCACATTAGATTTGCAGAGTAAATTATTTTGAATCTTTATTCAGTGTTGGGGTGTTTTGTTTTGGGATTTTTTCTCTCTGCTTTAATTCCACATTTATCTTGAATGTATCAAAGGGAAGTGATCTCCACACAATAACATTTGTCACATGCCATCCCAGTAAGTGATACAGTGTGTCTTGTGTGTTTAATTAGTGTTAGTGCTTTTTGTTTGTGTTTGTGTGTGTGTGTGTGTGTGTGTGTGTGTGTGTGTGTGTGTGTGTGTGTGTGTGTGTATGTTTCTGTCACGGGACACTAATGTTGTAGCTTGTTAGCTTGGTTAATGATGTGCCAGTTACCATGACAGCCATTCACTGTAACAGAACTGCCAAACAGCATATTTGGGTATGCCTGTACACATGTTTGTGTGACTCTGTTTTTGTGTCTGTGTTACACTGGTAATTGTGTTACAGGAACTATTTAGGAACCTTGTGCTTCCTATTTACAAGTGTTTTCCTTTCTCTAAAATGACTGAACACACACACACACACACACACGCACACACTAAGTCAAACTGAGACAGATAATCAAACACTATTACTGTCCTTTCTCATGTAACCCCTGAATCTTTGGACCAACTTTATTGCTGCTACCATTTACAGGATGGTGACATCAATGAGAAGAAATGGCTACGGTACTTTCCACATAATTAAAACTCTGTGTGTGTAGCAAGTAATCATGTGAGTACAATATATGTTTGATACCTATTTATATATTGGTGTGTGTGTGTGTGTGTATGTGTGTGTGTGCATGCATGTGTGTGTTCTTAAGAGTTGCTGATTATGTGGACATTTAATCTGCTCGTGATAGAGAATGATTGATTTACTGGATAGATTTTCCTCAGTTTAACCCCATTGCACGCACGCATACACACACATACACAGAAAAAAAAAATCACGATGTATGGGAAATGGATTAGCTGTAGCTGTTAACCTTTCACCTATAGAGGAAGCATACATGCTCAGATCTACTCACATTGTAAAGAGAACATGGCTGAGAAAAAGCAGAACAAATATGAACAGCAATTCTGTTTGGTGGCACTTCAGGACGTTCCTGCCTGTTTCAGAATTCCTGATGATCTGAACTAGGAGGAACAAGTTCACGCTTTTATTATCTTACCCTCATTAATGCTTTGAGGTGTTGCCCTTATTGCGCTCAGAAAAATACCTTTTGATATCCACAACACAACAGTCCTTGAAGTAGCCCAGTTGATGAGTGTTTTTCTCCAAAGACCAGAGAATATTAAAAGCATACCAGAGCCACTTTAACAGTGAAGTGAGTCTGGCTGTTGTTTCGATTGGTGTAACATTGAGGACTCTGACCGTGACAACATGCTGCATCTGTCTTGAGGAAAATGTCACTTGTCCATGTCAACATCAGAGGAAATGGCAAATTAGAGTGTCGGCTTAAAACAAGAACAAGAGACACTCAATGACGCATCCAAGTAATATTTCACATTAATATACACACTAATATAAGCATAGGAATGCAGCAGAATTGTCACAAGTGCTGCTCTTGTCAACAGTGGTTTGTAATGGCCGTCTCGTTCACGCTTCATTGTGTTCCAGGCAAAAAGGACAAACTGCATATTTTGTTGCTTAATTTAGCCCTTAAGATTGGTTGTTGCTACTGTATAAATCCCACTAGAGGAACATAAATTATTTTATTTACTTGGGAGCTAGAGGGTCAAGAACATGCACATATAATTTCATGGCAATCTGCTTGGTGAGGAAAGCTATTTGAGTCTACAAAACAGAGAAGGGTTTATCATTTGTGTAACATCAATGTGCTCAGCAACTTTTATAGAAGTCCACCAGTCATATTCTGATGTTTGACCACATTTTGGCAAAATGGAGACACTAGAAGAAGCATCAGGTGATCACCAAAAATGAGTGTTCATTATCTGACACATGAATAGCGCTGGTTAAATTTCACAGTAAGTAAATAATTCAACTCCAAAGTAATTGTTTAGGTGGACCTCAAGATTTATCAGTGAACTGGAAAACCCACTGGAGCTAAGAGAAGTGAAAGACACTTAATGTAAGCAAATCAAAGAATAAAGCTAGGGAAAAAAAAAAACTCACCATCATCCAGCTCTTATGGTATAATTTTATAAAATCTATCACCTGGCTAACATCCTTACTAAGCATTTCCAGCCCAAAGCAAAAGCAACTAAAATAATTCCAGTTGGACATAGAAACTCTGGTCTCAGTGCTATAATAAATGGCAGAGTAAACACCAGGGGTCTCATTTACAGCAGTTGTGTTCGCACAAAACGGCACTTTCAACGCAAAAGTTGTGATTTATAAAAACAAACTTAACGGGAGAATGTGCATACCTGTACGTAAACTCTGAGCCATGCATACGGACATTTTGGAGACGGGAAATTGGCGACACAGATGGTGAAGAGGTGACTTGAAACCAGAGTGTAATGATGCCTCTCCCACATTCTCACGCAGTCCTTACACGCCATATAGCTTACTCATTATGAGTATGAATCATAATGCAGTCCGAGTTCACCAGAACAAAGCTTAAATTAATAAATAAATTGTGTGTTCACCAATCAAACTTGCATTTTTAAATGATATCCCAGGGTGGGGGACACCACTGATTGTCGCGATCATTTTGAAAAGGTGTGAAGCATAAACATATAAATACTGCATGATGGATACACTGACTTGCGCTGTCCTCGCACTGCTCGAGGATTACGTGAATGGAAGAATAAACAACATGTGCTTTCTAACCTCCACCTCACCCACAAGCACCAGGACTTCTGTGTCAGTAAAACTCATTTTCCTCTCCAGTTGTTGCCGTGATTCGCCATAAAGAACCATCGATCAGCAGGCTCATTTCTATGTGTAAACGTTCATGAGGTGCTTTGCATTGACCATGTATGGTTAAATGTGGGCGTGTTGAGGTCAGGATATGAGGCGGATCCACATGCGTGCAAGTTGATTTGGGATCTATCAAAGGAAAATGCGCACTGTTGTGCGTGCGCAAATCAGAATATTCTTTTGCGCTTGCCATTTTCAGCTTTTGTGTGCACTTACACTTTTAGTATGAATCCTGCACCCTGTTTTACAAATTAGACCCCTGGTTGTATTAATACATAGGCAGGTCTTGTTACTTAGTGATCTAGCAGAAAAAATGGTGGTTTTGAGCCCTCTCAAGTCCCGGTGGTAAGGGAAACCACATATCAATGGGGAATATATTTCGACACATTACCGGAGCACTTTTCATCCAGTGATACCCCGTCCGATTGCTCTGTTTCTATTACTGTCCTTCTTCACCTTCTTTGTCTCCTCCATCGGCACGGTTACTTTTCTTCTGCAGGGTAGAGTTTCCACAATTAATCAATTTGTTCAAATGTTGCCTGGGGATAACAGCCAGGGGGAATGACTCTTCCTGTTTTGGCTCCACTATATGGCTGACACTTTCTTGGTACCATAAATACCTGGTGGCAGCATGAGTAGCACAGTGAAACCAATATAACCAAGGGAACCAATATAAACGCGGATGGTGTCATTTTTCTTCAGCTATTAAACTGTGTAAGTTAAAGCAAAAAAGTTGTCTATTGTCTGTCTAATAACCTGACTACCTACTGCTGATTTCACAACTAGGTTTAACCACAAAAAGCATTTAAACATCATTATCTTGATGCATGTTTCTAGCCATTAACTTGCTATTTTCACCAGGTTCTGTGAGTTTCTTTGTAATGGTGAAACTCAAGGAGACGAAAGCGGGCTTCAACTTCACAGCTTAAAAATAGAATCACTAAAAAGCCAATAAAGCAAGGTCATCAGTGGACCAGACAAGTTAAAGAGTCTTTGCTAGATTTTATATGGGTAGTAATATAAGGTCAGTTAGCAATAAATAGAAAATACTGTTCGTATATAAAATTGGGAGATAAATTGTCGGAGATCAGAGCAGGAGCACAGCGGGATAAGAGCTTTCGCTCTCACCTCATGATGTAATATGAACATTTGGGAATATGTTGAGTTTATACTACCAAAAAATGAACACTTGCCTGATGATGAGACCCAATTACATCAAGAAAATATAGCAGAAAATGTGGAGACTTGGATATGAAAAAAATTTAAACTTTTTTTGTTGGATTTAAGAAAGGAATGAAGGAATTTAAAACCCCAAATTAACCCTGTAAATCATCTTTGGATGATCGTCAGAGAACACAATGTTTTAGTGGTTAAACATATTTAGCCATGAGAATATGGAAGTTTAGTAAATTACATAAATAATTAAGGCCACCTAAAATACAGCATGTAGCTCTCATAATTGAATGTGGGCCCACCCAAGCACTGCTAGGTTGTTTTGATGTAATTATGTTTGAAGTGAGTAAAAATGGCGTGGCAAAAGACTGGAGCAGCTATTGATAAATAGTTGTATTTTGTCAATGGTAAATACACAGAACCATTTCAACAAAAGAGACACTAGCAGTAAGCTATGAAAAAATGAGATTGCACTAACTTAAAGGAAGAGTTCATCCAAAAATGAAAATTCGGTCATTATCTTCTCACCCTCATGCCGATGTAAAGTTGAGTGAAGTTTCTTCATCCACCAAACATTTCTGGAGCTTCACAGCAAAACAGCATGGCAGCATTCACAAACACAACTAAAATATATGGAGATTTGTTTAAAAACATTTAAAAAATCAATTTGAAAAGATGTTATTTAGACCCTTTTATAAGCTGAAATCTGCACTGTGCCCGAAACCCAAATCAATTTGGGATCTTGGGGCTTCTGGAGAAATGGATTTTGGTCCCTATTGACATTGACTTGATGTTTTGTGAACAAAGAAACTTCACCCGACTTTCCATCAGCATGGGGTGGGTAAATAATGACTGGATTTTCATATTTGGGTGAATTTTCCTTTAAGGTCAGAAATGAATCTTTTTAGACTAAGACAAGGGAGTATTTTCTGGGTACACTGTTTCAAAAATACAGCTATTTTCAGCTTAAAAGTGGTCAAAGACCAGTAAAAAAGAGAGACGTAGCATAAACCTTGTTTCCTTGATTTATTGATAGCTCTAATGTACCTTCTAGGTCCTGTGTTTAAAGCCAAGAGCTTTGTCCGTTCCTTTGCTCTCGCCTCTTCAAATCTTCTCCCTGCCACCTCCTCCCTCCTCCCCCTCTTACATCTTCTCTACTCCTTATTAATATTTAATATGAAGAATAGAGGGCCTACTCAGGATGTGTAATCTCCATGTTTTAATAATGGAGAGGTTCACAACACACATTTAATCGCAGCACACAGACACACGCACTTGAATTTAACATGGTCGCCATGAAATAAACAGTTTTACTCCAAATGCAGCAACATTGTAGACTGTGTGAGATAAAATAAGAAAAAATATATCGAATAAAACAATGTCATAGTGAAAAAAACAGCCACAAATTTAAATGTCTGAATATCTGCATAACTTTCCATATTCTGACATACATTTTTCATAATTGATACTGTATAGAGGTTATTTTTTAACAGGCAGTGATATTCATATGAGTCTGATTATAAAATCAATGCTGTATTAAAGCATCTCAAAGTGTGAACTCCTGACCTTAAAACATAAAACTGCATCACTGTCATTGTTTATTAAAGAAAAATTGTAAGTGTCCTCTCTTCAAAAATGAACATGTGAGACTTTGAGGCTGTCCTCCCAAGAAAAATGACAGCATGACTTATTTCAACAATCGCCCAAAACAGATTTTTTTTTTTTTTACGCTGATAAAGTGACAAAGCCCTTTAGCAGCTGTGGTAATTATGACTCCATTTGGAGCAATGGAGGAAGTAGCATGACATTGTTAAAGAGCGACAAGTCTGCAGGGGCAGAGGGTCGAGCTGGGTGAGTGGCTCAAGTAAACATTGGACTTTTAACATGAATTGTTGAAAACACACACAAAGAACATTGTGCTGCTGATACGGAGAACAGATGAGAAAAGGCAGAAGAAATACAAACAATTTTTGGTCCTTGAATTTGGACCGCCAGTGTTGGGTAGCGTTAATTTTAAAAGTAACTTGTTACATTACTAGATTACATGTACAGTCAATAAAAGTAACTTGAGTAAAGTAACTCGTAAGAGTACGTTTGCGTTACCGAAAATGACAACCCTTCAACCCCTGCGATTTAGTTGCAGCTGGGGGATGCGTTCAAGTGGCGATCACCCATAGTTTAATAATGAAAATATAATCTTACACCTTGGCCTATTTGCCTTACTGAACATAAAAATACAACCATACACCTTCTGAATTTACATTTCTCTCTTTCACCTAAGACAAGCCTAATTCCTTGTTAGCTCATCGTAAAACACACTTTATTCAAACAAAGCATAAACCAAATAAAACTCACCAAAACCATCTTGGTTTATCTTTCTACTTTACCAACAATCTCCAACTCGGAAACTTGGTTGAAATAAATCCTTAATTCACAGAGTTAGATGTGAAAATATGCTGGCTCCATATACTGTTTATCCCTGCTGCTAACAATCTGACAGCGAACTGGGAAAAGGCATATAAGAACAGCCTACGCTAGTCTTTCATGAAAACAATAAAACACAGCATCTTATAACCTATAGCACATCATGTTTCAACATGAACAAAACAACAACAGGGAAATACAGTGTAAAAGGTAAGAGATTGCTTGTTTGAAAACATAACTAAATAACTGATTAACTAATTGCAAAACTACATTACGTTACATTACTCGTTACAAGAAAAAAGAGTACAAGTTACTTTGTAACGCATTACACTCAACACTGCTTATCGTAGACTTCATTAGAAAACTCAGTGATTAACATGACAAAGTCCTCCAAATTAAACAACATAATACATTATTTGTCCATGCCCTCTCGAAAAACACTTTTCACATCAGACATTCCCAGCTATTGAAAGTACCTCATTTTGTTTGGGTGAGGGTGGAGCCTGCATACTTCAAGCAGGAGGCGGAGAACTCAGTTTTTGCATCAGTACTACATATGATTTGACATATATCTACAATATCAATGAAACAGTGGAAAGCAATAAACAGGCAAGCAGGAAATGGTACAAAGCGGCTACATTCCATGCAACATCATCAAAATGCCCCCTGGCTTGCTGTGAATTCTCAAGACAATGACGTGCTCTATTATAGGCTCAAATGGACATAACACAGACTTTGTACTCGAGAGCTGGCAGGGTAAAGTCAGCTTAATGTCCACGCCAACTGATTCAGAAATTTGCGTTCGCACATTCAGCTCCTCAGAGCAATGTCCAGAAAGCTTTAGGGCAGCTTTGCATGTGTGAGAGGGGCCTCCATCAGAAAAAAAAACCTGTCACATCTCTGTGCCTTCCAAAACTGCCACAAAAAAGCTGTTTATGATGTGACAATATAATGATTCAGGTTTGGTTAGGGTTAGGCATAAAAACGACTTGGTTAGATGTGGGGAAGGATCAGGGTTTGGGTTAAAACAAACACTTTCCAGACTTTGTCGCTCTGTAGCAAAGTCATCTTAGTTCACCCAGCTGCTCGTCTTTCATTCAATTTGTTAGAGAGAACTGAGACTAGACTGCTGGAAATGTCCTCAGTCACCATATTGCAGGTGGAATTGAACGCTTTCCTCCACTGCAATACTGGTTTGTGATTTAGGCCGACTGCAGACATGTGATTTTACATGCAAATGTTGCCCGGTGCAGCATCAGTCATCTACATCACCCCCCATGAATTATATTTCAAAATTCAACATCTCCAACATGACACTATCTCTAGTAGAAAATAAAAGCGTCCAAAAAGAGGCCTGTGCTTCATCCATACCATATCCATATACCATTTCTCTTTTTGTTAATTTTGGTGGTCTGACCCTTTAAACTACACTGAAAAAAAAATGTATATGCAAAAAATTAAAATTGGGTTAAAATTTCACGAGGCCTAACGGCAATATATTGCTCCATTACCTTGTTTTGTAATCATTACTTTTCCATGTGCAGTACTTGTATCAAACCCTCCCCATCTTACTTTCTCCCTGCCGTCTTCTGCCCTCCTTATCTGTCTGCAGCAGCCACATTAGTCTGAGGATGAGCGTGTCAAAGGCAGATGAGCAGCTGCGGCTCAGAGGGAGAGCGAAGGGCTGAGTGACCCCGAAGAAATGCGAGCGAGAAGATGAAAAACTGAAAGTGGACGTCCCATTGTGACAGTTAATATATGTCCTAATATTCATTACATGTTCCTCCCACCCTCTCGTCTCCCCCTTGACCGTTCAACCCGGGCGGGATTTAAATTAAATGGCGTGTGCAGGTATGTGTGAGTGAGAGAGATGCCACGAGGGAGAGAAAGAGGATCAAATCTCTGCCTTGTAAAGTCCTTAATAAAGTTTCTGCTTCATTACACAGGAGCATTTCCATTTCCATACAGAGTAATGCTGAAAGATGGATCTTACGCTTACACATGCAGGCACATCGGGGTTGTACATATCTCTATTTCTATGTAAACAAATGCGGTATATACTGTGAGTTCGCCAACATTGACGGTGAATTGTTGCCTTTGATCTCTGAGCATGGAAAGACAACTGAGTCCTGCTCCTGAACATCTGATGCTTTTCAAGTTAAGAAGCTAAACATACCTGGCAGAAAAGAAGATATGCTTCTGTGTCACATTGTAGCAGCGAAAGGAATTACACAAATTAATCACTTAATGTACAGCAGAATGCTGAATTAGAAGTCAGTACCTATGCTTGATGAATCTGCAGTAGAATGAGGCAGGCAGCTTGAGATCTGCTACCGAACCTCAGCAAATAAGTTATGTGTTTCACATCGACCATTCCATTTTGGTTTATCTCTTACCTCTTGTTAATGGAATTCATTACAGAATTGCTCTCTTCTGTTGTGTCCATGCTACAGTTTGCACTGCACAAATTAAGCTTGTTGTTAGTCTGGCACTGCTCAAGTGTTTCCTTCATCCATGGCTAGGCTTGTGTCAGTCAGTCAGTCAGTCTTGTGTCAAACATATCCGAGAACAGCTGTGAGAGTGGCAACTCCGCATAGCTGATTTGCTGAAGCCACATTATGTAACATCAGTCAAGAAGATGTGCATTGCTTCTGGGCAACAAGAGGCAACCAATGGTGTCAGGTTGACAAATCATTGGCATCTGCCATTTGCCCAGTTGAATCCAGCTTAATCTGCCATGCTGCTATATAATGTTTTAGTTTACAAGTCATGTTAAACAATCGTGCAACAAGAAACCACTCAGTGGTGATGGGGACGAGACCACCTATATCGAGTCCGAGTCAAGACCAAGACAGTGAAGGGTCGAGTCAAGACCAAGACTGTGGGATTTTGTTGTCTTTGGAGGAGGTAAGACCGAGTCGAGACCGAGACCTAAAACAAACAGGTCCATTTTCAAGACCATGGGTTTAATTAGACTTATTTACCATCACCCCTGTTAATATTTAAAAGTGAAATTTATTTTTCTCTTGGAGGATGTTTTGCAAATTAAGTCTTTGTGGTTTTGCCAAATTTGATTACAGAAGATTTGGCTGACATATCTCCCGCTCCCAGACAGCCACAGCTCCTTCTCCTGTCTCCAGCATTCACTTTCTTGGAATGTGTATAGTGGGGCGGGGAGGGGTGACAGCCGTTAACAAAGTTGTATGGGTGGCGCCAGGTTGGATTATTGGTTGCATTTGAAGCAGGGCATTTTACATTCAATCACAGTAATGATGTTACCAAATAAATTAGACAATGCACAGTTGTGGTCTTGTTTGGTCTTGAAATAAAATCCAGAGTCCTCAATGTCTGAGACCGAGACAAGACCGTGTAAAAATGCGGGCGATTCTGAGACGAGACCGAGACCCTCAAACTACCACTCAGCAAGGCATGTGGTCATCCACCCTCTTGGAAGCTCTTACACACAATTCTCAGTACAGAGAACCTCATGTAATGTGACATTAAGCAGGTGAAAACGACACAAAAAAACATCCAGTAAGTCATTTATGATAATTGTGATCACAATTGCAATTAGGTCCGTTCTTTATTTACTGCATTTTCACAACTAATTACACACAGCGAAGTCTGCAGATGTTAATTGGTTGGTGTGTTTTTAAAGAAGAGCAAAGAGCAGTGAGCCTGGTGTTCTGATTTGATTACAACAGACTATACTATGTTTAGATATGCGGCCTATTAACATGTAACAACATGCATTGACAAAAGGCAAGTGTGTTAGAGGCTTTTTTTCTTCTCAAACTCTGAAGCATCTATTCCTGTCATTCATTTTACACAGTTGGGAAACAGCTATTTCTTCATATGCTATGAATGTATATGTAGTATATTTTTCAGCAACAGTATTGCCTGTAAATGTACGTAAGTGAAAGTGTCTTTTTTCATACTGTCCTTGGGTGTTTTAAAGCTCTCAAACTGCTACGATGTGATGGACAAAATGTTTCAGTTTGTACTCTTCCCAAGTAAAATACCTGCAAAAACATAAAGAAAGTCACAGAATGCAAAAGAAAATATTAGGAACCAATCGATATGTATTTAGGGCCAATACCAATTATTAATGAGCAAGGAGACCAATACTTAGACTATATTACCAATATTTGGACCAATATTGTACTTTACTCAAGTAGTTCCATTTTCTGCGAGTTTTTACTTCCACTCCACTACATTTTGGAGGAAAAATATTGCCCTTTAAATCACTACTAATGTTGATCGGTTATTACTCGAATGTGTAACCAATCAGATTGTTGTGGTCAGGATACGGTGGAGTGACATCACAGTGACAGAGAGAGGATGCTGCATCGGAGCGCTTTTTTTATACAATTTATTTTTATGTCAATCAGACCAAAAAACTTAGAAATAAAATATATTATTATTATTATTATTATTATATTTTACAGAATAGCATGCTAGCATTGGTTTCTCAGTCTAAAACTGAAAAGATGAACCATTATAATTTGTGGTCTGAAAATAGAACACAACAAAAACAATGGCTTTTTATGGAAAAAGCATGGAATAGGCTGTTTGAAATTTGCAAAATATGCAAGATGTTGAAGATGCAAACTCCTGACAATGTCATGTAATATGTCTTCTGTACTCATAATCAAAGTGAGATAGTAAAGAAAAAGTATATAACTGTATATGGCAACAAAGATGTGGTTCTTATAGTCTGACTAAGTTACATTACACGGGTGTTAAGTGATCTCTACTTCCACTCTCGAGCTGAAGGGCCTCACATAATTAGTTATTTCTACCTCTTTATTATACTTGCAACCTTTTTTTCTCATGTCGCCCACATACTACATTTACATTTCAAGTATTTTTAGGTCATTCACTTATCCAGCGTGATGTGAAGTGAGTATGTCAGCAACTGTTAATAATGCAATGACCCCAGCACATTTACATTGAGGCGCATGGAGTTTTATCAGTAATGATTTGAATGAAAGAGAAACATAGTTTGGATGATGCTGTCGGCCTTCATTCTGTATTAAGAAAAGCCTCAGAAAGACCTTTTGTGTTGCACTGTGAATAAACAGTGGACAAAGGTTTAACTATTTAAAACTATATTCAGATCCAGAAAGATGTTTTGGCAGAACACTAACAACAAGGGCAACTGCGGCTCATTCAGTTAAGAAAAAAACCAACCACTTACATTGAAGCCACTGCAGATTCCTCTTCTTTATAAACCTTTGATAATCTTCTTCAAAACAATTTGTAGATATGCTTTGTCAAGACATCGGGGAACACACTTAAGATAGCATCATAGTTTCATACATGCCAAATCAAAGTTTATCACGATAAGACCCTTGCCCATGGTGATATATCCATAACCACTGGATAGAGAGTGAGAGTTTTGTGTGTGTGTGTGTGTGTGTGTGTGTGTGTGTGTGTGCGTGTGTGTGTGTGTCTTTAATAGTATGAGGAGGGAAATAGGGGTCTAATATGGAGACAGATAGGGGGCAAAAACAAAGATCAAGAAAGAGAATGAGGGAAAGGGAGAGAAAGAAACAAACAAATGAGAGCTTTCCGTTCTCTGTGTAGTACCTTTAAATCTCTCATCTCACTGCTCCTCCTCCTCCTCCACGCTGGTAAATTATTCAGAGCTGCTGATTTATCACCTCCAACAACAACACAGATGTAATAGTTGTGTATCTTAATGGCAGGCCCACTACACAGGAGCTTCCCCTGCAGTGGAGACTCTTAAAGTAATAGGCTCTTGATGCAGTTTAGCAGAGGCAGAAGCACAGAAAGTGTTGACCCAGCCAGTACTAAAATAAAGACAAAACAAAGGCCAATTGTGTGACTGACAACTTTGGCATTTCTGTCCTGATCTGTTTACATTACAACCCAAAATAAAAAAAATCCAAACTGAATCAAAATTTAAGTGAAGAAATCCTGAATTATTAGTTGTTTCAGACATAGTAAATCTGAATCTGAAATATTCAGTGAATGAATCGGTTATATTCGCACATAGGGATGGTTTCACTGGCTGACAAGTGTGCATTGGTGCACTTTATGTTTTTATCAGAAGAAGTTCAACAGTCAGCAGTGTCGGGTGACGGAAACACTGCACTGGCCAACCTTGGTCCTTGCCCCGGATGCTTTTAAAAGAATCCTGCTATTTAAAGTGAAAGCAGTCTTAATAGATTTATTTTACCTGCTGATAGTTTAATATGAGAACATAATGGCCTTCAAAAAAGCTAAAATTTCAGCCTGTAACACAACACTTGTGGCAAAATGGCGTATCAGCGGATTCTACCTCCAGGAATTAACATATTTTAAAAAAAAATGTTGCATTAATTGCTGAAGCCTCGCAATTCAATACATTAACTGTATATTTGTCTTGCATGGTTGCAGATTAGAATAATATAACTCTAGATATCTGATGAAGGCTGATTGGCCACATTCGGGACTATGGTCTATTGCAGGTGACATTGTGTCAATCTCGTCCCCATGATGTAGGTTCTCAGAATATATGTTTCTATCCTAGGTATTCTTTTGGAGGTCGTATGGGACTGAAAAGTACCTATATGGTCCCTACATGGTCAGAAGGAGAGCTGTGCTCACATGTTGGCTCAAAGTTGTTTTGGTCTCTGACAAAGATGAACCCTGGTATGACTTTTTTGAAGGTATTCATGCAAGCCGTGTAAAAGCACAGTTGAGTAATTATTGTTGTTTGCAGATGATATTGTCCTACTGGACTGGAGGGTCCTGTTTATGTGCTCCTCATCCTCATTTCCCCTATCTGCTGTCTCTGATTGTGTACTATGCATGCTACCTCTGTAGAATTCTCAGTTTGCTCCCTTTGTCACTCAACCCAGTCATTATCAATTACCAATCAGTCTCAGAAGAAATTTGTTTGCCTACACTCAGAGCCAGACTGAGTTTTGGACCTTGCCACTCAGTATCTGTTCTATTGACCCACTGTTTTTGCCACATCAAAGATGTTTGTTGTTTATTATGATTCCATTATAAGTTCTCCATGTTAGACGACAAAATACGTTGTTTGAACATGCCCCCTAAAATGACACCCAAGCTTTTCCCGATCAAACACACCCATCGGCACAGCAACATAATGTGTCTGTGCCTTTAAATGCGAAAATAGAAATGAATTACTCTTCATTGCAAAAACTAAATTACCATTAAAGTGTATGAATGCTTTCTTTGTACACTCGCTAAAAGTGACTGCATCTCCTAAAAGACCTCAGAGCTGTTAGGGACCTTCAGGGGAAGCACGAAGAAGTTGGTAGGGAAGCAGGGGGCCTGGGCTGCTTGCTGGCAGGGGAAAAAAACAAACAATTTAATATAAATATTCTGTCTAGTCCCATTGCAGTCTCTCTTTTATCTGTAGGACTTAGTTTGGTCAGGTGGGTGGACAGTAACACCATTGTGGGGGCAGCCATTTTGACAAGAGGATTATCCATGAACCGGAGCCAACTTTTAAGCTTCTTTCCTTTTCCTATCTGTGTTGTGTTCTAAAAAGATAATCACTTAATTAAATATTGATGATATTTCAAACCAGAAGCTAGCTGGCAATCGGACTTTGGGAAGGGCAGAATGATTAGACCAGTGTTTACTGAGTCATGGCTGCTGCCTCAAAAGGAGATAGAAAGGTGTGCTGGGAGGGCAAACAGAGGGACAGTGGATGAGAAAGGGGTAAATGAAAAAAAATAAAAAACAAAAATAAAAGAGATGCTTATTCTGTCAAAAGAACAGGGAAACACTGATATAAAAAAAAAGATTATGAACGAACGAAATTATGAATTTACAACTGTGTAGAAATCAGTTCCGCTTTGTATCATATCCTATCATTAATTTTTCATAAAGCAGCAATACCACGATGGGACAATTGGCTTTTTCCCCATGGACACATGGGAGCCCTTTGGTCCATTAAAGTGTGTGTCTGTGTGTGTGTTACTGTATGTGTGTCTGTATAGGATATTTGCTTTTAGGCAGGAAATCTAGGGAGAGTGACGAGGTTCATGGTGCAGAGTAAAAAAAAACAAAAAAAACACACACACACAAATACACACAGGCAGACACACACACACTCACAGAATAATTCCATTTCCATCTGGAAATGTTTTTAGAAAGTGAGAGTGTCTGCTCCTGCAATAGCAGAGGCAGAAGGAGGGACAAATAAATGGCAGAGGGATAGTGATAACAGACGGATGACGCAACAGAATGATAGAAAAGTGAATATTCCACTGGTAGAAATCTTTAGATCACACGCCTGGTTAGATTTCATCGCCCCCATAGGTATTTGTCTGTCTGTGTGTCTCCCTGCCTCTGTGTGCATGTGCTCAAGCGATTTAAGCACATGACAACCACTACTTGCAGACATAAAGACGCTTTGTAAATAATGTATATGGTGATCATTGCATGGTTTTGTTTGGGACATTTGTTATGAGACATTAGAAGCTGATTAATGTTTGAATTGAACTTAATGCATCCAAAATAATAATAATAAACTTTATTTATAGAGTAACTTTCTTAACTATGTTACAAAGTGCTTAACAAAAGAATTAAAACAGTGACAGTGACCCAAGTGCAGCGCTCGGACTCAGTGTCCAGTGAGACGAAGGAGAACTCCAGCCAGGAATCACCCCAGAGAGCTGAAGATCTCTATGCACTTGAGCCACCCAAGCACCACAAAACAGAACAAGAGAGTTCCCCTTTGGTTACCCCAACTCATTTGTCAAAGAAAGAGAGGATTGAATGGCCCAGATCATCAGACAAAATTTCGTGGATGCAGTTCGACAACGATCTAGACGGCATCCTGAAAGCTGCTCTAACAGGTCCAGTACACAAAAAGAATGACTCACGACCATAGTGTACAGCCTAGCTAAAGAGCGATTCGGTACTATGGAGCAAAGAGGCCAGCCTCAGCCACCATGAGCTGGAAACTGGCAGAGGGATGCTTTGTTCCAAAGCAAGAGGGTTCCTCCACAATCACTCAGTTCAGTTCTCCCTCCTGAATGTTGAGTGCAAGATTTTCTTCTCTGTGCTTGCAAGAAGGCAGAGCTTTTACTTGATGCAGAAACACTACATCAACACATCCATCCAGAAAGATGGCATCCCAGGCTTTCCAGGGTGTCTGGAAAACACCTCAATGATCAGCCGATCCAGGAAGCTAAGCAAAAGGAAAGCGACCTAACAGTTGGATCTTGCAAATGCCTATGGGTCAATCACACATGACCTCATCCAAGAAGGACTCAACCACTACTACATCCCAGTGGCCATCCAAGACATGATCACCAGCTACCTGGGAGGGTTCAAGCTCAGATTTACATCAGCTCACTTCACAACCGACTGGCAGGATCTCCAGACGGGGATCCCAACAGGATGCACCATCTCCCCCATCCTGTTTATTATGGACATGAACCTCCTAATATCAGCAGCAGAGGGTGTAACCTGTGGCCCAGCGCTGGAGTCAGGCACCATCCAGCCGGTATTATGAGGGTACAGGGACGACATCACAATAACAACTGTAACACATGTCCAAGCAAGATGGGTATTGGATACCCTGGATGATGTAGCCACCTGGGCGAGGATGTCCTTCAAAGCCAGGAAGTCCAGGAGTCTGATGATCAAGAAGGGCAGAGTTACCAGCAAGTTCAGCCTTCAAGTACACGGTGAGGTCATTCCTCCCATTGAGGACAACCCAATAAAGTGCCTGGGGAAGTGGTTCAATGCGTCATTGACTGATGGAGCCAATGTCACCAATGCTGTGAAGCAGGCCAATGAGTGGTTGAAGAACATTGACAAATCCGGACTCCCTGGGTAATTTAAGACCTGGCTGTGTCAGCATGGCCTTCTTCCCAGACTTCTCTGGCTCTTCACAGTGTATGAGTTCCCCATGACAGCTGTAGAGGGCATAGAACGGAAGATCAACAAGCACTTGCAGAGATGGCTGGGAATCCCCCCAAGCTTCTCTTCATCCAATCGAGGCAACTCCAGCTCCCCTTGTCATCAGTTGTGGAGGAATTCAAGGTGGCTAAATGCACAGTCCAACTAAGCCTGAAAGACTCCAATGATTACCTGGTAATAGGGCTGAAACGATTCATCGAGTAACTCAAGGACAAAAAAATAATCGATTCAAATTCTTTGCCTCGAAGCTTCGTTTAATCTATATGTCCATATGTACATACTGCTCAGTGTATGTGTTCCGCACGGATGATTATTACTGTTGCGCAACACAGTTACGCTGTGGATACGTGAGTTGATTAGACTTGATTGATAGATAGATTTTTAAGCGCGGACAGCTCGCAAAATGGACAGAGGGGGAGAAAACAGTGGACCCGACACAAGGTAACGTTAATGTTAGCATTTTAACGTACCAATATGATTGCTAGGTGAGATGATGGCTAGTGAAGAATGTATGTTAATTATGGCTATATGTAATGGCTAGCTAAGAACGTAAATCAATATGTTGGCTAGTTATGATGTCCCTAAGTTAGCTAAGTTTTGCTCAAGAAAATAACCACAGAACATAAAATGCTGCAGTCAATTTGTGAAAGCCTGAGCTGCATTCATGTTGTTATTATGATAGTCTCTCTCTCTCTCTCTCTCTCTCTCTCTCTCTCAAACACACACACACACACGAACATCCACCCCTCTCTCTCTCACACACACACACACAAACACACACACACACACACACCATATCTACCTCATCCAGGAGATACAATCCTGCCAGAACTCTTTTTTTGCCTCCTACGAATGCCATAAGGCCTTTCAAGAAGATAGTAAAGGCTTACGTTATGCCTGAGCTATAGTTAGGTTGAAACTTGTAGTTCTGAAAGTTAAGTTGCACCAATTTAAAGCAATTTTTATGTATTATTGTTTATTATTTTAATTTATGTTTTATGTTGAGTTTAGGTTAGTAGGTTAGTACTCTGAAATTACTTTTATTTATTTGTTTGTTTTTGCATTTCTGAAAATTGTTTCTTTAAAACCCAGAATGTAATATGGCACTTAAATGCA
>JBBPCS010000573.1:5905728-5918248 GCA_037974645.1 Hollardia meadi | reverse complement strand
GTGTTCAATAAAAGTCATTACCGATTCAATCTGTGGTGTGTTGTGCTGCTATTGGGTTCAACCATAACCCGTTACATAAGGATTTAGTAGCATGAGTTGGTTTACCTGCTTTTTTGATGAAATAGGTGCATGGTTGATGTTACTGCCTGCCACTGCATTTGCAAAATCACTACTAGAAGTACCAAAGTCTCATTGCAATTACATATATTTACTGATATATTTTTGTGCAGTACAGATATTTGCATGGGAGAAGTATCGTGATCACCCTTAACATTTGTGATGAAACTCTATGATTTTTTTTTTTTTTTTTTCCACTTTTAATCACTTCTACCACAACCTGAGAGAGATACGCACTGGGAGGAGAGTGGAGATTCATCTCTCGAATAAAGTTTCAGCTCTCATAAAACCAGGCTGCTTGGTGCATTAAACCTGCTGTAGTCTGGTGGTGGAAAAATGCGATTTGTCTCTGCGATGCCCTGTTTGGCATGACCCGCGCCAATAACAGAATTTTACCTCCCACCAACCAGTTTTGTGCCAGTGTCGACCTGCATGTCTATCTGTCTGCCTGTCAGTGTCTCATCCTTGTGTCTTGAAGTGCCACGACCCTCCGAGCGGAGGTATCCTTCCCCGTGATTTTTGATAAATAGGCCTGATTGAGTAGCGCAAAACTTGTTGGCGACAGTTACCTGACATAATTTTCTTTGAGGGGGGATAACAAACAATTCTGTTTCTTTTTCCTTTGACTTTGCTTTTTTGTTTTCTCAACTGGATGCAGTGGCAGTTATTACTCAAAAAGAAACACTTCTCTGTTGTTTTATTTATTCTGTCCTTTTCCTTATACAGCTTACTCCTTTTTGCATTTTCGGCAATCCATTATTGACAGTAAAGGATTTCTTTGAGTGTTCACAGCCTGTCAGAGATACTCAGGTGTAAAAGGTGAAGATATGGACCTAATGGCATTGGTACACAAAAAAGAAAGGCAGGCAACCCAGAATCCCTCCACCTTTTAATAAAGGATGGTGAAATGTCTTAGGTCAGGAAGGGGAAAAAAGGACAGGGGAAGGGAAAATAAAGTTGTGATGATACCAAAAAATGTCAAAAGAAGAAAAAGACAGAAGCAAAGGACAAAAGTCAGGGTGGATTGTACAAGAGGGCAGGAGAGTTGAAGGAAATCCTGGTGGTGCTAACATGTTGGGGTTTAGTTAGACGTGCGCGCGCACACACACACACACACAAACACACACCTGTTCTAATGAGTGAAAAGCCTCTGAGCAGAAAATCTGTGATGTCTCTGGTGGCAGGTTGCAAAAAGCTTTCTCTTCGCCTCTGTCTCACCCTCGCTCTGCCTTCCTTACTCCTTAACCCCCTTTTGCTCTGCTGCGGTGTACACCACGTGCTCCCATCCCTCCATCCAGACACCCTATGCACATCTCCATCATTCCCTCTAATCACCCTTTGCATCCATTTAGCCCTCCTCCACATTTACATCTAAATAGCCATTACAGTTGTCAAAATAACTGGAATACCAATGCTACGGCTGTTGGGTAAGATTAAATTCAATATTGGAATTCATTGTGTCTTCTCACTTGTGCATCTGGTGGGGGCCAAATTAGAAGAGTGTGGAGTATGAGGGGAAAAATCGGGAAGATGAAAAGGCGAAGAAGAAAGAGAATAAGGGGAATAGGAGTATGAAGCTGTATCCCAACTCCATACACACTAATCCAAATCAGGTTTTAGAGTAAGTGTGTGGTGTATTCACTCTGTGATTTAATAACGCACACTCAAAGAAACTCAGTTCACATATCCACTTACGTTTGAGTGGGCCATTGACGGACACTGCTGTCCCACAATGCAATGCACAAAGGAACTGGTGGAGCTGCTCACAGCTGCAAAACATATAAAGAGTGTGCAGATGGTGGTGAGATGGCTTGAGAATGATCGTGGGAAAAAAAAGTACTGTAGAAAAAAGTTTTAAAATGTTTGGAAAAACAAAAAACATTTTTGCTTCATCCTTTGGGAAGTTTGATTTTCAGCAGTCAGTACAGATAGTACACAGCCAGTGTGTAGTATGAAACTGGGACACAGCTGACTGACAGCTGACTCACTGTTGGAGACATTTTGACAGTTCACTGTTTCTTGAACTGGATCCCAGCCCACCGGAAATGATACTAGTGTCAGGAGCCACATATTAATGTTTTTAGAGAAGATGGACACCCAACTGATGCCTAAACCCATTTGGAAACATGTCAAATATGGTGACAAAGGGGCTGTATGGTTTTCACAATTTGTAGCTTGTATATTTGTACTGTATTTTGGCCTGAATTCTGATATTACACTATGCCAATACTTTTTAACCAAAAGAAATAAATATATCAATACGTGCCATTATCGCTTTCTTACACATCACTCGAAGAATGACGCCAACAGACACAGCCCTCGCAAAACCTTAGAAGATGTGCAACATATGTTCTTTGCATTCACATTTAATTATGGAAACAGTCTAATCTCTGGAAGACAATATGTGCTGACTTATGGACTCTGACACGTTCGACACGTTTGTGCATCCAGTAGTGTTAAAATGTCTCTGTGACTGGTGGTATATTTCTCTTGTCTTTTTTAGCTGAAATCTTATAATGCATTGCAGCTGATATACACACATTCTAGCCTGCTAGAATATAAATATCACAACACATACACACACACACACACACACACACACACACACAAAGGCCTACTCAATTAATCATGGTGTCCTTTGGCCCTAACTACTCAATGCTAACATAATGGACCAGAGTGATAAACCACTTCCATTTTCATTCTAAGCCTGTTTAGTGACGTCTGGGAGGAAAGAAAGGATGGAGGCACAGAGGAGCAAAAAAGAGAGAATGTGATCGAGTGGAAGAAGAAGGGGAAGAAGAGGCAGAGGTATAGGGCATCAGGAGAGTTGAGACACTGAAGAAAAGCATGTTTATATTGCTGAGAGGAGAAGGGATATTAGATACAAATTATTCATGTGCTTACGCCACTCCACATCTCATGAGAAGGGTCCATTTGTACCTTGAAGACAACATCAAGACAGAAACAGAAAAAGAGTATAGAGTGAAGAGCTGGCTGAGCAGAATGAAAAATCCACAGCGAAAGCACAGTCACCACATATTATGAAAACTTGACATAACTTTTTAGGCATGTTATTGTTGCTGAAATTAAGTGCAATGAGAAAAGACATATATACACAGTGCAACTTATATGGCTGTCTGAATGAACTACCATACAGTGATAAAAGTGAAAAATAAAAATCCATAAGCAAATCAGAATTCTGCCACAGAGACTTAAACATTTTCAGCTGCTGGCTATGTAAAACTTATGTCTTTGCTAAGTGGTTGAGTGTCTCGGAGCAAGTAATAAATGCTCACTTATAGCAGTGTTCTGTCTATCAGCACACTTCATTATTTCCCGTCTGAGTTGCTTTTCATCAAAACATTAGCAGTGTACTGAAGGGATCCAAGAATGAATCATAAAATGTAGCATTACAAAATTCCGAAGGAGGGCTAGTGTGAGCCTTTCACTTGCATATGCAATTGAGCCAATTTTGTGCAAAAAGCTCTGAGTTCTGACACCTGGATCGGTGAAACGAACCGATTCTGTGAGCTCCCACATGAACAAACCTGTTATTGAATCTGTCGATTTCAGCGACAAACCTTGAGCGGTTGCCGCTGATTAACGCTAATTCCATGGGTAACAAAATTAAACTTGGCCGTTGTTCCCAGCCGTGTCTATAGTCAGCTAAAAATCATCTATGAAGGAAGCCCCTAACCTAACTCATACCACTTTACAGTATAATTGTGTGGAGAGATCTGTAGCAAAGCAATCTGATGATGTCACTTTCAGAGGTCCTATTTTCCAAGTTAGACTTGACTTGAGTGTAACTTTCATTCATGTAACATTAATAATTTAAGCTAAGCTTATCACCTCAATAGTCCTGACCATCTTTGGCACAAAAAATGTCTTTTGCGGGGAAATGAGTGCTTATCATATCTCATTTTCAGGTTATAGCCATTATAGCCATATATATATAGGTCTCTCACAGGCTACAAATTTCAGCTGAAACTGTCTCACACCAACTCCAGTGGAAAATCCTGACAAGAATTAGCAGCTTCCACACTGTGTGAGAAGTGATGCATTAATGAAACATAGCATATTCCCCCTGTTGATCACCCTCTCACCCTCAACCATGAACAAGATGCCAAGATCTTAAGATGCCATTTGGGGCAGCAACTCACCAACCCACAAGAGGCAATCCAACATTTCTGGAAGAATACCGTGGCCTTAGATTAGGAGGGTCTGACACTCATCTCGGTCACTTCACAGTTGGCAGCAAACCGCAGAGCAGTGTACATAGAAGGCTATGGTCTGGTGAAGCTAACAGGAATACTCCATCTGCATTCCTGCAGTCGCTGCACCCCTGCTGAATTTGAGATGATGCTATTTACTGTAATTCATACTCAAACCATAGGTTCCAGGTGGAAGCCAATTTTTATAAAGGATGAAATCATTAAAAGGACATGCTCAACTTTTCTGATTGTCATATTTATATGCTTTAGTTATTTATTTTCTTCATGCTTTATATATGATCAATAGTAAAAGCTATATAAAGTCATATAGTAAATATACTATTTATATAGCGCTTTTCCACAAAACTTAAATTTTTTTTTTTATTTTATTTTTTACAATATTTCCTCTCATTCATGCACTGACACTCACATCCAGCTGCTATGCAAGGCGCTGGCCTGCCCACAACATGCGCAACTCACAGTTCAGTGTCAAGGGTATGCCTGCCTGCCACAGCATATACTGTGTTTTATTGTATTATTATGTTTTTTTATTATATACTATATTATATTCACCTTCTTGTGTGATTTTCTTTTCATCCATATTGATTGAGCGTTGCCTGAGAGAGCCTGAGCATTACCAATTTAATTGTCAGTGACTGCTTCACTGTAATTGCTGTGCATATGACACTAAACAAGTTAAACTTCAGCTGTATATGGTAGGGGTATTTGGACTGAGCGAAATGTGCTGGGAGAGGAAGAGAAGCATGTGCTGGCTTGGCTGACAGTTGTGAAACTGAAACCACGTTAACGTCCAAGAAATAGAGCGGTGCTGAGATGGATAGACAGAGACGGATGGGAAACCTAAGTTAAGTTGGCGCTGAAGGACAAATGCAGCAGGCAGCCGATCAATGGGAGATGACTAATAAAGACTCTGATCGCACATAACATATCAGTGTGTGTGTGTTTGTGTGCTTCTGCCTGTTTGTGTTACTGAACACAGTGCTGTCCAGCCTGCCAGTGAGCAAGCAGCAATGCGCTCACAGTACAGCTATGGCTCATTGTGTCTATGTGAGATTGTGTGTTGACATGCGTGTGTGTGTGTGTGTGTGTGTGTGTTTGTAATATAACCTGACACATCCATACAGTTCTCATTAATGAAGAGTGAGTAGTTGCTTCTGGAGGACGCTGGCCACAAACTAGGGACAGACGCACACCTGATTCCCTCCTCACACACACACAGCATACAGATCTGTACATGCACATGATAGTAGCATGTGCTCACACAAACACACACACACATATACACACACACGCACACATGTACAATCATGCAAACACAGAATAAAGAAGTGCTCCAGTGGTTCTCCCAGCTTTCGAGTCAGTTGAATAATTCAACACAATTAATGCTAGCTAATGCCCCTCCCCCCACCCTCTTTGTCATTTTTTGTGTGTATCCTTCTGCTCTCTCTTGTTTTCAATCACTCTCCTATATTTATCAAACTCTCTGATAAGGGCAATGATTTCTTGTCGTTTACTATCCAGCTAACCTCATTAACCCAGGTAATGTATTGTCAAACACAGAAATAATTGTGTTTCACATTTTTTACATTACATGTAATGTTTTTATATTATTTTTCATTGATATTTATGATAAACAATGTAGACACTCAAATTTATTTAACAGGTAAACAAACAAATAGACAGGACTGGGTGCATTTGACATTATTCTCAAATAATCTCAAGGAAATATAACAAAATCAAGATGACATAATACCAAAGATGTCCCCCAACATAGGAAAAACGATCTTGCAGATTGCATTAAATCATCTGCAATATTCATTACTGTCACTGGCACTGTGTTCAGCAAAAATCTTACATAAACCACATCTTTTTCTCATCTCTGACTGGTGTGATTGATGCCAGCGTCTATTTTTTGAAATGTTCTTCAAGGGCTTGACTTGGTTCAGGGGTCATGAATTGCATTTTGTACAGGTGAGAGTAAAGGGCAGCTGTCAGACTAAAATCCCAAATTGGAGATACAAGTGAACTGTGGATAACACTGACATCGGATGTGTGTTTATTCGTTTTGACTCACCTTCATCTTCTCTTTCTTCCTGCCTCTCTCTCTCTGTTTCTCTGTAGCTGTGGCAGCCTGAAACATCGAACTTTGCCAGACTGTAAGCGGCTGGCTGACTGGCTGAAACGTAATCAAGCGTGCAAGACTATTTACACACACACACACACACACACACACATGGACACACTGGTCCAGCTAAGCTATTTCCTAGTGTTGACACTTTGTCATTTGTTACACAGACATCTCGTCTCCTTCACCAACCTGGCTGGACCATGGCCAGAGTTAGTTTTGTTGTGTCTACTGGCAAAATAGCAAAAGAGACACAGGAAGAGGTAACATCAAAAATTATGAGTTTTTGTAAATGGCAGGCTTTTTTCAAATATATATATATATATTTATATATATTGTCATATTTAACAATTGCAACTGCTGCTTAACGAACTTACTGTCGATCTGGAAATGATGAAATAAGTAAAAGTGAGAGCAAAATGAGTGTTTTTAACAAATAATTTAACTAAGATCCAGTTAGGAAGATGAGTGTGCAGTTGGCTGGGGAAGCACTATAAATGAAATGCTTTGTTTTAAGGTATTAGACTTGTCCAGCTTTGGTGAGTATGGTCAAGTGGAGAAACTCAGTCTTGCTCTGTGTAGTTCTGTTAAACAAATCCTTGTGACATGAGGTGTGTATTAACTCTTAATTGTTGGTGATGTTGTTGAGCAGCACTTTGTTGTTAAATGCCTGTCTTTGATTGTAATGTCTTTTGTTTTGTTGTAGGGTTTTTTTGGACAGTTGCTGCAGACACAAAGATAATTTCCAAAAGGACAATAAACTAAACTAAACTAAGGAAGACTGTGAGGATCAAAGCTTGTTTATTTTCTTTACTTTGACTTCTAAACATGGCCCTGAATTACAATATTTCTGTGCATAATTGGTGATTGGTGAATCAGGCATGTATGCTTCCAGTGTGACATTTTTTAGTGTGGAAATACAGTTTAGATCAGGAACTTTATATTATGGTGCACAGTGAGGTGATGTATCACATTTGACATTGAAGTGAACCAAACCACTCAGATGAAGTTGTGCTGTTCTCAGTTTACGCACGGCCTGAAAGAAGTTTAAGTGAGTAACAATTAAGTTTATAGTTAATTTAAGAACAACCAGCTTCACAATATTGTGCATATCGCAATCAATCAATCAATCAATCGCAATTGCATCTTAAATGATGGATTATTGGTTTAGCTAACTTCCTGTCATTTATCTTGTAATGTGAATTGTAGGGTTTTTTTTAATGGAATGATGAGAATTGTTATTGATGTAGAGATGGAGTGACAGAAGGAAGATGAGGTAGAGAATTTGCCTTGAGTGTTGATATTTTTACAAACTCAACATTATGGGAAACGAGGGAGAACTGGAGTCTGTTAACATGATAGATAACACACAGTAGATGGGTTGATGAGCATTGCCTTGATTGCCAACACACCTCAACCTCTTGCTGGTTGACGTTAAGGGAAGGAAAAAATTAAGGTGAGATAGGAGGCGAGGAGATAAAATGGGATTTAAGAGAGAAAAGAAGGAAAGAGAGAGATGAGTGGGCAAGTGATACATGGATGGACGGTTAGAAAAGGCAAGGGTGAGGGATAGACGAAGAGGGATGGATGAAGTGAGGGGCAAATGAAGCAAATGAGGGACGGATAGGAAAGAGCACTGTACGGCAGAGAGACCCAGTCTATCATGCACCCTGTCTCGCTGTAAAAAGAGGAAGGACAAAGTTTAACCAGGATTTATCACCTGTGTCTAGTCACTGGAATAAGGCTTGGGATATAGATCATTATGGAGGACACAAATAGACTTGCATGCACCTGAACTGGGGTCAGTTCACTTTCTTTTCAGAACATCCCACCACTGTAACTGTTCCTTACTAAAACTGTTGGAGCTACTGGGTGGGATGTTAATAGATGAAGTGTCAATTATATGCCTTGTGATTGTAAAGAGATCATTTGAGGGACACATTATTGCTCAACCAGGATACTGCTTATAAAATTTGTTATATCAGCTCCTATTTGCTAGTCCGGTTTATGGACCTGACATGGTGTCACCTACGTATGTCCCTTATTAGCCATTCCTCTTGCCTCTCTCTGCTAGTCTGGGACAATGTATGTCCTGAAGCAACATGACCACTTATCCAACTTACCTTTGTAGGTGCCCCATTGACCAACTACAGTATGTGCCTGGATGGTTGGAATGTTTGTCATGATGACCCTGATGAAAACTGCTCGTGTTTTTCTTTATCATCCTCAAAATGTTGCTCTATATTGTAAAGACAGTAAAGTAAGCTGAAGTATAAACTTAAGCAGGGATCACACCCCACTAAAAACCTTAAGTTTCTTTAGAATTTTTAGTTCTGTTTTTGATGGCATCTAACAAGACACATTGACAAATCCTAAAATAAGCCAAAAACTGGCACTGATCCCTCAACAGGTAGGGATTATGTTGAAACTTTATGTTTGATATGTTGAAACTATCGCCAAGAACACTAGAAAAGGGTAGAACCCAGATGCAGACACCAACAACTGAGCAGGTTCAGTTCAGTAATTTATTAAACACAAGGCTTACAGTGAGTGGAGGCAGGCAGATGTCTATACCAGATTTCTTTAGAGGTAAACAAGTCGACACGGCAAGGGCACAAAATCCAAAGTACAAGCAGGGTAAACTACAAAAAACACTGGAAACACTGGAACGAAGGCACACTATAGAACAACAAATTGGCAAAAACAAAGGGGAATGCACGGGCTTAAATACACAAAGAAGGGATGTTAACAAGGAACAGGTGAAACTAATCAGGGCGGGGCAGACAATCACAGTGGGAAAAGGGAAACGAACAAAGACAGGAAGTGTGAAGCAGGACATGACACGTGGGAAGAACTACAAAATAAAATAGGAAATAACAACTAAAACCCCAAACCATGACAGAAACTTTGTTTCCTTGCATTTCAATTTTTAATTTTATTTTGTACAACGTGCGAAAAAGAGTGCATGTAATCAAAATGTGATATAAAATATTATCAATAAATCTAGTGTTGGCAAATTTGAATAACACTTTTGTTTAATATTAATCAACACAATTTGAGGATAGTAAAATATTAACTCCAACATCAACAGGATTTGGGCAATAATTGAACAATCATTACAAATTAACCCCCCCCCCCAATTACATACACAGTATTTGCTGCAATTTTGGGTTTTGCTTGAATTTGATTTGTCCTGGTTCTCTCCTTCTTCACCCAGTACAATACTGCAGATTCCAGAGGCAACATAAAAGGAAATTAAGCATTCAAGATTGAAGTTTGTGTTGAAGGAGTACAAAAATTCCTAAATGTACTATTTAAACAGTTTGACAATGTATCCCAAGTTACATCAAACCACTGCAAATGCCTCAGGTCAGCAGTCTGTGAAAACACAAATTTAGGCATGTGACTGGAGGGTGCGATCCAGGTCCAGTTAGATTCCTCAATATTTTGTGTTATTTTGAAGCACATGTTTTTAACCTTTATCAACCCACTCAATACTTCAAAACCATTTCAGGCCATATCTAAATAAAATGTCTTGCTGTGTTTTCAGGATTGCTGAAAGGGGGTATAAACAAGTCTGTGCAGTCATAATATGTCCTAATATCTATGGGGAACTTACTGTGTCATCGTGGTCCCATAGCTACACTTACAGACACTTACACACTTACAGTACATGTGACAGGATATACATATGTACATGTACAGCATGTATATAAATAGTGGATTTCTTGTGTCTAAGTGAAAAATCAGATTATTGCATGTCGTAGGCACCGTTCAGACCTGGTATTACCATCTATCCTGAGTGATCACAAGTGGACAGCTCTAAGTACAGGATTGAATGCACCCAAGAAGCATTGAGGACACATTTGAGATCCGATCGCTCAGACCATTCGCAGGTGGTCTTAGCCACATGAGGCCACATTATTTTAGCAGTGTGAACGTGAATAATTGAATAAGTGGGCCACATTGAAAGATCGCCTACTTAAATGACATCCTCTGAAACAAGAAAAAGACACCACAACAACAATGGATTACACGTTTTGGTTCACTGTAATGTACATGATGTGTTTAGGATCTCTTACCTGTTAAGCAGTAGATGTTTGTGGACACAGTCAGTTTTAATTGAACTAGTACCTACAATATCCCATGGATTTGCAGTTAAGATTTTTAGAGTTGTAGAGTGAGGAGAAACTTCATAAAGTTTTTGAAATACATACGGCAAATTCTAAATCATCCGTGCCTTCTTATGAATTCAGCGTTTAATGCAATATATTAAGTTGTTTCTTTCTATCTAAAAAGTGTCGGTTTGTGGCGGCATCACTGTTCCAACCTGTCAGCAATTAGCAGGTGTTTAAGCACATTGTTTCAACTGATTTCACCATTTACAATAAATTTAAGAAAAAGACAACTTTAGACTTTAAACATGTCAAATATTACAGTAAACAATATAAGCTGATTCGCTGTCGCCCATGGGGAAAGCCCCCAGACTCCCTTAAAAAAAATGCTCAGTTACTGTATGTGAGTTGTTGCGTTAGGAGGAAGAAACTTTGTGAAACGCTCTCTATGACAAATTCTTAGTTATTTGGGCCATCTAGTAAATTTGGCAAATGCTATACATTAAGTTATTTCTTTCTTGGTGTAAAAAACAGTGTGTCTGTTTGGCCCAGTGATGTACATGTTTGTTTTTTTGTATTAGAGCAGGGAAGTGAGATCTGATGCATGTGGAGACACATGTTAATGCCAGGTGTGAACTAATGGACTCTGAGCTGTCCACCTGTGATCAGATGACCCAAGGACAGATGTTAATACCAAATGTGAACAGGCTAGATGCACACTGAAAGGCAATGTAAGATGGACCTTATTCCCATGGTGGTCATCGCATGGGACAGAAAACACTACCCAGAAGATCATGTGCAGCAGAAGCTATGGACACACTCCAAAGTACAACTGTACCTCAAAGTAGAGAGCTACTATTCTGTAAAGTTTAAGAAGTCACAGACAGGATTTAAAACAACAGCATTACAACGTCATACCCTGTTGTAGGTGCATGAGTCACTTCTAAATTAGGGCTTTGCATATTCTTGCATAAACTCTTCTCTCCCTGCAATTTTAGCGAGCAAATTAGGTCTCTATTGCCATTTTTGAAATGCTTATCCCTGTCATACCTATTCTGAAAAGACCCCTGCTACATGCTGATGTTTAGATTACTATAAACACAGGCTATGTTTATCCTAGGCCATGCCTTAACTGCTGACATACTGCTTATTTTACATACAGTACCAATCAAAAGTTTGGACACACCTTCTCATTCAATGGATTTTCTTTATTTTTTATTATTTTCTATATTGTAGATTAATATTGAAGACATCAAAACTATGAAAGAACACGTATGGAATTATGTAGTAAACAAAAAAGTGTTAAACAAACCAGAATATATTTTATATTTTACATTCTTCAAAGTAGCCACCTTTTGCTTTGATGACTGCTTTGCACACTCTTGGCATTCTCTCAATCAGCTTCATGATTTCACCTGGAATGGTTTTCCAACAGTCTTGAAGAAGTTCCCAGAGGTGCTGAGCACTTGTTGGCTGCTTTGCCTTCACTCTGCGGTCCGACTCATCCCAAACCATCTCAATTGGGTTTAGGTCGGGTGATTGTGGAAGCCAGGTCATCTGACGCAGCACTCCACCACTCTCCTTCTTGGTCAAATAGCCCTTACATAGACTGGAGGTGTGTTTGGGGTCATTGTCCTGTTGAAAAACAAATGATGGTCCCACTAAGTGCAAACCAGATGGGATGGCATGTCGCTGCAGAATGCTGTGGTAGCCATGCTGGTTAAGTGTGCCTTGAATTTTTAATAAATCACCAACACTGTCACCAACAAAGCACCCCCACCTCCTCACACCTCCTCCTCCATGCTTCATGGTGGGAACCACACATGTAGAAACCATCCGCTCACCTTCTCTGCGTCTCACAAAGACGTGAAGGGTGGAACCAAAAATCTCAAATTTGGACTCATCAGACCAAAGTACAGATTTCCACT
>JBBPCS010000573.1:5880912-5897589 GCA_037974645.1 Hollardia meadi | reverse complement strand
CATTGCAGTGCACGGGAATGTGTGTCTAAATCTGAAAGGTCTTTTCTGCCTATTTTAATTCGGTGTTTGTTTGCCTGGTGTGTTGTGACACTTCAGGAAAAGGACATTTCCTGGTGTATCACAACACACAGAGATGCTGATTTGAGGGGAGGTGGACTGTTTGTTCCACTCAGCCTCTCTTTTTTACAAAACAAATGCAGAAAAGGACAACCCCTGCTGTCCTGCAGGGTGCAACAAAATGCTGAATTCAACAATGAAGGCATTTTCTCATATATATATATATATTTTTACCAAATCGCTATATTGACTCACACAGGTGTTAAGATAATTGCAAATAAGCTACCAATGATTTCAGTGTGAGATGATTCACTTGATACAAACTTCTTTGTTTTGCTGTATCTATTTGGGGATGCAGTATGAACTAAAGCTTTGCCTTTAGTTTCAGAAAAAAAAGAGTTTCATATAATTAGCATTGCATGTAGATCTAGGAGAGAGACAGACTAAGATAGGATTTTAGATGGCTGGGTATTGCATATGGATGTCATCATACCCGCCTGTGCTTGCAGGTAATGATGTCTCTCCCTTTATCTTTGTCTTTGTGTGTGCAGAAGTGTCTGTGTGTGTCGGGAAAGTACAGCAGAGGCAGACAAAGTAGCCTTGTTCTACACATATAAAACATTTCAAAAAGCCTCTCTACACCCAGCACAAAGGGACCGGAGAACGCAGGCAGGTGTGTGTCTGTCTGTCAGTTAGGCGTATGGGTGGCACAGATAGAGAGAGGGAGATTTGAGTCACAATGAAACGTGAAAGTCTGCCATTACGGTGTCCTTGGAGAAGTCACTCCATGTCTCACATGTGTCACTCTTTCTTGTCAGTTTCTCCCAATTTTCCTATACGTGTGTTCCATGTGGCGTTGAAGAAAGACATGGGGTAGCTATGCAATTCTCTTACAGTGTGACAAAAAAAATGAAAAACCCCGTCACTGTGATGCGATGATTTGTTCCCACCTTGATAGTCTCGATCCCGAGTTGCGACATCAGTCCGATGAAACATAAATGTAGGTCACAAAGATTAATACAACAAAAGTGGGCAAAATTTGTTTCGTAAGACGGCCTTTGGTGTGTTCGCTTTTTATGTTTGACCTTTTTATCTGCCCTCACTCTGTTTTCCTGTCCATCTGTCTCTCGCACATAATACAAAAGTCTAAAAACTGGGCATGACCTTACAAGCTGTCCACTCGCGGGCTTGCTTGAACTGGAACAGAACAGCCCACAACTCTGGTTTTCAGACTGCAGTGTAAAAGAACAGCTTGAGGGATATTAATTACTGCAAGATGCAACAAACACCAAACTTTTTTATTTTTTTCAACAGCAGGTTTTCTCGTTTCTCAGGAAATGTGTGAATTTCTAAAAGTCTTCAAGAAGAATACGCTAAAAACTTGTCTCCTCAAGAAGAACTGCAAGTCCCTCCAATCAACTCTTACATTAAATTTAATTTTCCTGCTTTTTGAAGTCTTTCAGCGTGACGATCTTTTGTTTCATCTTTTGTCAGGTATTTCTTGCTAGAAGGTTTAAGCCTTGGTTCATTAAACCCGAAGAAACATTATGCTAAGTAAGAATAAAAACAGAGAGAAAAATAATTAGTTGCCCACAATACCCGTAATGTAACTTTACTATTATATTTTGAGATTTTATGAGCTCTATAAGCCTATCTCAACTTTTTTATGATGTGAAGCCATACTGCCAGATATGCCAGAATATCTACAGATCAGATCATCAGATACAAGTAGAAAACAGAATAAACACTTTTAGGTATTAGATTATTTATCCTTGTTTGACCTCACTGTCCTGCCCTGGATCTAAATGAGCAAAACTGAAACATATGAATCAAAGCCTTAATTTCACTGTGCGCCTTGAAAATGCCTGAACAACTTGTACTGTGAACATGCTTTGAAGATTGTTTTGACCTGTGGTCCAGTCTGTAATCAACCTCCAACACTTTACCTCGATCGATATTTGGAAGGGCTCCATTTCAAAAGGCCGTATTTCCAAGGAGCCGTCAGGGATCCCAGAGGCCACCGCTAACTTGCTAATAGCATTGCCAATGTCTCTTATAGCCTGTTGGCTCAAAACTGGCTGACAAAAAGCACCAAAGAGCTTTTGAGATTTGGTTTAATGACACACTAAAAATAGGTTTGCTTGCCAGAAAATCTGAAAGCGGGGGGAAACAGGTGTTTACCCTCCTAGTGCGTTCTGTTCTGCTTTCCGTGTCGTTAGCGCAGCCTCTCTACGCTTATCTACAGCCCAGGACACACCCAGCATCTCTGCTCCCGCTCGCTCTCCTCTCTTTATCTTTCCCAGGATCCCCGGAGGCTGTTTAGAGGGGATCTGTGACAGATTCTGCTGTGTGTGCGTGTAGCACTAGTAGCTCGAGTAGTAATGACAGGCAGATGGGGTTATTCATCACCAGCCAAGTCTCTGCAAGCAAAGCAACCTCTCTCTCTCTCTCTCTCTCTCTCTCTCTCTCTCTCTCTCCATCTATTTATCTTTCTATCAAAGAATGCATCTGAATAATGATAGATAAAGAAAATCCTCTTTTGCGTCACTCCTAAGCTCTCTATACTCTTTTTGTCTTCCTTTGTCTTACATGACCTTCTGCAGTCACAGGCAAATTGTCGCTCCACTGTACCTTATACAAGCCTATTTGTCGCTTACAATGTTAATGATCAATGAATTAAAGATTTGTCTGCTCTTACTCTCATTATAAGAAATTCTGGAGAATTCGGAGATTCACTCAGATGTAAAACTGTGAATTAATTAGTCCATATGTGAAATCCATATGGGAAGATATTAAAACCAATTACAGCCTCATTTGGGAATTCACGTTTTTTTGCGTGTGCGCACATGCAGATCACTGCTCACACCCTCTCCCTCTCTCTCTCTCTCTCTCTCTCTCTCGAGCACACTCGCAAACGCAGGTACATTCACAAAAGCCGCCGTCGTTTGCAAATAGGTCAAGTCCCTTTGAACGCAACCATTCAGAGATCCATTTATGCATCCCGCCTTTAAGACTACAGCGATGCACACTTTTTCTTCCTCTCTCTCTCACACACACACCAATACGAAAACACACTTAGAGGCGCCCACACGTTGAAACACATACATACATGCTGCAGGGATGCTACAGCTCCATTATTTTTCTGAAGTGGCTTTTCAATTCCACGGCTGATGCTTGAGGGAGTGCGTGCGTGTGTGTGTGTGTGTGTGTGTGATACTGCTATGGGTGGGGGGTACTTGACAGACAGATTGTGACATAAACCATTTATAGTGCTACTGTGTGTGTGTTTGTTTGTGATTGCTGTACATTAAATAGAAAGAGAGGAGGAGAGAGGAGAGGAAGGTCAGGAAGACGGATATGTCCTATAGTTTGCTCCAATCAGCAGAAATTAATGCTGTGTCCAAAAACAAATCAACCACTTTCACGTTCAAAATCACAAATTGGGGTTCAGCTGACACAAAAAATGTAAAACACGCTCACTAATTTACACAAAGGTGGACTAACACCTGCCTCAGGTTTCCTTTGATGCTACAGATAAGGCTAACAGGTAGTGAGGCAGGACAGAGAACAGAAAGATACTTTGTGTAGAGACAATATAACAAGCAGCCAATTTAGAGGAAGAATATTTGACGCTCGCAGGGTGTTCGGACCAGGCTTGTAACCTTGTGATGGCAAATCAGAGAAAGCGCACAACAAAAGTGAAGGGCAGACTGAAGGCAAATGGACTCAACTTTGTATGAAAAGACTCAATTTGTGCTGCCAGTGACAAGTTGAAAGGAAAACAGTGGAATTTTTGAGGGCATGAGAGAGGTGGGGATTGAGAAAAAAGAAAGTGGTCAGTGGCAGAATGTCAGTGACAGAAAAGCAACAATAACAAAAGGTTATGAAAACAGTTAATGTGCCAAGAGAAGAGGCAGAAGTAGCTTCTGAGCTTCTCCACTTGTTGTTTTACCATTCTGGAAGCAGTTAAGAGTCTAATTGATTATGGCAACCACTATTTTCCAACTGCAGTCTCTTCATTGATCGAAATACTGCTGCCACTGCTCAGCTCTCTCCAAGTGATTCTCCTCGTCATTACTGCCAAGGAGAGGAGCGCTTCTCTCCGTGGCCTCAAAAACGACTTTAATGCAAAACCTCAGTCAACTCCTTAGTGATTCTACAGGTTGATCGACCTGGGTTAAACTGCCAAGCAGCAAACTAACCAAAGCTAATCTGACATTTAACTTTCATTTCTGAGCCAGACGAAAGTAAACATTAGTTAACATTAGTAGATGAGCTCTAAGAATGAATTGATTGAGGAAGGTATGCCAAGTTTCAGGAACTGGCTTGCAGTTCGAAATCCGGCATCACTGAAGGTATCAAAAATGTTATTAATTATTCCCTGAGAAAGCTTTTGTCTGCCACACCATAGAGAAGAATAACCTTTTTCTTTTCCTTTCTTTCAATAGAAAATACAGCATTCACACGGCAGCAGCTGCTTATGTTCTGCTACCTAACCTTGAAATCAATTTCATGTTCGATTACAGCGTGTGTGTGTGTGTGTGTGTGTGTGTGTGTGTGTGCGTGTCCTCTAGCAGAGGTCATAACCTCTACCTGCTGACTGTGTCTCCTTTCCCAAATTAAAAGCTTGCATCACATTACATACAGCGCGCACACACAAACACTATAAGCACAGATACGCACACACCCTCACACAACACATCATATTACCTATATAAGGCAAAGCCATTGCAAAGAAATGGCGCATCGTGCAAAGAAACTCAATAGGCTTTTAACATTCATTTAGCCCAGACAGCAGGGCTGACTTAAGCTATACCAACTAGATCTGATAGCACACACAGAAAGAGAACGAGGCAGCAGAGATGGATGGAGGCTTTACATTACAACCCTCCGATAGTGTAGCGCTGAGTGGGGATGAGAGAGATGTAGAGGTGGGCAGAGAGACAAAGGGAGAGTACAGGCTGACTGAGGAAGGAGAAATGGCTAAATATATAACAAGTAGGTTCAAAAAAAAAAGAGAGCCCTGAAGAGGATAGTTATATTGGGGGTGTAGCTCGATTCAACACACACATACAGAGCCAATAAAAGTGGAACAGGAAATGGTCCGACGAGGCAGATGTGTTTCCAGCTTTACTGTATGGTAACACAGAAAACACACTGTTTTTTTTAAAGCTTGGATGCTGCAGTGTGGGCAGGTTGGCTTGCAGAATGTGTCTCACAGCCTCTCTCTACATCCTCTCCTACAACAGGTCTGCGTGATATATGCAGTAATGGTTGTCGTTTTGCTTTCAGGATTGTGTTTTTGGCGTACTTTCACTCAAATGAACTGATTCTAATATGCATATATTTTACTGGTGTGTCGCGTTCGATCCAGCAGCGACGTCCGAGCTGCTTCCTGTGGCACGGACATCATTATGTGAAAAGATCTGGAGTCGCCACGGAAAAGACTGGCATTTGCTTGCAGCACGATATATCAGGCTGCGGTTTTGAGAACATGCCAAATTCAATTTAGTTTGGAGTTACCTGCCTGCCTCAGGTGAGGAGAAAGAAAGGGAGGCAGGAGGGAAGTGATGATGAGGACGGACAGATGGAAGACGGGTAAAGGTAGAGCCGACATCGGGAGTAATCGAGTGAGATAAATGAGTATCTTTAAATGTGCTCAGCTGCGCTGCAGGGAGGGCCTGAATGATAGAGCTAACATCCTTGTATTTAATGGACCTCTCTCATTTCTACTCCAGATTAGGATTGAACATAACTCAAAAATAGGCATGTGTGGGTGTGTAGAAATATGTCTGTTTGCATCAGTATATATGTGTGTGTGTGTGTGTGTGTGTGTGTGTGTGTAGCTTTGGAGTAGCTTCAAGTAGAAACTAGCGAACTAGATGAGAGGAGATTAAAGTGGGGGTGACAGGGAATGTTATATTCTCAAAATATTAAAAAATGCTTTGCATACATCCCATTTGTGTGTCTGTTGATGCATAATACAAGCTGATGTGTAAAATGTTTAGAATGCTGTTCTATACATACAACATGATTGACACACACGACTTTCACCCAGGAGGCCGGAGTTTGCATCCTGTTTGAAACCAAGCATCACCGGTCATTTCCTAAACCTAACCATGTAGTTTTTGTGCCTAAACTTAACCAAAGTAACGTAGACCTTGTGCGTCAGGATAAGATGCACGGGGCACGAGTTTTGTGTGTCAGCCAAAGACGCTAAAGGGAAGGCTTAGCGCATCAGCTATGGACGCCAAAGGGTACCTTGTGCGTCTGGATAAGGTGCAAAGGCCGCATGTCAAAAGGTTGGTAAGTGATGATATGGGATGAGAACGGTTTGGTCCAGAAGATGGACCTGGGGTAATATTATCCTAAATTATGATTGGCTCAGTGAGAGATGGAACCAAAGTTCGAACCAACTGTTTGATGACCATTTTTTGGATGTGATTGTAAGTAGCCTAGTTTTGGAGAATTAAGTATAGAAGCCTTTTAATGTGCTTGTTAGGTCGCACTCTGTTGTGCTGTGATTGGTAGGACTAGTTATCTTTAAGATGCTCTTATTATAAGTCGCTTTGGATAAAAAGTGTCTGCTAAATGAATGTAATGTAATTTAAAAATAAATAATTAAAAATAAATAATAATATTAAAAAATCTCAAATTAAAAAATAAATTGTGTGCACTTCCTGCCACCCCTGCATGAGTTAGTGCCCCACTCTCGTCAAAAAATTATGGACACGCCCCTGACCTCTATAACCTCTAAGTCTCCTTTCATGCTACGTATTTTACAGTTGATGGACTTTTACAGAATCAGAATGTAATAGCATCATCCATTTGAGACGGTTTGATTCCTACTGACGTTAGGTTGATGGTCAGCTGACGTTTTGAGGGATGGATCACAGAAATCATCTTTCGCACTAATGATTAGAGTATGCAAACTGCACGCTCTAATCTTTCAAAAACTAAAAATATACTTGCGGTCATCTTCGGTGGTGAAATTAGACGTCTTAAATACCCATAAAATGTTGCTTTTTCATCTTGTCCTTAAGATGAAAATACATCACAAAAGCAACAGTGCCAGCATGTAAAAAAAAAAAAAAAAAATGAGGAAGGACTGTTTTTGTGGCATCAAACAAAGTGTGCAAAAGGTACAAATTCCTTCTTGCAGTGATAAGAGTTAATGCCGCTCTCTGTTGCTCAGCTTAGCTTCCCATTACTCAGGCATATGCCGGATATTTTTTGCTGATTTATCATTGCCACAGGCTTTCAGCAGATCTTAAAATAAACAGCTAAGATGCTGTGAGCCTAGAAAATCGCCAGATGTACAGTAACTTTCATATCAAGCTACTTATTAAGTCTGTGTTCCCAGCTTAGGCCAGAAATGCATCCAGTGTTTTGCAGCAGCTCTGCTCTCTTCTGCCCCTTCCTTTTCTCCCCTCTCCCCAGATGCCTTTTAGACTTGTCATTGGAGAGTGACCTGTATTATCTGTCTCTGACTCTCTCTCCTCAGCTCTGTCTCTTTCTCCGTCTGAATGGAGATTTAGATAAGAGAGTCTGAGCTGCCAGAGAGCAGCCTCTGAATACCAAGAGACAGACCAAAGGAAAGAGAGAGGAGGCCAGAGAGGAGCGGAGAGTCAGGGCCAGATTTACTGAGCCATTTGCACCTTGTTTCAGACTCCTCCTGTGGCTAGAGAGGTTTCCTGTTATTTATCAAACCATATCAACCTTTCCCCTTTAAACATTTGCATGCAAGGAAGAATTGTGCTGCGATTGTGCTTTCCAGCTGGACTCATTGAGGTTAATTCTGTTCATGGTGTCAGTTCCTTGTGTAAATTTCTCTGCATCCTAAGAGTAGGTGTAAATAGCTGCTCTTGTGGAAGACATGGCGGGGGGAAAGTATTTTTAGTAGATGTTTATTATATACAAATCTCAGTGACAGTAGATCAATAGTGAGCATGCTACAACAAAGTATGCAAGAGAGCCGCATTGTGAATTTAAGAAGAAAATAGAGAAGCAATGATACACAAATACAACATCTGAAGATTTCATTGTAGTTGGACGGATGGCGAGTTTAAAATATAAAGCTACAACTCTATAGCCTGCAGTTTAGACTCTTTGTGAGTGTGTGCATGTGTGTCTCAAATGTCCCTGTTTTTGCTTTCCTTTTGTGTGTGTGTGTGTGTGTGTTTTGCGAGCTGTTTTCATCTGCCTGATTCTGCGTATGACACGCATGCAGGCGCGCGGTCCACCATTTAAAATGTCCCCAAGGTGATCGATGAGGTGGTGATGGAAATGTCATCTGGTGCTAATACATTTATCATCGCTCATCCAGCCTCATGAATTTCTCCCTTTGGTTTTCAATCATTTTTGCTCTTTTACCACGAGACCATTTGAATGCAGTGATTCATAGGACTGCCAGCAGTTCTCTCTGAGGAGGCGGACTGAGCGTGCAGGCGTCCAGCACTCTGACTGGACTCATTAATTAGTGAGCGGGACAATGATAGCCTGTGTTTATATGAACCTATGCGATGGGGTGGTTAATAAAGCAATGGGAGAGATCTTCAATCAATGATCGTTATGAAGAAAACGCCTACAGGACCAATAAATCATTTTTTCTCATTCAAACGTGACATTATTTCTTTGGGAAAGTTTTAAACACGCAGTTCACTCCAAAAACCAAAAATACATATTTATCCTCTTAGCTGTAACATAGACTCACAGTGTTCTGGACACTTAGCACAGTAAAAGTCCTATAAGATATGAGACTGATTTGCTTGTCTGTCTCTGGGGGCAGGTCTTAAAAGCATACCGAAGATTGATTGACACATTTTGAGCCAGTAGTTTGGGAAAAAAATTGACTTTCAGTAGACACGTCGGATGAAGTGCCTCTGTAAATGTGTGCATCCCTTCAAAAAGTCAAAATATTTGCAAAAACTAACTCTTTGTCTAATCTTTGAGATCTTTTCTGAATTTCTGTTATTTTTCAGGTGAGAGATATTGTTTTAAAACCGGTACTTTGCGGACACGCCTCTCCCCAACATGTTTCCTGCCGGAACAGCCCCCCATTGGAAAGTCACGTTGATTTCTTCTCAACAACTTTGGAAAGTAGGGATCGGTCAAAGTTGAAAGAGGCAGAAACAAGGATGACGCAGATACAGCCTATATATTGCTCATGACCTGCAAGTATTTATTTATCGAATTTGCCAAAAGAGGTCATACAGTAAGTCTACGTTAGTGCTATTTATCCAGCTAGGTTGTTTTGGTGCGAGTTGTGGAGTTTTCATTATTTAATATAATATAGGTAACAGTCAAAGTCTAGATAGTCTAGCCTTCTTTAGTTTTGCTTAAACTGTATGGTATTTGTTACTGGCTGCAATTTGGTTGTCCAAAATTTAAAAAATAGCCTTTTTCACTGTTGGGTTGCATATTTTAAAAAAACAGGGTGGAGCAGTAATGTATTATGTTATTGATCTCTGGAACATTTTTCTTGCCCCATTCACCAAAGAAGTGAGAGCATTGGCTCGGCAAGAGAACAGTTTCTGGTAGCGAAGGGTTTCTCAATTTTTGGTTCATGACACCACAGAGGGTCACCTCATATGCAAATGGGGTCACAGGCGATTATTTATTGATTTATTGATTTACTGATGTAGGAAATGTCATCCCTAATGAACAGGATCATGGGCTAGAACAGGCTGAGTCACTCAGTATCTTGCTGGAGGACCCTAAAGCACGACGAATTCTTGACACTTTCCAAGCTTTGAATGTACTTCGAGTACTCCGCTTGAAGGACTTTACTCAATCGTGGGAGCACATGGAAATCAAAATCATCAATCATACTGTAATTGAGGTTTTGGAAATTATCTCTTGATCTGTGTGGTATCAGTATCGGCTACATTCTTATCTGATTGTAGGATTTTTGTGTTCAATTCAGATTGGTTGGTTGGTTGTTTTTTTTTTTAATGCTCTAAGCAAACTTCAGAAAAATGAAATCATGCTGCCAAGTGTCAAGATAGAGCTGTGCGACATCACTGTATTCATGTGGCTTTGTGCGTGCGTGCGTGCGTGCGTGCGTGCGTGCGTGAACTGCTGGCTCGACTGCTATATGAGTAAGAGAGCATGTCATACAATAACAAACTATCTAAATGAAAATCATCGGCAAGTGAGACGAGTCATAACTGAACGTGCATGCACATACATAAGCGAGTCAGCTATGCAGAACTGAATATGTAAAAAGCATATTTCTCCCCTGCCCCCCCTCCCATTCTCTTTATCCATCATCCATCTCTTTCCTCGCACTTTACCCCTCCTCGCCACCCTGTCAGTTAAGCGACTGCTGCTCGTTTCTCTCTTGTCTCTCTAAGTCAACATGTCAACTACAATATATCTCTTCCCTCCGTCCCGCTGTTGGTAACACACACCGTCAGTTTGTGTAACCGCCCGCTGTATGTGCGTTGCCGTCTGTGTCTGAATGTATGGTAAAGTCGCTTCTGTCTGTATGTTTGATGAGTTTGTGTGCACATAGGCGTTTGTTATACGTCGCTCGTGTATTTACAATATGCACGTTTGAAAAAAGTTAAGAAAAGACGGATAAACTTAGGTTAGCATGAAAATGTGCACTGGCTTACTGTATGTCTGAGATTGCAAGTTTATCTGTGTGTGTTTATCTCTACTTGTAGGAATCAGTCAAAGCCAGCATACAGTATGTGTATGTGTGTATTTGTATCTAGAAGGCTGTTCAGGACTGCAGCTGTATCCCACCTTCAGTTTTTTCTTCTTTTGCTCGGTGTCTCCCCATCAGCTTTCACATATGGCACAGAGAATCCTTATTGCAGGTTTGCTCTGTCTCCTCTTATTGTTATACACTATGTTAAACATCTGATCGCCCCTTGGTGGCTGGCTGCTGTATAAGTCCCATATTCTGCCCCCTCCATGTTAGCAGATGGGACATGAGCCAAACTAAAAACTCAAACTACACGTCAAATTAATTGTATTCCCAAAGACGGGTTCTGTCATTTTACACTGATGTATGTCCAAGTGTTGATTTTCTGATAAGTTTGGTTCTAATTAGTTATTTGCTATGAAAAGGGGGTGAAGAGTCATGATTGACAGTTAGAACATGATATCTAACCACTACTGCGCAGACTCTGGCTCCAAATGACGTCATCAGCGCATACTGGCAGCACTCTCATCCAGGATATTTTGGTTTCATAGTGGAAGTGGAAACACGTCATCCATCTTTATACATGTCAATGATGTACCCCCCCCCCCCTTCATATCTATTGTATATCCCTGACGCCAATTAAGGTTACCACGTGTGCTCTCTGCCAATCTTTATTTTTCTTTGAATTCAAAAATGTGGAAGACGAGTTTTTAGTCCCCTTATTTTATCTGTTCAGTGATAAACAGGAAAAGGAGAAATTACTGATACATATATGTGAAGAAACGATGAATATACAAGATGCAAATGACTGTTTTCTGCAGCCTCATGGGGCCAATAAAAGCCTCTTATCTTAAAGCAATAAAGCAGTCTGTGGCCGTGGGAATGCTGAGGGTGAAGTCTTCAGTGTCTTAAAGTACCGCACTGATTTTAAAACATGGGCAGCGCTGTGTAAACGAGCCACGTTCTCCCGAGACAGAGCAGAATTAGGGAGAAATCAATGTGGGGAATATAATCAACCACAATTAACATTAGCATCACCAAAAGACAATACTGATGGCTTCAAAAGACTTCAACCAAACTGCTCATCTACAGAATGTTGCTTTTAAACAATTCCCTGTGTGGCATGGACATAAAGGAAAAATCTAAATCACACTGATTTGCTCAAACTATCCTTGCAGTAAGGGTTGTTTTCTCAGATACTTTGTTGGACAAATCAATTAGTTGCTCTGGAGGAGGGGGGGGGGGATTAATAAGAAGAACCAAAGTCTTCCAACTACAGGGGATTCTCCATCTCGCCACGGCCGCTCACATCCAACTCTGCTTTAAAAGACAAACAGCATCTGCATGTCTCCTGGTGACCTCACGCCCACGCTTGCTGTTCACACATTCTGTGGATTTAGCTGTAATAATGAGTTGAGCTTTCAAGTGACTGCAGCTTAGTGCAAAATGCAGTTAAATGTCCATTAAAATATTTAGGATCTAAAATGTGTTTGCCTTCCATGTTAATGACAAATAGATCGACTGATTTGTTGTCTGCCGATTGATGAGTCAATCTACAGACAATCAGTAGTTAATAGTAGTAATAAATTGAACATTTGTGAGTTTTGGACTGTTGTTCAGACAAAAAAAAGAAGCAATTTACCACCCTAATCTTAATTTGATTAGGTCACACAAGAGAAAGTGGAAGTTTTTGGCACATAAGGTAGTGAGGGGGACAGAGCAAAACTCCAAACTTAGGGTGCTTTTTTTTTCCTTTTCCCAAACATGTAAATTAAGGCTGGAAGTACAATTCTGAATTTCAATCACAACTTTTTGTTGAGCTTAAAGTGACAGGTTTTTTTTGTCTTTCCATGCTAGTCTATAGAGTAGACAGAAACTTATTGCTAGCCACTGGAAACAAAAGGTAAATATATATATATATATATATATTTCTGTGTTTCAGGCTTATCTAACTGCATAGAGTTATTTTAGAGCATCTGACAGTGAAGCAGGCTTTTCAGATGAGAAAGTGGAAAAATACACGAGCTGTCTAGAGCAAGTGTTGTAGGAGTAGCGCTATTGTGGGAGCAGGATGTCTGAGCACTATGATTATAAAAAAAGGCTTATAGTTACCAGCCAATCCCCTGTAAAATAACTGTCCGCCACTTGCACCTGCATCTCCTGTGTTGCATTTTATTTTAGACTCAGCAATGAGTCAGAAAGGAGGTGAGAGGAGGAGGAGGATGAGGACGGTGGTTAGAGGGGGATGCTTGCCTGAAGATACAATATATGAAAGAACCTATGCACCAAAAATAAGTTTAAACAGATAAAGAAGAGTCACATAGGCAAATACTAGTTGATTATTCAACAGTACTATGTAGACAGATCTCATAACCTCCTGACACACTGCTTGGCCCGTGCTGAAGTTGACTTTTTTTTTTGATCATGCTTGCCAGTGTGACTGTGGGTGTGTGAAATTTTCACCAAAAAATGAAAATCCAGCCATTATCTACTCATTCCCATGCCAACAAAAATTCACCATCAGAGAAAGGCTTGCTGTTTTGCAAGCTTCTATGAAAGCATGTAGCTAACTTTGGTCGCTAATTTTTGGCCGGTTGACTTTTCTACGTGGCAATTAGTTTGTGGCTTGATAGATAGCATGCTTGGTCAAAAAATGCCTCCTTATGTTGTATTCCTTGAACACTGCGATACTCTGCGCCCTCTGTTGAAATCAAGTTAAAAAGCAATGTAGACTCATTGTCATTAGCCTCAGATTCATGAACATAATGCTGCCTGATTCTTTGGGGATCATTTTATTATTCTCTGACAACATTGAGGGCTGGATTGAGATGGTCCACGGGCCGGTTCTGGCTCTGGGTCCGTATGTTGGTTGGTTGGTTGAGGTTTTTTTAGTCCATAATGAGGGAATGTTCATAACGGCTGAAGTTTGAGTGAATTTTTTCCTTTAAGCAGCTGATAAAAGTGTGTGTTCTGGTGCACATGTGCATGGACCAGTACATGGTAACACTTCACTAGCCTAGCTTGTATGCACTTGTACAATGAAATGTGCTTGTGTGTCTATGTGCCCATGCACCTGTGAATGCATACTGGCACATAGATAATACTGACACAGCTGGGATCTACCAGTCCCTGCCAGCCAGTGTGTGTGTGTGTGTGTGTGTGTGTGTGTGTGTGTGTGTGTGCCTACCAGCTGCGCCCGCTGTGCTGATCCTCAAAGCCGTTATCACATTCTGCTTGCATCATTTCACCACAGTTGTACTTAGAACATCAAAAACATGCTCACAGTTACAATCACATATTCACTCTCACATTCGTGCATGTAATCACTTTCTCACATAAACACTTACTCAGTGACAGGAGATATTGTGATTGCATATCACTGGTGTTTTAAGCTGCTTGCTATGATGTTTCCCACATGATTTTGGACCCTCTAGGGGGGTCCAGGGGCATGCTCTCTTAGAGAAAAAAAAAGTACATTTTAAAGTTAAATGCATATATTTGGTGCACTTTGAGAGCAAGATAAAGAGGCTTTGTGCTCTTCTAAACAATTTAATCAAGACGTTAGTTATATAGATATGAATTGTGATTACGAAGCAAAAAAAAGTCACACCAACAAAGCATGGTACATGATGAGTTTTACACAGTTCACAAATGGGCAGAAGTCAAAATCGACGAGAGCTGAGCTCTATGCTAAGTTTGTTCCAAGGACTACGTGTGTTCCTAAATAAATAAAATATTAGGATCACACAAAAAAATTTAGGAGCACAGTGAAAAATGTTCAACTAACAAACTATTCATCAACAAACTATTTATTGCATACATATTTACACATGTTGCACAGCTTTTTAATTGATATATACAGTATACACACACAGGAGGGGGAATATTAATTTCAGTATATTGGTATATTTCTGGATGACTGAGAATCTTCATCAAAATATATTGGTATATTATTTACTATTTGTAGTGTATCCAAGTTGTTCCCCAATAACTCTGGATTAAGTATGGTGAGTGTAGACGGCAGTTACTTAGTAATTGTTGTTGGTTTGGACAGCAAAATTGACATATTATAATGCGTTAAAAGTTATTCAATTACTAATTATCAGTCAAATTCCTAAAACATTCAAAATGTTAGAAATTCTTCAATCACTCAACAATTTATTAGACGAATAACTCATAGAAAGTAGTAATGTGTTGTTATATAAAAATATAAATATAAAAATGTATGTGTTGCATTAAAAAAAAGGTTAATAGCTCAGAGTCACATTCTCTGAACAATCACACATGCATACACACACGCTTTGACATGTAGCTATATTGTATCTTTAAGTCCCTCACTCACTTCAACCAATCAGAGACCCTCTCCACAGCTTCAGAGAGAAAAGCAGCGATTAACTGAAGGTCCAGAAAACAACAGAAGAGAAGGAGAGATGCAATCAAATAATCAGCGAGGAGAGGGAAGAGTGCACTGTGCTGGTTCAAATCTGTCTCGGTTTTTTTTTGGGTTTTTTTCGCTCAAAATAAAAATTAATGAGCTTTATTTTTAGCTATATGTCTGCCCGCGTTAACCTTTCCTGCTCAGCTTCCAGACCATAGTTGGAATGCACAGGGGAGATGTTTGTTTTCCAACAATTATTCACTTATCTGGTAGTTGTGGAAAGAAATGACACTTTTCTTGGGCTTAAGAAGCTGCAGTATTTATTAGCTGACACACTGTAACCTACATTTACTGCCAGATTGTCAACTTACCGCTCGCTTTTTTTCCTCCCGCATTCACTGTCGCTTGTCTGCAGTTCGATGTCACTCACGCACTCAACCACACACACATGGAATGTGGGAGTTGTAGTTTTTGAGCGATTAGAAGTGGGGAAGAAAAAAGTTTATAGAAGGTTGTAGTCTTTCCTTGCACCCTGTGCTTGTGAATTATATTTCTGGTTCGCACATATATATTTTTAGGGGCAAATTGGAGTGAAATACGGACACTGATGAGCTCTGCAGAGCACACATTTGAGCCATCAAAGAAATGAAGCAAAAGTGGTTATAGACTATCCAATCGGTAGTAGTGACGGGCAGTGTGTACAAAGGGAAGGGACTTAATGTGAGCTTATGCCATACGCTGACCGACTGAAAGTGAGAGACGCTTTACTGAAGCAACGGGACAAAACACAATGTTAGAGATCTATAATGTCATTATTAGAAGTGTAAACGTTGGTTTATTTTGAAATTGTGGTGACTCATGGAAAACAAACGTTGTAGCACACGGTGTTAAGCTGCAGTCACCCTTCATCCGTTAAAAGGAGCCATGCCAAAATAAAGCGTTTTCATTTCAAAAGGGCCATTTTCAACAGTCACGTTGGATCAGATGGTGAATCTGTAAGGGCTGTGGTCAGTTATTGCTGGAGAGGAGAATCGTGCCTCCCTATAATAATCCATTCTTGTTAAAAAGGTGTGCAGAGGCCAAAATGGTATTTAAACTCTCGGAGCCCTCGGATATACAGTAGCAAAGTTCCCCTATGTAAACTTTATGTGTTATACTGCCCTATTAAGCCAGAGAGCAGTAGCTGTGTGAAGAGTAAACAAGACAAGCTAATAGTGCTTCTTGTTTGCTCCATAAAACGTTGTTTGCTGCATAAAACCAGTTTAATTGGTAATGTTGAGATTCCAATTGGCTGCTATCATGGGATAAATCCTAGCATTGAGATTTAAAAACTAGATAAAACACCAGGTTTTAATCCAAGAGAGTGAAATGGGTTTGGATGGAGCTCAGCGACAGGACTATAATCAGAATAATTATTCTGGTCTCACTCCAGCTTCAGGCCTTTTAGCTAATGACGGACACAACACTGATGGCAATCTATTTGCATGCGGGTGCAAATATCATGCGTCTGCGTCTGCGTGTGTGTGTGTGTGTGTGTGTGTGTGTGTGTGTGTGTGTGTGTGTGTGTGTGTGTGTGTGTGTGTGTGTG
>JBBPCS010000573.1:5869294-5880812 GCA_037974645.1 Hollardia meadi | reverse complement strand
TGTGTGTGTGTGTGTGTGTGTGTGTGTGTGTGTGTGTGTGTGTGTGTGTGTGTGTGTGTGTGTGTGTGTTTGAGCAGGTCTGCACATTTGCACACTGGTCCAAAACTAAAAAAAAACCCCAAAAAACCTGATTATTTTCTGCAATGATCGGCAGCTAAGCTGAGAAACGATTGTTTGTATTTTTTTAATGACCTTGTTCCTGGCAGCTGCAGCCCACATTATATCAGTGCAGCTTTTTGTTGAACAGAAGAGAACAGAACTTATAAAACAACGTATCGTAATATAACAGAAATATTGAATTTCTTACATTATGAAATGAAAGCTGAAGTGCTGGTGCTTTGCCTCTGGATGCTCGCTGCGCAGTGTAAGACAGTAGGATAGAGCAGGGACGTGCAGTGCTTTCAGTGTATGGCCACATGATAACATAGTCTGACATACTGAACAGTCCTATTAGGGAAGCACACTGCAGCCAAAACAACTATCAGTTCACTCAGGGCACGTTGGAGTGTAGTCATACATCATAACATGTTTTTTTTTTTAAATTATTATTATTATCTTGATTAGTATTTATTGCTGAAACAAGACATTTAATTCGTAGCTTCTTGACATGTTTTATTGTGGCAACCCCCTCCCCCTTTTAGATATGAATGCAATTCGTCAAAACAAATCAATACCAAATATTATCACTTTCTAGAAGCCCGCGCGCACGCAGTGAAACATGTTTGGCGGTCGACCACTAATCAATAGACCTTTATTCATGCACGGCTCATTTCACAAAAGAACCAATTCAGCCAACGCTTAAGAGTATTGACAGTATTGTCTCGCAGTAGCACAACATGGCGAAATCCATTTTCCCTCACATAACGAGCTGTCATTTTCTGGTTGGAATGAGCTCAATGGCCTCCGCATACAAAGTGGGCAGATTTATCCGCAGAATGATAACAACACAGATAGCACAATGGTGATCGGGATAATGCCACATTGCTCATATCACACAATAATGATTAGTGCGGGGCTTAATTTCTGACACATCTGTGGCGTCGTTACAGGCAGCGCAACGGATTGTTGTTGCCGTTAATGACGGGTGCTGTGTCAGCACGCGCTGCTACAGACACTGATGAATTTCTTTTCTTTTCTTTCTTCTTTAACAAGGTGAGAGGAGCCCGTGTTCTCCGCATGCAGAGCAGGCCGATCTGCTATAAGACAATAATGACAGCATGATGATGATTGGTGCTATACTTGAGGGATGCTTCCAACACTGAATAGTAATGATTTGTTGCAACGCTCTGCTGCTGAGTTATGCTGAAAACCATGATGGTGTTGATGTAAATTTGATTGCACTGCTGCTGTCAGTTTTTTGTACACAACTTAATCCATTCTTATTAATTTGATATTTTATGGGGAAAATAATGAGGGGAACAAGACCCAGCATTCTTGATTGTTGTGTTTGAGTATGTTGGCATCTTGTTTGCACAGAATCAGATGTGTCCAAATATAACTTGAATAGAGTCAAAACTAATTATACACAACAGACATCAAATCAACACATGTGATTTAATAATTGTTTATGGTCACTGAGTATGTTCAAGACAACAAAAGGCACTGAGGTCTTTCTAAACATTTTAGTGGTAAACCTTTACATTTCTAAGATGTAAAAATGTTAATGGTCTGAAAAAAACCAAACATAAAACAGACACATTAAATTTCTTCGAAAATTTGTTCGTTTTTTGCTAAAGCTACTGGTTCTGATCTTTAGTTTCTGGGGGGAAAAATGAAAGGGAGTGTTAATTATTGCAGAGTCTCTGTCCTCGGAGCTGTGTGATCTCCCGCTGCACATGTGTAAAGATGTGGATAATAGAAATGCGGCACAGAAGATAAAGGCAGCTTTTGGTCTTTTGATATTTAGCCATTACGATGTTCTAAAATATTTCCCTCGAAGTATTTTTTCCTCATCTCTTCACTCATGTACCATCACATCCACATAATTACACAATGGAAGGGGACACATTCTTTTAAAAAAAATCCTGTGTTACTGTGCTGCTTTCTTCTGTTATTTTACTCTTACTCGCCCGCTGAAGGCTTTATCACACATTTTCATTTTCAGTGAAGCCATGCTTCACACTCAACACAGGGGAGCTGCCTTGTACAGCCACTCAACACCAGCACAGACCCTGAACTGCTCCACTGGGACAGGCCCAGGTTAAGTAGCTTGCTCAGGGGCTTCTCACTGGTAGTTACTGTTGGAGCGGAGAGCATGTCCTGTTCATTCCCCTTCCAGAGAACACGTCAGGTGATCTGGGGATGAAATGGACACATTTCCTCAAGCTCATTTGTGGCCAATTCTAATGTTCAGTCGTCCTATCTTTGGGCCCTGACCCAGACTTTGAAAGATGAATCATAGTTGGCTTGCATTCTGTCAGTCCTGCATGCATTTGCTGCTCAAGACTTAACAGTCTTAAAGGGACAGTTCACCCTAAAATAAAATAAAAATAAATAAATACATTTTGTTGCAGAGTTTTGTCAGTCTTGTCTCAAATACACATACCTAAACAGCGCAGGTCATGATTTCTGCAAAGAGACGTTGCTGTTGAGTTTTTAAAATGTATTATTTTTTGGCGCTTTGAGCACCACAGGCATCTTGTGCCATCTAGTTCCATTATATACAGCCAATATCTCATACTCTTTTTTGTGACATTTCCTTTGTGGTGCATTTTTAGAACATCATAGCAGCAGTGAAGTGGCCATTATGTAATAAAGCTGATATTTCTCTGCTCTCAGTTGCCTGTAACAATCCGGCGTCCTTGAGAACACTTTATTATAGCTCTGCTCACATCTGAAGTCGGTGGCACTGTGTGCCTTGTACAATGTAACACATTAGACGTCCTGATATATGAAAATAATGAACTTGAAATTTAAAGTAATACCTCATAGCAATATTTACGGAAACATTTTCTATTTTGAGCACAGACAGTAATATGTGACAATGAAGTGCAGAACTCAAACCATTTGTCCAGCCATGAACGAGTGTTGGACACCTTTAATTAAAATACACAGTGTTTAAAGACATGTTTAAAATGTCAAAGGCATTTTTCTTGTCCTTTGCTCATGTTTTTCTGTTGTCAAGCTGTGATGTAAAATGACAGTAAAAGCTGGACTGAGTTTGTGCTTCTGTGCTTAGACTGAGAGGTCTGTCCACTGTAGTCTTAACCAGTGTGAACTAGCTGCAGGCTGGTGATCTGTACATCCAGTGCCTTGCTGAATTTAGAGCAGCACTGGCCAAGTCAACACATGAATAAAACATATTTTATTTATATTTTACTCACTTCGGTCATGCATTAATATGGCGCAGTTGTTTGAAAACCCCAAACCTCTACAGAACGCTGTCAGCCTGCTTCCATGTTTGTTGATGTAGTTATTAAATGACATGAAAACATTTTTTAAACTTAAAATTCATTGTCAGTGGTTAAGAGAGGAGGATTGCCTGACAGCTGTATGTGTATTTAAAGGTCACAGGAGGCTTGTTTCCGAAGTTAGGCTAGTTTAGGGTGTTTCAAAGTTGTATCAAAAAGTGTGATATTTCCTGTTTTGCTTTCATCATTTTCAGCCATTTAGACATAAACACGCCAAACATCTCTCCTCTTACTCTATCCTCCGTATAATTACAGGCACAGCAATTAATGAGATATACAATATGTTCAATTAGCACATATCATAAACACATAATAACGTATAATGTCTTTGAAGCCTTCCCTCTTCGATAAACGGTACTTGTTACATGTGATTAATCTAAACTCCCTCCTTTTTCTTTCAGGCAGATCTGCGTCGCCGTGCAGAGGAGAAAACCCTCAACATATCCGACACCAGTAATGAGCTAAAGGTGCGTTCTGCTATTTTTTTGGGCCAGTGAATTGGCACTGACACATAAGGTCCCACAAGCCTGTTTACCATTCTGTTAAACTGGCTCAGTGTCTTTCAGAGAGATAGCAACTGAACCATTTACTGAGAGCTTTATCTTTCTTCCTTTCTTAAGACATTTTCCTGTTATTGCCTCTCTCTCTCTCTCTCTCTACCAGTAATGATCTCCATCCTCCGTTAACAGAAAAAAACATTCTGAATTGTTTAGCTTCTATTTGCCTTCAGCAGCATGTTAAAGAGGACTTGTAAAAATGCATATTTAATATGATCTAATGCCTGGAAATGTGGCTTACAATGCATTTGCCCTCTGGGCACATGTACCCAAAGTCATCGTATCGCGCACCTCACATCTCCCATACTAAGCATTTTTTCCATTCGCCTGGAAAAAGTTGAATAGATTAAAGGCAGATCTAATCGATCCTGAGTGTGTTTATCAGTGGCTGGCAGGCTGACGAGCCGATTTCAGAGCAGCACATTCTAATCCTTCAACTGCAGGCTGAAAACTGGAAAAAGACAAATAGGTAGAAAGACTCAGACGATCACTAAATATTTTCATTATGTCTGAACTAACTGCTGGGTGTGACAACAGGGAAGACTGCACAGATATGTTCAAGCACCACAAATTAAAAATAAATATCATTATTAAGGATAATAATATTAACAATTAACAACACACTGCCCATGTGCAAACACAGAGTGAATTCACTTGGTTTTGGCATTGGTTTTTATTAGGCCACAGCTCACCTGTAATTAAACAGACATTGGCCAATAAGTGCCATCCACATCTGATTCGAGATGTATGATACACTTTAATTAATTACATGTTAATGGTCACTATGTTGTTTGCATGAGTGTTACCTGTAATTTGATGAGTTGATTCTAGCAATTCAATTATATTCAACATGTGGGCACATTATTCTGTCTGTATTCTAATCTATCTATCAATCCATTCATTTATATGTTCACAATTAATCCTGGGTTTCAGTGTCTGGCTTAAGGTGTAAATAATGCCCTTCCACCCTGCCATTAAAATCAGCTTTTGTGGAAACACTGTCTGCATTCAATCACGAGAATGACCAAATTTGTAGATACTGAATAAGGGTAAAGTATCAGTTATTAGAGGCTTAAGTGTCGCCCTTTAAAAACTCATGTCGCTCAGGCATGAATGAAGACTTTTAAGCTCTTCCTCCATCTGGTTCTTGCCTATGAAATGTGTCCTCATTGACATCTATTGATTCCGCCGCTGACTTATTATGATTCTTGGTTTCAAAGGGTTTAGCTACAATGTGTGCTGATTGGATGTTTAACCTCGTGGCCTCCAAACTGAGATCTGAGCACATATCCCATAATGGGACGCATTCATCCAGATGACCTCTCCTGTCACCACGACAGCTCAGCGGCAGGCGAACTGACAGAGATCCTGTGTATGTGTGCGTCTTGGCTTTGTAGAAAAAAGATAGAGAAAAGAAACAACGGTGCTTATCTGAACCATTCTCAGGTCACATCGCCCCTCCCGCTCTCTTCTCTCTCGCGCTTTCTCTCTTGTTCTTTCACTCACTCCACCTCCTTCTCTTAAATTAGTGCCCTCTCCTTTTTTGCTGCCGAAAGAAAGCAACACATTTATTGCCCTGTGTGTGTGATTGTGGGGGGAGTGTGTGCATGCATGTGGTCGTCCTGGGCTGTGTTTCTCAGACATTTTAGTCTTTAGCAGTTTCACACAGAGAGAGACAGCAGGAGGACATTAGGACAAGCATCCATTCTCTCTCTTTGTTGGTTGTGTTTTCATGATATAAGGAGATATTACGCTTTATTTCAGTGTACAGGCAGTTCAGCCACAGAGCTTTGCCTCAGCCAAAGGCTCGTGGCATGGTAGAATTAATCTTGTCTGGCGGCGGAGCTGCAAGCTTTAGCTGCACAATCCTCAGCTCACCAAGCGCACAAGTGTGTGTGATGACAAGTGTGTGTCATCACAACTTAGTTATGGCAAAATGTCAGGAAACATCACACATCTTACTCAAATGGAAGAAGCTCTTTTGATTCTACATGGTTGCTTTGGCTTTGTTTGCATGCAGGTCACATATTCAGTATATTTATTTGACTTGTGTGCTTGTTTGCATGCATTAAGTACAGGGAATTTGATGTTTACAGCAGCATCATTGCAGATTAATTGCGGGGGCAGTGTAACAATTCTAAAACTGAAACAATAGTGTGCTTCTGCCAAAGTTTGATGCCAAACCAGATCAAAAAGCCAACTCAAAAGTCCAGGTTTTTTTTAAATCTAGTGATGTGAAGTTGGTCAATCAGGTCACGATCGCTTCTCTCTGCATCTTTGCAATATTGCTTGTGCATTTGTTTGTTCTTGTGGGTGTGATTTATCAGTTCTGGACATTTATAATCATGCATTGATTGTGTGGCATTTTAAGAATGAGAAAAACATGATTTCAACATATATAGAAAGACCTAGCTGAAACAGTCAATGCATGGATTCATAATTTTAAAAAAGGTGTTTGTTCTCAAAAGAGGTGAAAAAAGTCTTTTTGTATTGTCTTTAAAGGAGACCAGTTAGAGTTCAAGCTCTGTTAAATGTCACAGCGGCAGTTAGAAATTATTTTCTTAACCTAAAGAAAAAATGTCTGGCATTTGCAATACATGGCGAGACTTGGGTGCAACCGTAAATGTTAACACATCGAGCAGAAAATACAAAGTGGAGCAGTTTCCTGTATATTACTAAAAACGGAAAGTCACCGGACGATGCAGCACAGTTCTGATAAGCCTTTCTCCAGTAAGTAGAGAAGGAAAATGTTGTTAAAACTCGTTAACTATCAGACTCATATATCTTTAAAAATGTGACACTGATGGGTGTCTGGAGGGACAGATAAGGACTAGGAATTAGAGAGGAGAAGATTCCCTTTCCAGGGATTTACACTAACATACACTGAGTGAGTTTTAATGCCCTGGACCAGTATTGATTACCAAGCTGTCTGACTGATTGAGAGCTAGATATAGAAAAGCGCACATCAATAAAATACTCTGGAAAACCTGGGGAGATTTTTAAAGACGCTGCCCTTTCCCACCCACCCACCCAAATACAAATAGCTGCCATATGATTAAATTATTCCAGAAGTCTTCTGAGCTACAACAGTGACAGCATAGGATGCAAGGAAAACATCTGTTAGTAAAACCCCAAAAGCTTTCTGAGCTCTTTGATTCAAGGCTGCTTCTCTCTAAACTAAATTTGCATGTCAGGGGCCTCATTCAATATCTCTGCATAACCAGCAGGAAAAGGACTTGTCAAGTTTGTCTTTGCTTAGAGTTTACTTCCACGCCAAAGTAAGGTTTGATTAATAACTACTTGTACACCATTTTAGAAATGAGGCCCCAGGAGTGTTCGGATGTTCAAGACAGTTCAGTTCTGACCACCTGCACGGCTACGATTAGCCTGTTGCTTGTTTTCCAAACTTTAAGAAAACATCTTCAGCAATTTGACAACTCATGCGCTGAAAACACTCACAACACAACCAAGCAGAGTAACACGCTGCAAGTAGCACACATGACAACGGATATGGATGTTTCTAGGGGACACTAAAAAGTGATGGACACGCGGGACACACTTGTATTGCGATCATTTTGACTCTCAACATTATTGAAGTCGGCTACTCGTCAGTGGTGTTGGAAAATGAGCTAAAATCTAAGTTTTTCTCTTTATTTTAATATCATGACGGCTCGGTGTGTTTTTCGTGGTATTATTTGAATTGGCAGAATAATCAGCAAAATGCAAAGGCTAGGTTAATAATAGATATCTGCCACCGGCTAATATCTGACTCATGCCATTATGAAATTAAAAGAAAGAGAAAAAAACGTACATTTTCGTAAGACACGGGTGTCCCGTGTGTCCATCACTTTTTAGTGTCCCATAGAAACATCCATATCTGTTGTCATCTATGCTACTCGCATTTGATTGTATTGATGTTTTCTTAATTTGCTAATGTTTTGTCTATTTGCAAGTGTTTTCTTACGTTGCAATGTGTTGAGCTCTCCCGGCCACCGTAAAAACTTCTCCTAGAAGTTTGCTTACAAAACAGCTACACATGTGCTGTTTTAATCATCAGATCTTTGGGAACACTGAGTGATGGAATCAGTTGACAGTGTTTCGCGAAAGCTTTATGGATCTACTATCAGGAGAAAATGGCATTTTCCAAATGGGAGAGGAAATTGCTTTCCGGGGGGTTAAATGATGTAAGATATATGGAGTTATCCTTCAATATGAGATTACAGGCTTTGCTTGATCAACCAAGCCTACCACCACAAAGCCACCTGTAGTGGATTTCCACAAGAACAATACTTTGTGACCCAAATGCTTTTTTTTTATTGCTTTTTAAACACAGACAAACCATTACACGTGGATCAAATCAGATAGGGGTGTCCTTTTATGCTCAGATTTTTAAAGATCTGATTCTTTTTTCCTTATCCCCGTGTGTAGGCCTTACATGGGTTTCATCTTAATTCGGCTCAGTGTGTTGGCCTTTATCTGTGGTGTTGTGCTTTGAATTTGTATTCAGTGCTCTGTTTTGCAGCTCTTCTTTACTCTTCTGTTCTGCAATTTATTACTCAATTCTCCAGTTCTGTCCTCTTCTGTCTATACACTATTTCACTCTGCTCCATATGTGCAAGTCAAATGTAAACATCCCGGAAGCGTCATCACACAGCTCAGGGCCCCCGCTGAGCAACAAGGAAAAATAAAGGGAGAGCGAAAAGAAGACAAAGAATGAGCAGATAAATGTGTTTGCTGTGAGATTACCATGCATCATAAACCCATAAACCCTGCAAGGAGGGATGGAAGGGGGATAGAGGAAAAGATGGAGAATTGGGGACAGAGGGAATTAAAAAAGAGAAGGACATAGAGGGGGGGGGGGGGTGGAAGAGGAGATGCAAAAATGGATAATGGTAAACAGCGGAATGAGAGGAGAAAACCGCGAGAGTGAGATGGAGGGAAAAGATCAGGAGGGAGCAGAGAGAAAGTCAGAAGGCAAAGATAGTGAAATACAGCGAGATAGAGAGAGAAAAAACAAATGTAAGCCCCTGAGGATTAACTCTCTCATTTCTCTATGGGGAAGAATGGAAAAAAGAGGATTTCCACCTCCTATCCTCTCTGCCTCGCTTTGATATCTCTCTCTCTCTCCTTCTGTCTCATATTCTAATATCTTTAGTCTCCATTCATCGTGTTGGAACAGACTCACTGAGCTTGCTAAAGCATGAACACACATGGCTAACCTCACTGGACACAAATCCCCCCTCTGTTGCTCTCTTTCTTTCTTTCTTCCTCCTCCTGCTTCATTTGATCAATTTCAGTTGGTCATCTGTTATTTGTCTCCTTGTAATTCAACTTGTTTGTCGTGAACCTTTGCAGCAGCATAAATTATTTTTTTACCTGCCTCCTTCTCCTCAATATGCGGCGGTTTGGCAGCAGCGTTAACTGTTGCATGGGGCTAATAACACACAACAGCGCTCATTATTGTTGCGGTTGGTTTAACGAGCTTTGGAAATAAGATTCACAAGCTTCCTGCTGATCAGTTAATGGCACATTCACTGGTCCTCCGCAGTGTTAGTAATTAACAGCTTTCACATGTAAAGCGCTAAAATGTAACTTTAAACATTGGCCGATTTGGAGGTTGCACAGCAGAAATGTTCTGGCAAAGCAACACATTCAACAGATTATGACATATTTTCATTAAAAGCTCCCCATGCACACATTTGATTTTGACACAAACCAGTTACAGTTATGTATAAACATGCTTTACTTTCCTTTTTCATGATTACAAAATATTGTTGTTGGTTCTATGTGATGTTACTTTTTTAAATTATATTTTGTCTTGATTTGCACGTTTTTTTTGATAACTTTGTCAAGAAACTTGCTATACAAATAAAGTTATTAATATTGAAAGAAATTAATGAAGACATCTGTTGTGGGTTTCATCCTTTCTCTGCCACTTCAGCCTTAACTAGGCTAAGTATTGGCAAGAATCTGGTGATGTGATATGTATCACGATACAGGGGTACAGATTTAGTATATTGCAATATGTTACCGTACCATAATACCGTAATATATCATTTCAGAGGCCTGTGGTCTTTGTGTTTACAGTAGCAATATGTGCGTACTTCTTCCTGTCTCAGTTGACATGCTGGTTTGAACATGCAGCCTGTGCTCATGTCGTATCCCAACTCAACCACGTCGTCACACCGACATTTTGTCATGCACCCTTTGCAGCTTATCCAGACACACAACGGACCCTTTGGCTGGCATCCATGGCTGATGCGTTAAGTCTTCCCTTTGGCTGGCATCCATGGCTGATGCGTTAAGTCTTCCCTTTGGCGTCTCTGGACTCAGGACTGGTGACGCTTGGTTTCAAACAGGACGTGAACTCCGGTCTCCTGGGTGAAAGTCGTGTGTGTGTGACCCTCCACTCAACCCTTCTTGGCACTTTCTCACTTTGGAAAGTACGTTGCGCCGTGTCATCTATTCAAGTCATCTGAAACCGACACGGACAGCTTTACATTGCTTGTACATTAAACCCTTGTGCGTCTCTGCCTGATTACTAAAGGGTACCTTGTGCTTCTGGATGAGACGTGACATTGTGGCATTGTGACAAAAGGTCCATGTCTGACAAGCTGGGCATGAGAACAGACTGAACCATGACACAAAATGTACAGTCACAAATCTTTGCATATAAACTATTCATTAAAAATGGATAATGTTTTTGAGAATCGATACAGGATTAAAACACATTATATCATGACTCTCACTTGCACTGGTATTGTCTTATACCCCTACTTTTAACAACTTTAAGACTTTTTAGGGCTTAGGTCCCTCACAATCCGAAAAAAAGAAAAGATCTTCAGATCAGTATGGCCATATACTGTATCAAGGTGTGCTTTCTGTGCATGGATGTAAGTTTTTACCTTTGTGCAGCCCTCGTGTTTCAGCTCAGTTTGGATCCTCTTGAATAGGAACCTTACCCAAAGATAAGATAAGATATACTTTATTGTCCCGCAGGGAAATTTGTCTTGGGCTCCAAGCCGCTGCATCACTCAACACGCTGGCCAACGTCGCAGTGCACATACACGTATAGTGCAACAACGTCACAATACACCTACACGCATAGATCATATATACGGACACTCATGCACAAACGTGCTGAAATTCATACGTCAAGTATGAAGCAGTAGCTCCCATAACTTGCAACAATAACAACAACAACAATAGTAACAATAAAAATAAATTATAAAATCATAGTTTCAAATAATACAACCGGACATAATCAAACCTGATCATAAACAATAAAATCACAATATCTCAAATCTATCTATCTATCCTTAAATAGAATCATATAGTGCTACCACTTGCTCCTATTTACTGTTTAACATTTTGATGGACAATGGAATGAATTAATTCTTGTATCGGTTTAGTCTTCAATTTGGCATTCTGAACCGACGGCCTGAAGGCAACACTTCAAGTTCTGGGTTCAGAATGTGTGTTGGGTCATTCAAAATCTTCTGTGCCTCCCTGAGCACAGATTTCTCATATAAAGACTGAAGATAATGATCT
>JBBPCS010000573.1:5850884-5869194 GCA_037974645.1 Hollardia meadi | reverse complement strand
CAGTCCTCAGCAGCACTCACACACACACACAGACACACACAGACACAGACACACACACACACACACACACACACACATTGTACTGTATGTGTAGCTGCAGGTCAGGATTATGAGCTGAATCTTCCAGTGAGCTTCGGTAGCCTGCTTTTCCCTGCTGGGGCGTCCAGCCTTTGGGTGTCAGTTAAAAAATAATGGCATTCATAGTCAAGCTGTCAATGAGAGGTAGAAATGAGAATGAAATGTACACCAAAATCAACCTTTGAAAAGGCTCTATTTTTTTCTTTTCTTTCAAATAGCTATCCCAGAAATTAAAAGAAGACATTTTGTAAAGCATTTTAGTTTTGTCAGAACTTCAACCCACAGAATCGCACAAAGGCGCTTGCTTGCTTTTTTTCCCCTTCCAAATCATATCATTATTTGGTGAAAGGCCTTGCATTCAAATGTGTAATTAAAGTGTGTGCTTTAAAGCATGATGGAATTTGTGGCAAGCTGCGTTTCCTTTCCAGACAGCGATGACGTTTGCTCAAAAGAGCAGCCAGCCTTAGCCCACAGCTGGTTTTTACTGATGCTGTGGGAAAATCTTTGTCGGAATCAATCGATACAAGTCTGTTTCATGCTTTTTTTCTCACAACCAGCTGAATGAGTGATTCCTTTGGAGCTTAGTGCTAGAGCGTGGCATTAAGACTGCCAGGTTTAGGGCCTCTCTTCCCACTAGTATCACCAGGACTGACCAAGGAAATGGGTGAATGATAATGCTCCCTTTTCTTTCAACAAATACAATTTGTGTGCCCTGGAGCAAGGCAGTTAACCCACAGATCAGGTAACAGCCAATAGTAGAAAACTCACATTGTACTGGACAGGTGGGAATTTGTAAATGGGAGTGGATTTGAGGAAGAACTGAAATACAGATTTCCCTTCCCAGATAAAAGCACGTGGGAACAGTTAAAATGTGTAGTTTTCAATGGAGGATCCCTCAAAGAAGTTGTAGAAACCTTTGACTTACTTGGTACAATAGCTGTGTGCATGTGTTTGGCTGTAACCTACCCAAAGGCAGAAAGCTTTGCTTGAGAAGAATTGTGGCACAACACACACACACACACACACACACACACACACACACACACACACACACACACACACACACACACACACACACAGCACAACACAGCTGAATGTACATGCAGACACTGAGCTCTACTTTTGTAATGGAAAGCAGTTACAGTAAGAGCAATAACATTTCCATCAATTTTCAATGTAATTCAATAGTTTGAAGTCATGTCAACTTTACACTTGAAGTTATTGCAATGATTTCAAAACATGCAACCATGAGTTCAAATTTTGTGGTTTGCTAATATGACAATGCCACAATAGGGCCAGACTGGATTTCTTGCCCCCGAGTGGAAATTTGGTTTGCATGCAGTAGACGACTATTACACATTGTAAGAATAATAAAACACATAAGTACATATATTAATAACAAAAGTACAGTAGATGTCATCGCAAAGTTGCAACAAGCTGTAAAAAACAGTTCACCTGGCACTTGCAGGGAAAGTGCACCTCCTCCCTGACTGCAGGATCAAAACTCTGCAGGAAGACGTTGCCTTTGGCCTCTGAGTGGCTCTCCCTTGATAAACATGACCGAGATCATTCAAGTTGGTGCCAATAGCACAATTAACAAACAAACTCAACCAACCATTCAGTACAAGTTCTGTTAATTTGCAAGTTGGTCATTTAAGTTTTTCACTTGAAATCGCTTGATGTTGTTGTTTTTTTTAATAGTTTGAGGTGTGAGGTCAGAAGGAAATTAATATTTTGATGCTGATTTGATGAAAAAAAAAGTGTGAAAGGCCCCTGACTGCTGCCAGGAGCTATCACACAACAATCCCTCGTTATTCATCCCTGTCTCTTGGAATAATAGCTCAATAGCCTAATGGTGATTTGAAGTGTGTGTGGGTGTGTGCGTGCGTGCGTGCGTGCATGTGTTTGTGTGCGCGCCTGTGTTTCTGTGTGTGAACAGACAATGAGAGATGCTCAAACCATGCAACCCCACTTGTGCTCCTCTCAATTTGATTATGATGCATGTATGTATGTATGTACAGTATGCATGTGTGTGTGTGTGTGTGTGTGTGCGTGTGTGTGTGTGTGTGTGTGTGCGCGTGTGTGTGTGTGGTTATTGTGCGCTGATGCCTCACAGGGGAAATCAGCCCCTCCAGCTCCCTGAAGGCAGATGCACACTTGTACACCACGCAAACACACACACACTCACACAAGAACATGTACAGTCTCGCACCTCAACACACTTTCAAATCAGCATCGGGAGTAGCCTTCGCTAATCTCTTTTCTCTCACTCTCCTTCACACACACACACACACACACACACACAAACACACACACACATGGGGATGAGCTTTAATCAGCTATTCTCTTTCAACTGTGTCCTGACGAAAGAAGTCCACAGCATATTAAGGAGCTGTGTGTGTATGTGTGACTGCATTGTAGGGGAAGGCATTATTGTGAATATTATTATCTCATACTGATCACAGAAAGAGGGAGAGAATGACGAGTATAGCCAGAAGCACCCGGCAGGGGGGGGGGGACAAAGGAGACAGAGGGAGCATGTAAAAAAAATAAAAAGGAAAAATGAAAGTACTGGGTCACATCTAACCTATTAGCATTGTACCTGTCATCAACACATTAGTAACCTACACGAGTGTGGAGCAATCCATTAAGAGGAAATATCGCTCCAGCATTGAGTCGTTTGGCAGCAGCTGTTTTCAGGTGATACCTGCAGACGATGGGGAACGGCCACCATGTTTGATCAGTCGCAATAATATAATATTCTTTCCCCCAACTCGGTCTCAACACCATCTCTACAACAGTCTTGATAAAGTCCAGAACCCTTATTTATCAATAAAAAGCCTGGTTGCTTCAGTATACGTTAAAAGATAAGACAGCCCCATTATGCAAAGTGTTATCAATCAGCAGTTTCTATTCATAATGTCTGGTATCTGTATAGTTTTGGTACCCTGAGCACCAGTAACCTTGTGTGTCATAAATCTACAGCAGCTTTACTGAATTTACAATACCTCACATGAGGCTTATGAGCCCTCCCTCCTCCCACTGAGTTTTTATTAAGTGATGGAGATGAAAAGATCAAGCTTGCTCTTGGGACTTTGCCAGTTGAACATCACCGTACAGGCTGGTAAAATAGTGGTTAGGGGTAATGGGGCTATTATCTGGGTTTATAATACAGCACTGATGCCCAAAAGAACGGCAGAGCTGGGGATGAGTGCAAGCTGCAGCCAAGTGCTGTCGGCAATGCATAAGTCCTCATAATCACAGCAGAGAGCATCTCTTGGGTATTTAACTTTCATACGATGACTGCCAACACATTTGTTGACTTAAAAGTTTTCCCTGCAGTAGTATAGTACACTCATTGCATGAGAATAGAAGTCAATAGAAAGAGGAAAATTAGATATACACACTGTTTAGCTGAAGGTCACTGCTTTGTAACTGCTGAGCCACTTTTTTTTTTATGACTGAAAGAGAATGTGACAAGAGGAAAATGTGTGATGTTTTCAGTTCGGGCACTGAACTGCGTACCTCCGAGCACACACACGCAAGTTGATTCAATATCAAGGCCATTAAAAGTCAATGGGTTTCCTCCCAATATATAGTAAGTGAATTGAAGCTCAATTCAATACGAGTGAATTGAATCTTGGCGTTTTACACTGGCCTACCTGTGATATTGAAAACCCGTGCCGGAGATTTTAAATGTGTTCCTAATTTATCCGTCTCAATTATAAAGGTGCAATAAATGAAAAACAAACTGTGCTGTTAGGAGACTAATTCTTGTGGCCTGGGACTTCAATTTCATCTCCCACCTTGTCACCCAAAACACTTTCCACTCCCTTTTACTGTGCAGCGTCCCAAACTCCCAAACCTAATCCTGGCTCGTTAAAAAACAGACGAGCATTGTTTTCATTTGATGATGAAAATGGCCCAACAGAAAACAACCAAATGATTCATTCATGATTCATTGTGGTCCCACAATGCTCATACCATATTGTGTAATATCATGCAATACAAATTGTCTTGAGGTGAAAGTCGGCATTGGGGTTACCTCTAGTTTTGTTGCTCTGTAATAGTAGTGGACTCCTCCTTTCAATACAAGGGATAACAAGTCTGTTTTCATTCATGTAGCAACAGCTCCCCCTACCAGTAGAGAAGGCTTCAGCATTGACCCTCACTGCATTACTCAAAGGCGGTCTCTGCAGTGGATGTGTAGTGTATTTTGTTCAGCATTCAAATATCATCAGTCTGCAAAGAAGGAATATCACCATTTGGATGTGTGTTTGTAGTTAGTTTTTCATAAAACTGGGATGAGTTTTGATTTTAAATGAACTGATTAAGTGACCTGCCTGCTCTCTCTCTCTCTCTCTCTCTCTCTCTATCAGCCAGTGGACTTTGAGACTAAACGTTCGTACACTTTGAAAGTGGAGGGATCCAATCCTCATGTTGACCCTCAATACCTCGCTTGGGGGCCCTATAAGGACGAAGCCACAATAAAGGTATACACGTAAAAATATACGGTCGTAAAACTATGCGTGTCAACGTGAGTTTACCCTGAGAAGATTGATTGTGTGCAAGAGTATGCGTGTTTAGGACATTATTAGAAATAGAGCTTTTATGCGTTTATGTGTGTAACTAGATGAATATCACAGCAGCCTTGGGACAATTGTGTGTGTGTTTATCTGTCTCTAGATTTCAGTGGAGGATGCAGATGAGCCTCCTGTGTTTGTAGCTCCCAGTTACACTTTTGAGGTAGAGGAGAATGCGCCTGAAGGCACCCATGTGGGACGAGTCCACGCCAAGGACACTGACTTTGCCAACAATCCTGTCAGGTAACACAAGCATAGAGACACACAATGTCTACACACTCAACACATTTACCAAGTAGCGATGGTAGAATTTGAATGATCACTCTTGTGTAAATTCCCACAGTGTTCCTTAAGCTATAATGAACAAACAGTATAGCTTAAAGAAGCTTTGTTTCATTATCAATTCAATTTTTCATTCAAAAAAATGAGGATGTGTAACTCCTTAGAATACAAGCTATAGATATTTTTGTATATTTTTTGACGCTTAATGCATAATAGCACCATTATGTATGTCACTTGCCCCCATAGGTACATGATCCCTCGGTACACAGATGTAGAGCAGTTCTTCAGCATCAACTCAGAAGACGGCATGATTACCACGACAAGACCGCTGGACAGAGAAACGCAGGCCTGGCATAATATATCTGTGTCAGCCACAGAGATCGGTGCGTACACACACTCATACACAAAGACACGCGTCAAAATCTAGAAACACTTGAAGAGAATTGGGACCGAATCTGACGTGTGTGGGCTGGTACGAGCTTTAAAAAAAAGCGTTTGTGACTCATTATGGTTTTGCCTCCGCGCACAAACCTATTACATCTGAATGCAAAGTGACAAAATGGATATGAGACTGTCAGCGCTAATTTATTTTCAGCCATTTCTTGAGTTACAGTTAAAGACCTACAGATTGTCTGTATTTGATCTCGGCTGTTGTGTGATTTGTAGTACTGAAATGATGAGCAGTACGATGGAGAGACAAAGTTAAAGATGGACGAAAAGATGGAATAATCCCAGACAGCCACCAGACTGCCAAACCTATCATTCTGTGGTGCTGGATACACTTCATGGCGTCTAACTGCTGCCTTTATTTTGTTTGTTTTTTTCAACCAATGCATATAACTGTTGCCTTCACATGAAGTTGGACCACATGGCATCTTATATTATCTGTGTAATTTTTTGATCAGAAATAGCAACAAACATGGATCTGTTGTGTTGTGACGTGCAAGTTATCTGAGATTTGCCAAGTAAATTCTGGCCAAATCTGTCCCAAATGTGATCTAAACTTAAACCATTAGTTTTGTTTATTGGATGAAAGACACAGAGACAAAAAAAAATCTCAAGAAATGAAATAAAAATCTGAAGGCTCAGTACAAGCAACTGTTGAGGCACCACTAAAGTTATTAAACCATTTTATCGATTTCAACTGTTCACTTGAATTTAGTTTTTTTTTTTCACTGAGTGAGGTTGTTACAGCACAGAAGGTTGGAGAAAAACTAAAGTAAAAGCAACTGAGGCTACACTAAAACTTCTAACTGTCCATCTCCACCACAAACACTCTTGCTAACTATACAGAGAGAGTGAGGGGATAAAAGAAGGGAATGCCAGTCAACCCACAGGCCCTCCTGAGCTTTCTCTCCCCGGCTTCAACCCCACAAACGTTGCAGCTAGCGAGCCACAGTGGCCCCACCCTGGAATTCTGTGGTTGGGGCTCCAACTAGGAGAGCGTAGTGTGGTTTCCCTGTGGCGTCCTAGACGCCAGACGGCCAGATGGAAACCGGCTCACCGCCCACAAAGCTAGGACCATTGCAGGCTACGCTAACTGCTTACAGGCCCTGGGAAGCTAAATAAATGCCTCGTAATGACAGGGTAGAGGGAAAGATCATACTGACTAGAATTACAAATATGCAAGGCATTGTAGAAATAGATACTTGTTTTTTGTCTATTTTTAAAGATGAGTGGATAAACAGAAAAATACACGATTCTCTCTCAGTCTTTCTTTGTTAAATTTCTGGAAGAAGCTGGAGTTCAGGTTTGCTGTATGTGTTTATTTTAGCTGTTCAGACACATGGTATTTTCTTCATTTTAATCTCCAGCAGGCATAACCTGACATTTGTCACTCTTGCATCATCAAAATAGTTTTGTCAGAAAAGCGTGGGAGCGCGCTAATTGAGCAGCAGTGTCTGACTGATATTTTGTTCTCACAAACTCTTGTCTATATTTTTGCAAATCAAAAGTAACAAATAGCTGGCTGAGTGGCTGACTGACTGACAGGTAAACTGGCTGGGAAACATTCATAGTTTAGCTTTGTGCTCCACCAATGCTAAACATGGGTTAGAATGCAGATAGGCAAGCAATCACGCACACACACACAAATGAAATTATGTTTTAATGGCTTTGACACTGATTTGAATTGTATTGTATGCAGCAGAATGCTGATGATGTTGGTATATATTATGTGTGTGTGTGTGTGTGTGTGTGTAGGAGGCCACCACCAAGACACCAAAGTACGTGTTAACATCAAAGTGAAAGATGTGAATGACAACTCCCCAGAGTTTGCTACTAACAACGAGGTCCTCATGTGTGAGACTGTCGCACCAGGGAAGGTACGTCTGTCTGTGTGAGACTCTGTGTGTGTGTGTGTGTGTGCGTGCGTGTGTGTGTGTGTGTGTGTGTGTGTGTGAGTATGCATGTCTGAGAGTGGAGCTGCGTGTAAATGCATGCACAACATTTACCCACAAGCAGGATTTTAGATTGGCATGGCTCTTTCTCATGTCTGTTTCTTTGCACGTGATTCAGATTATTGAAACGGTCAGCGCGGTGGACAAAGATGAGATGGTTCACAGACAGCACTTCACATTCAGCCTCGCTCCGGAGGTCGCCCACAACCACAACTTCTCCCTCAAAGACAACAGAGGTAGATGACCTTCAAAATATTTTTTTCTGTATTTCTCCTGCATTTGTTAAAAAAAATCTTTTCACTTCTTTCTTTCTGAGTGTTTCTTCATTTGTGGTCTCTTTCTCTCTCTCTTTCTCTCTCTCTCTCTCTCTCTCTCTCTCTCTCTCTCTCTCTCTCTGTGTGTGCCCCTTTCACTGAGATTAGATCAAAGCATAGCCAGATGGAGGCTTGCACTACTTTGTAGAAAGCAGCAGGTGCTCTGAATCTCTCTCTCACACACAAATGCACACGTGTCCTGCGGGCTATATTAATTGCAGCGGGGTCTCTGTCCGTCTGTACATATATCTTTGGGGGCCGACTGATTGAATTAAGTGTTGGGAGCCCTGGGAGAGAGACTAAAAGAAAGAAAATGAGAGAATGGAAGAGAGAGAGAGGCAAGGGGTGAAGAATATAGATGGATGGAGCTGTAGGAGACTGAGCATGAAGAAGTGGAAATGTGAATTTGTGTTGAGCCGAGTTTCGTACAATCAACGGGGAGGGTTTGGGAGTGTGGGATTTGAGGGACATATTGGCCACTATAATAAAATCATGGAGTGTATCTTTAATACACAGGCCCAACAGTGCCTCACACACACACACACAAACACACACACAGCTGTCAGGGAGTACCTGTGTTGGCAGGAGGCTGATAGCAACAGATGATGCTGACATCAGCAACAGAGAGGGTTGGGGTTACCTTAACTCTCTTTTGGGTTGAAATGTTTTAGTGTGCTCTGCTGAGGTTTTTTGTTTGTTTGTTTTCCTTTGGATCTTGCGTTCTGTCGTCCCTTCCATTTAGCCGTGCTTTATTTAATTAGCGCAAGCTGTGTATGTTTTATGCATTTTGTTCAAGCACAAAAGAGGATGCCTTTGATTCTAATTCTGCAAAGTTCATTGTTGTTGTTCGCTTAACAATTCTAAATGGTTTTCCTTTCATTGCTCCAAGTAGCGTATTCAGCGCAGTACATTAGCTTTTACAGTATATGTTTTGCTTCTATTGCACTGTGATGCGTTTTTAATATAAATGTTAAAGACGTGTTTGCTTGGTTGATGAAGCCTCCCAAGTACCCCCATCCCTCCCTTTGTCTGCACTGAAGCTTATGAGACAATAAAAAGGAATTGTTGACTTGGAAAAGAAGAGGCAGACAGACAGAGAAGCAGGGGCAGAGCTAGCTGGCCCATGTCATAACAGTAGCAACAGCGGCTTTTGATTACATTTCCTGCTCAGCTGATGAATGGACCCTCTATTTAACAGGAATTTAATATCACCAAGGTCACACCTCATTGGCTCTCGCATGTGTACAGTATCTATGTCTCTGTATATGGGTTGACTACATTGTGTGTGCGTGCGTGTCTAAACACAGAGTTTGGTAATAGCAAACTCAGCAGTATGTGCTTGCATTCTTTGGTAGTTTAAAAAGAGGATCTTTTTTATAATTTTATATACTCATCTTCCTCGTTACTTACCAACATATTTCTATCTCCCTCTGCAGACAGCACAGCCAGTATCTATGTGCTCCGCAAAGGATTCAGCCGTCTGACCCAGGATGTTTACTACCTTCCCATCGAGATAAACGACAACGGTTTCCCGGCTCTGAGCAGCACCAACACCCTGACCATCAGAGTCTGTTCCTGTGACAGTAAAAACACCATCCTCTCCTGTAATGTGGAGCCCTATGTCCTACCAGCTGGCCTCAGCACCGGGGCGTTGATAGCTATACTGGCCTGTATTGTCATTCTGCTGGGTAAGGAGCTAACAACGTGCATGTTCTGATTCGTGAAGTTTGGTAACGCCATAAAGGATTGCTGATTTGCTTAAGATTTCCTTGTTGTGACATGAAAATCCAATTGTTTGCCCAATTATCGAGCAGTGTGTTTACAAAATGAGCCTTTTAACCAAGTCTGTCTAATAATACCAAACATGATCCTGATATTAACAGGGAGTTGAAAGGTGGGGAACTGAGTCAGGCTGCTTTTGGAATCATCAGCAGCTACAGCATTTTGCATAAGCACATTGTTTATATATATATTATTGTTATACATAGGTGTACTTGCACATTGTATTCTCACAGTTGGAGTTCACGCTGTGTAAGACACGAAGAACCTTCCAGAAGCACGACATGTTGATAACCACCTGCAATTAAACTGGCATATGTGTGTATAGCACAATACAACAATGATATTAATTAAACTGTCCAAGGTCTAATTACATTTGTATCCCACAGTGTGCACTAATTATCTCATGCTCGCTTTCCTCGTTTTTCACAGAGATTGTGTGAGGATCGTTATGTAACCACTACATCCAGAACAATTTTTTTGAACCATGTGCGTTTCTCTTTGGCAGCAATCGTGGTGTTGTTTGTTGCACTGAGGCGTCAGAAGAAGGAGCCATTGATAGTGTTTGAGGAGGAGGACATCAGAGAGAATATTATCACTTACGATGACGAGGGAGGTGGCGAGGAGGACACCGAGGCTTTTGATATTGCTACACTGCAGGTATGAAGAGGGGCAAAAAACATCTACTACTTTTTTGAGAAGTGAATAGGTGGCCACAGAGTCCTTTGACTCAACCTCACACCATTTGTACCATTGGTTAGTTTCTGCTTAATGTAAAATGTTTATTGGTTCATATAATATAAGTGAAAGTCTCTTTACACCCTGAACTATTAAAGCATGGTCCTCTCTTTCTAATTCTACAGAACCCGGATGGCGCCAACGGTTTCCTGCCTAGGAAGGACATCAAGCCAGAGCTTCAGTATCCCATCAGGCCCGGCAGTGGCCGCCCTGCAGCCAACAGTGTTGATGTTGATGACTTCATTAAGACTCGAATTGCAGAAGCCGACAGCGACCCGACTGCACCTCCTTACGACTCCATTCAGATCTACGGATATGAAGGCAGAGGATCATTGGCTGGGTCATTGAGTTCCCTCGAGTCTGTCACAACAGAGTCTGACTTGGATTATGACTATCTGCAGAGTTGGGGGCCGAGGTTTAAGAAGCTGGCAGATTTGTACGGGACCAAAGACTGCTACATTCATGATGGGGATGATGGTGAAGACTCTTAACAGTGGTCTCACTGTTAAGTGTGTGTGGACGCCTCCGATTTCTGAGTAATTGATTCCATGAGGATTTGTTAACTGAGGGTTAACAATCCTCAATACCTAATTGTTACCAACCATGACCTGACCAGTTCATGCCAATTTGTCAATGGACATTAACAACTCTCCCTCCAGTGGCGCTTCCCTGGTCCTCCAAGATAATTTGTTAATGAACACATAATGAACGCTTGGACTCAAACCGCTCCCAGCTTTTCCCAAGTCTCTCCTTTCCCCCCTACGTCTCGTCTCCACTCTCTTTCTACAGACTGAGCTTTGCAGGGCAGGGGTGATTTGTTTTGTCACCAGTTTGTTGGTTTGAAAGTAAATTGTTGGGAAAATAGTTGCTGTATGATCAAAATGAATTGTTTATAGCTAACTGTTTAGTTTATTAGAGGTTCTATACACTTGTGTGGACTGGATTCACATACTTCCTCAATGGTTCCTGACAGAAATTTTATTCCCTTCACAGGTTCCTGAATGGGGTATATTACCTATGTTGCTCTCTTTGTGGTGTATGTAAAGGGCACAGAGAAAGAGAAGAAGAGAGAGATACAAGCTAAATTAAAAGAAAAAGTTATTATGGGATTCAGCAACCGCCTGATGATATGAAAGAGAAATGAAAGGTAATGAAAATGTAGGATCAAACAGAAACAAAATGTGGTGTTGTGTGCTGAATTCAGCAAGTGCAGTGGTTTAGATAGCGTGACAGACTCCGGGTTGTTGATACTTTGAAGACGCTCACAGCATCTTCAAAGTATGGTGGCCTTATAATAAATAAACAACAACTCCAGGGGTAAACAGAACAACGATAGAGACCGCTAGCTTCAGTAGCTACACAGAGACAAATGAACACGCAAGGACTATCTGTGAAAATGCTACACAAATGACTTTTTCTTCTCCCAAAAAGAGACAGACTCGACGTGGATTCAATTTAAAAACTGTGGACAATTCTTTGTTTAATCCTTCGTGAAAAGAGAACCTGCCCTCCTCCACGCCCCTGTGTAACCATTCCTCCCTTCAGCAATCACTTCCCATACCGAGTCCACCAATGAATGATCACTTCCTCATTCAGAGTCCATCGATGATGATCAATCACAACGAGTAAAGACCTGTGAGCTCTAAAAATCGCCTTAAACTTTATGGACACTCTTGCAACGCAGTGCATTCTCGTTTTTTCTCCTTTTATTTTCTTTTTGTAACTTGAAAAGTATATTCAGAAAGCAAACTATTCATGTTAGGTATGTACATGTGCAGACGTGTGATATATCACTATGAGGATCCAACTTGCGCCTCGTGCACTCTTAAAGCAGGATGTGCTGTTTCTGCCAGCGCTGTGAATGTAGACTGGGAAAATGTGCATTGTGTTTTTATTTCGAAGAACAGCTATGTTGCCAGCAGCATCATCTGTTTAATCATAAAACGTGCACATTGAAAATTAACACAAGGCTTGTTTTCTGAGTCACATATATGGAGAGGCTGAAACCAGAACATCCTTTTTAAGTAGTAGATTGAGTAGATTCTTGTTCAATCTCTTTTTAATGTTATTATATTATTATGATTATTATGGTTGTTTTTTATTATCATTATCATTATTATTATTATTATTATTATTATCATCATTATGACAATAATTGTTCTTTTTTGGCTGCAGCTACACAGGAACAAACTCCTGTTTAACTCTTTGCAGCTTAGACTTGATGTTCTTATGGGTGTCTGAACATAGAGAGATTACATGTTATTCGATTTTTTTTAGTTTTGGACAGCTATAAGAAAGGTACTGCTAAAAGTTAAATATGAGCTTTGCTTTATACCTGTTTGAACACAACCTCTCAATCTTCTCATTTCTTTTGTTTTTCATTATTTGGCATTTCTTCGTTGTTTCTCCCTGTTCAAGGAAAACTAGCAATCTTTGTTTGTTGCAGTGAGAGAACGCCTCGTTTTTATTCTCTGTCAAGTTTTATGGTACCGATTTGTACAATTTTAAAAGTTCTTATTTTAGTATACATGCAGAATATTCCAGTATTACAACAAAAACATGTTACGAAGATAAGATTTAAAAAAAAATGTTACAGCATCACACTTATATTTTCTGAACATTGTACTGTTGCTTTACTATGTGCTTCAATCTCCGAAGCGAAAAAAAACTTTGAAATAAATGCTCTTTTTATAAAACGATGGTGCAAAATGTGTGGGAGTATCTTTGCGTAAGCTTTTGGTACTGCACTGCTTACAATTTTACTGAAAGGATACCCCTCTGGGGCAATCAGATGCACCATGAGTATGCGTAAATGTGTGAATGCTAACCTGATAAAAAATAATTGAGGAAATGCAGTCTGTCAACTGTTGACCCAGGTTCATTCAAAAACATGATATTCATAAGTTTGAATCTGACTTTATTTCAGTAATCTTACATATGGCGCAGTTTGCTTGGTAATGAAAGGGAATCATAAAAACAAACAAAAAAATAAATAAACCAGGTTAAGAGATCAGCCCTGCATATGCAAACACTGGTCCTTCATTCAGTTGAATGGGACCGGTTCTGCAACACACTCGAACCTGACTCAACTCTTGTTGCATCGACATGTCATCCGGTGAGGGCTACATTGACCTATCAAATACATGAGAGGGCACATTCCTGATGGATTATTAACCTCTTCTATTTACTGTTAAGGTTTTAACTGAATCTGGACCCAAACACAAACTCAGAAGCTAGCCGCTTGTTTTAACAGATTTATTGTGAAGAAGAATGGTGTGGTCGAAAAGGGGACCTGAAGCACAGGAGAAGCTGGTTACTTTCAAAGTTTAATGAGGAAACAGATAACTAAACAATGTACAAGAAGGCTGTGACGCTAATACCACCCTGGTAGACTGAACGATCTGGCAGTGAGTGGAGAGAAGATGCAGGTTTTTGAACTGAGCACTGTGATTAGTGGATTGGTCCCAGGTGTGCTGGCAGGAAGGAGTGATTAACAGCTCTGCAGCAGGTGTGTAGCTGCCAGGTCCAGAAGACCATGCCCATTCACACACAAACACAGACAGACAAGGGAAGACAGAAACACAAGGGAGGGGAAAACACAGGAGAACGCTGGGAAATCCAGGCTATTATGGCCATGGCCACAGCATTTACCTTGTGGTTGTCAAGATGAACGATAAAACAACTGCCATTGTAATAACAATCCAGACGTAAAACTCTTGTCTCAAAAAATTACAAACCTAGGTGCACTTTTTTGGCATCTGAAAAGCCTCTAAACTGGATTTCCTGGATCATATTTCAGCTCAGTGGTACCTGAAACAACACCACCAACTCAGCTCTCTGAGTTGCTTTAATGCAGGGCAGTTTCTGGTCTGAACTAGGACTGGGTATTGGTACTCAATACCTTCAAGGTGCAACTTGTAAAATATAGCCCGAATTTGAAGTTACCTCCAAAAATATAGGGGGCAGCATATCACCTGAGGATCCGCCAACTGCTGTCACTACACTGCCTGCTGTAAGCTAGTTATCTTTGGCTGTGTAATTATCTTTGGTTGTAGCTATAGCAACTGATAGCTCAGTTAGCGGTGGAGCTAGTGGCCCTTCAGCTAACTGAAGTCTCGTACCTGGTATCACAGTGGGAGTCACCGCAGTCAGCAGGGCTCAGCTCACCCAGGCTTTGGAAACCAAACTGGGAACAGACACAGCCTCTGAGACCAGTGGAGGTCAGTTTGACGAATCACAGAGGTGATTTGCAGTGGCTCCTATGAGGACTAAATGTTATGACTTCAGGGAGGACAGGATACAGCAAACGGGTCCAGAAGAGGAGAAGCAGCAGAACAGTGAGATAGAGTCGGCAATTAGCAGCAGCTGAAGACAGTGTGTAGACATGGAATATTTTCATACCTTACTCGGTGATTGTGGAAAGACAAACCGAGACAGTATTGATAAGTTTTATTATGTTTATGTGATATTTGCATTAAGCTTTTTTTTTACGAACATTTAACGAGGACCTCGTTTTACTTCAGTGACAGAGAGAATCTTGAATTCAGAAGGCGTACAATTGTATTTTTCTGTTTCTGGTTAGCACGCCTACTTCAGTAGATAGGCTATCTCTGCAACACAATACATCTTTGACAATGATAATATCAACAATCATCAACATTATCAACAATTTGATAATGTCAACACTGCTGTTTCTTCACATTCTGTTCATCATGTTAGTTCATTTGTTTTGACATTTTAAAGTAAAATTATGGCCATATCTAAAAAATTGCACCTTTAGGGTATCGACCGAAATTACCCAGTACCAAGTACCATTGAAACTTCTCTAGTCAAACAATACCTGCATTCAATTCTTTTTGTACCCAGATATGGAAAAAATATGGTTTTGTTAGCAGGCAATTACCGCAACCATTCTTCGATTCAATGCGACATCTTTGGTCCCAGTGCTGCAGCAGCTACAACCCATACAGTCTGTGGTGTAATCACGTCTAGCGCGGAAATTAAGTATTCTTTTGATATCAGAATCACTTTAATGTTGCTGATGGTCTCGTAATTTTTAAACGATATCCAACCCTAGCATGAATGTCCACTAAGAGTCTACAGCCATGCAGCAAAACAACTAGCTGCATAGCAGTGCTTTGAGCTCAATGCTGGCATGCTTTAATTAACCATGCTAATATCCTGATGTTTAACAGTATACTGTATTTAATAATTTTAACACATGAGCCTAGAAGGTTAGCATGGGAATGACAATTATTTTGAACGTATTTGGTCATAAACCAAAATCATGGACAAATTAAAATTTTGACCTGATGATGTCGCCTTCATGAGGCCATGTATGGGCAAAAATAAAACTCTTTTAAAGACACTCTGGCCTGAAGGGTCCACTAAAGCTGTTCTTTTATTTTTGTTTGTAAATTTTTTTAAAGCTTATCAAAGACACATGCAGTCTTTATAATTTTTGCACCTTATCAGACCCTTATTTTTATGTGGGGGCAAGAGATACTGGGACAAAGTATTCAAGAGTTGTTTTATTTTAAGCCATTGGATCCACAAACACACATTTGGAAAGACATTTCAGTTTAAAGTCACGTCCATTGTCAAGAAATTTCATGTGCAAACACACGCACACACGCGCGCGCACACACACACACACACACACACACACACACACAGGCTTCATTATTCACCCCTAGGGGAGCAACACTGAGAAAGGTCAGCCTGCATTTTGGATGAACAACAAGGTGAGAGAGGTGATAGACTGAGAAGACACAAAGCAAGAAGAGAGAGGAAAGAAAGGAAATATATCAGAGTGGGAAAGTAGTGAGAAAGGGGCAAAGAATCTAAAGGAATCGAGCAGCAAAACTGTACCGCAGACAAGGTTGCAGTTAAAAAGTATCATCATTCAAAGAACTTTTACCTCCAAAGTGTACAAAGCCAAAGTACCTAGTACCTTTATTTAGTGTAAACCTGTTGTAATGAACTGCAGTTCACAAACTTGCTGCGTGTTTGCTCCATTAGCTGTTGGCTCTGTTAACTCTGTTAGCGTGAGTTATTAGCTCTGTTAGATGTTAGCTCCATTAGCCAAGGACACTACAGAACTAATCGCTAACTGCTTACAGATTTTTCATAGGTCTCACACAGCCAGCCAGTGATATTATTATATAAATTCATACAAAAATACAAAAATCCCCCTCATCTTTAAGGCATCCCAGTGAAGATGTCGTTCAAGACACATTTTCTATCATCCCTTAGCAGGACACTGTTAGGCTCAAACCCTGCTTACCTTGCCTGAATTACATTATTTGGCGAAATTAAAAGCATGTCATTTTAGAACAATCATTGAACAGCAATGAGGCCAAAAACTGACAATTATTTTCATTATCAATCTGCTGATTGTTTTCTTAATTGTTAGGTCTTTAAAAGCCTAAAGCAATAGTGAAAATTACTAAATACAATTTCCCAAAGCCCAAGTGTACATATTGAAGTTGCTTGAGAGAGAGAGAGAGAGAGAAGAGATGGAGGCAAATCGAAGGAGAATCGATCAAAAAAAAAGGAGGACAAGCAAACTATTGTCTGCCAGCAAGAGGTGAAAGAGTGGAGGGGAAGAGGAGTGGTAAAAAGAAGAGAACGTGAAGGAATGAGTTTGAGAAGAGGTGAGGATTAAAAAGCAGAGGAGAAAGAGAGGAGGTGAACTTTTGCACCTGTTTATGCAAACTTAGCATCTCCACCTGGGAGGGAGACAGATGCAACGACAAGGACAGCCAAGTTTGGCTGGTTCAAGAAGGAAAAAACAAACATTTTAAGAGCGAATGGGGTCTTATTAGAGTGTGTAATCAGATATTTTCTTTGCAGTTAAACAACGCATTAGGCAAAGTCTGCCACTCAATCAAAATAATAAAAACAAAAGACATGGTTAGATGATGTTGTATGGGATCATGGGAGTCATTCTTTGTTAAACAACTATATTAGAGTACTGCAGGAATGTGTACTAATTCCACGAAATTAGTTAGCATTTTTACACTTCTGGTTGTCTCAAAGTCGATGTTTTTTTTTAATGGGGTTTTTGGTTAGATGCCTGAAATAAGGTGAAACACCAGCTTAAAAGATTTTTGTGTTTGTTCAATGACGTAAAATATATCAGTAAATACCCCATAAATGTTGAAGTTTTTACTTGTCTTAAAAAAGGTGGTTGCAAGCAAATGGCTGAAGGAGCATAGAGAGGTTTTTTGGGAACATTAAATGTCATCACACCAAACACTGGAACTCATATACTAGTCTACCTTTATGGCCTTGCTGTCTTTACACTCACGCTCTTGCAAACTATTCTGACTTAAACTTTCAAAATTGTAGATTTATTCATTCATAGTGTATATAGGAAGCTTAATATAGGTGATGTTTAAGTTATGTGATCGTAGTGCAGTTTGTTTATAGCCTATGATCAGCTTTTTACTTCTGGCCAATTGCATTTTTGCTTAAAAAAATCTTAATCTAACTTTCCGGTTGGCCGACAAAAATATGTCTTCCTTGCAGCACTCAAATGCCCATGAAAATGTATCTGATGTGAATCAGGCAGACATTACATTTAGTCACATTTGCCGACGTCCTTCCTGATGCCTGGTCCACACAGTTGGTGTGTGCAAATATGACGGCTGCCTTGCTGATCTGCTGCATCTCTTACACATGTGTTTTCACAAAGGCAGCGCTTCTGCTGCAGGCTGCTACAGCCAGTCCTCTTGTCTTTCTACAATGATACAATGAGAAAGGAGAAATATAAACCTTCACCTGATGATTTTCTTTTCATGTTTGTGGCATATTCTGCAAATATAGACATTGACATTATACCAGTCTTTCACTGCAGTTTCATTATGACTATCCACAGATCATTTTCAGCCTCAGGTCTATTTTTGCTGACAACTCTCTCTCCTTCTGAGTGTGCAGTTTTTGTGTGACAGTGAGTGTGTCCGATCCTCGTTATTTAAATCCTTAAATACCTAAACTTCATGAGTCCCCGAGGAGCCAGACTCCATTCTGCTCCACAAAATCTCATCAATGGACAATGAGAGTGTGTGTGTGTGTGTGTGTGTGTGTGTGTGTGTGTGTGTGTGTGTGTGTGTGTGTGTGTGTGTGTGTGTGT
>JBBPCS010000573.1:5770194-5790091 GCA_037974645.1 Hollardia meadi | reverse complement strand
TAGATAGATAGATAGATAGATAGATAGATAGATAGATAGATAGATAGATAGATAGATAGATAGATAGATAGATAGTTAGTTGATGTTTCTGGGTTTTTTTGGTGATAGTCTAATTAGACTATTTAGGATTTATTTTTCAGTTCATAAACATCTAAACATCTCTTCTGATTTCCCCGGCAGCAAAACTTCATTAGCCCCATAATGAACATTTTTTTCCCTTCAAATTATCCCATTACGTCTGACATAAACAACTCAAAGTGCCGTATCTTATTGGCTGGCCGCAGGGTCACGTGGCCCGCGCGGCCGTCCGTCTATTTGACAGCCGCAGGATGGCTTGATGCCAGAGGGGGGAAAAAGAGACAGAGAGAGGGGAGAGAAAGAAAAATTAGTATTCTCCTACCAGCCTCGCTATAAATCAATCATGGAGTCCTACGTGGTGAGCTGTAAATATGCTGAGCCGCAGTTCCCGCCTTGTGAAGAAGATTACAGTAATTTTAGTGACCAAGGGGGGTATTACAACAACCCCCAGGACAGTGGTAGTTATGGAGGAGGCTATCAGCCCATGCAGCCCCCTCCGCCTCCGTACACACCACAACAAACCGGCTATCAACACTCTTTGCAGGAGCAGCGCCGGGAGGTTGGAGAGGAACACTCGCGGCACCAAGGTGCGTCTTTCCCTGGCTACAGGGAGACAGACGCACCCGATAAGCAGGGGTACTCTGTGGGTGAGCTGCAGTGCCAGGCCTGGATGACCTGTGCAAAGAGCGCTCAGGTGCAGAGGAAAACGGCCTGCCAGGGGAAGGACAAGCCGCCTATTGTTGTGTACCCGTGGATGAAGAAAGTGCACGTCGCTCATGGTGAGATAGCCTCAAGAGTTTCACCTTTCTATCACGACTATCCATTTCATTTCTCCATCACCTCAGTTTGTCTGATTCCCATGTTTGTGTTTTTGTCCATTATGCATGCTTTCTTTCTTTCTTTCTTTCTTTCTTTCTTTCTTTCTTTCTTTCTTTCTTTCTTTCTGTCCATTTGTGAGCACCGTTTTTTGTGTTGTTGAGTTATTTATGGTCTTAGTGAGAGTCGGGGAGAATTACAACCCCTATAAAGTTTTATGGCCCTGCAGCGCGTGCGCGCGCGCGTGTGTTTGTGTGCGCGCGCGTGAAATTGTGAATCTGGTGTGCAACGCTGCAGCTGAACAGAAAGCTGCAAGTTGAAAGTAAAAGCCGTTTCTTAGATCTCTTAGTCGACCTAAGAATTGCAACATGTCCAAGTCGGCTAAGATTTAAAAATTCTAGACTTCCAGGCCGACTCCGTTTTATTTGGCTTAATTTAGTGTATAGGCTATCGTTATACATTAGTGTATAACAATATTTTTTATAATCGAAAATAAAATATAAACGTGCCAAGCAAAATTTGTTAAATTAAAACAAAAATGTATCTCGTTTTAATTCCCTCTCTCCCTATGTTTTCTTTTTTTTTTTACAGTTAATCCTAACCACGTGGGCCCGGAGCCAAAGCGACTACGGACGGCCTACACGCGCCAGCAGGTTCTGGAGCTCGAGAAGGAGTTCCACTTCAGCCGCTACCTCACGCGCCGCCGCCGCGTTGAGGTGGCCCACGCGCTGTGCCTGACCGAGCGGCAGGTGAAGGTGTGGTTCCAAAACCGGCGCATGCGCTGGAAGAAAGACAACAAGCTGCCGAATACCAAAGGAAGGAGCAAAAACAAGAAAGCAACGGACAACAACAACAACAACAACAACAGCGATAGCAAAGTGAAGGCAGTGATAACTGTCTGAAAACGGCGGGAGCAGAGTTTGGCCGTCAGAGGCAGCCATGTTAGCACCTTCACTCTCCAAAACTGATGTTGCTAAATGAATCCAGGGTGACTGCAGTCCTGAAACAATTCTAAACTGAGGCTAGCCATCTATAGGCCTAAATAAGGATTTAGAACTTCGTTAATGTATTTTGCCTTATATTCCAACTCTTATTTCGATGTGTTTTTCAAACTTTCTGTTGTGTAGAGGTTGCGTCCAGTTTCGGTGTGATATTTAATTGACTAATGAATGTCTTTGAGTCTTACATTTAGGTCAAGGTTGTAGATGGTCTGACATCTCTCTGGTGACATTAGGGAATTGTTTCATGTTTAGACATCAGATGTTAAAAGCTCAAAAGCATTGCACCGATTGGTTGCAGTCTTACAAAACGAGCAGAGATTGTGTCTTTTGGAGAAAACAGGGTTTTATTTCTACAGGGTAAACATAATACAGGGTTTTATAATAGCTACCTAAAAGATGAAACAGCCTAATTTATGAATATGCACATTACCAAAATGTTCTTTCCACAAACTGGCGCTTAAAAGGGGCAAAAAGAAGAACAGGAGAGCGGCGGCTGACTCGCAGAAAGGTTGGATAAGTTATGTTTTAGCTTTTGTATATCTTATGTACATAGAGCAGCATTCAAAAACAACACATTTCTAGGATAAGTAGCCATATCAAGCAGATTTCTTTTTAAATCTCCAAAGGGTAAATAAACTTCTCAATTATCTGGCCTACATTTGTACGCACGGTGGACTAAGCAAATAATGAAGAACAGCCAGATCGGTGGGTTTTTTTTGATGCAGGACGCTGACTGTAAATCCAACACATTTTCTCAGGGTTACAGGGTTTTAACGAACAGGACCTTTTGGAAAAGTTTGTTGATTCAGCACCTAAATGTTTAAAATAACTCTCTGAAACAGCTTTGAATTGTCAAAGATTATGTTCTCTCTTTGATTCCAGTTGAATATGCTATTGATTTATAGCCTATACGCCAGTACTTATTTTTTATTTGTCTTATTTAGAAACATATGTTATACTTTATAGCAAGCTACATGTCTGTTCTTTTTGTAGTATTTGTTCATCTTAAAAAAACAAAAACAAAACAGAAACTCTTCGTGTAAGAATTTTAGAATTTTATATGTGCAAATGTTTTTGATAAACTACTTAGATGATAAAAAATAATTAAAAAAATGTTTCAAACTCTTCAATCTCTCTCTCTCTCTCTCACACACACACACACACACACACACACACACACACACACACACACACACACACACACACACACACACACGATCGATGGACGTTGTGACCGTATTTAAGCGGAGGATAGATGAATATGTTGGACTATTGGAGGGTGATGGGATGGTGAGTTAGGATCAACTGAAGTGACAGAAATTATTTATAATTTTATAATTAAAACATACGTTTATAATTTAGAATTATTAATATTGGTTTAAGACATGGTTTATGAATGAAAGGCGAATTCATAATCTTCATCTTTGGCTCAAACAACTGTTTGCATTAAAAAAAAATCTCCCTTTACTGTCAATATATCAAGACAGGCTATATATATGTGTGAGAAAGGTAGGCAAATTGTTATTTTAAAGATACACGTTAACAGAGCGATCCTCTGTGATGCAGACTGCGCGATCTTTACGCACATAATTTATCGGAGCCTAAAGCCACTTAAGGTGAGCCAGGACAAATGCTGTCTCAACTGAGGAGCTTTTGAAAATGTGAGGAGTTTCTCCAGTGGGGGGATTTACAATGTGTTCCGAATTGTTCCGCGGATCCTTAACGTTTATTAACAGTTTGCTTATCTTAAGCCAAGACAGAGATGGCCGAGTAGCCTATAAGACCCAGCGTTGGAGGCTTATTTTTCTATTCTAAAGTTGCTGGTGCGAGGTAGGCCTATGTTTTTTTTCAAGTCGCTGGAATGTAAAATGTTGAAATATGACAGATTGCCCAGACTTTAATATTGCACTGAATATTTTTAAGTTTATATACAGCAGGCATACATCGAGCCTGCATCACACATCGGCTTTATGTGGTTACAATAATACTCCTAGCCATTCAGAGGACCTTATGACTTATATGCGCTTTTTACACATTGCATACGCACAGCGCAGGGACCACATGGGCTAATATAGGTTTAAAAAATCCACTCTTTCTGTTTTTGTGTGTGTGGGAAATGAGAGGCATTAATTGGTGGCTTCCGGTCGAGACGGGGTTAATTGTGGAGGAAAGGGGCTGCTGACACGAGCAACATCACTACATAGCTGATCAAGCAGGCCAACAAAAGTCCAAAAATATTCACTCGCTGACGATAAGGTTATAAAGGTCCACATATCTGCAGTTTGTGACAGTAGCCAAAGAGAACTGAGGGATATTAGTTGTTTTGATCTGCTGTGGGAAATTCGGGAAACAACTGAACACTACAGACCTGTATGTATTCCTCAGATCCCATGTTGTGCGTTAACTTGTTTGATACCTGCTCATTGACACCACTGACATTATATTTAAATCTAAATTGTCAAAACATATGACATCAAACTTGTCAACAGTGCTTGTATGGAGATTGTCAGTGTGCAAATTAGGCTTTTTAAAATGTATAATTAAAATATGTTACTTTTTAAATAGAATTTAGACTAAACAGAATATATTGTGCCATTTAATTTATACTGTGATTTGTACTCTTTGTATTGTAAAAATGCTGGATATAGGCCTATGGCTACTGTAGGCCTATTTCACACCACCTGCCTTTCTGAAGTCTGACTGTGGTGAAGCAGGACCGCCCCCGGCTGGTTGCATCAAGTACTGCAGCCTACAAAAGAAAAACAAAGACCATGTAAGAACAGTTTCATCTCGCAGACTTCGGTCAGGAAAGCAACATACAGGGCAATATTTTAAAGTTGACCTACTTATAGAGTCCCCCGGATTAGGACAATGTGTGATGTAATCGGATTTGATTAACATTGATTAAATTAGAATCAGGAAGTGGTGATAAATGGAACACCTGTACAACAGCAACACCTGTACAGCACTACAAACTAGCAATACACAATACAGTTTGCAAGCTTACGATGATAAGTGGTTGAGACTGTGTCAAAGCAGACTCAAATGACCATTTTAAGGCGATGCGGCATTTTACTGAACTCCATGATGGGGTGTTTCTGTGTTTTGTCCACCTGTATACATTGTCATCCTACGACAGAAAGTAGAGAAAGACGCACCACACATACACAGAGGATAGTCACGTTATGACAGTAATATTCCACACACAAAGCGGAACTACAGTCGAAGGAGTTACATGTACTCCTCGGGACATTAATCGCGGACGGACAAGTCCGTGACTGCAGAACAAGCACTTGCCCTTAAACTTGTATGCAGTGGAATTGACCTCATTTCCCGTTATAATTATCATTTAGCAATACGGATATTGAAACATCACAATGTCTCTTGCGGCAGAGGCTTTCGTGTCACAGATGGCAGGTAATGTGTCGAGTTTGCTCAGTGCTTTTATCATTGTCTTTAAAAGCTAGCTTCAGCCAGCTAACATCAGCTAACGTTTACGAACACGGAGTCTTTCCTTCAGTGTTAGTTAAATGAATAGAAGTGGACATTGTCGTCGTACGTAGCAGGACCGTTCAACTAAAACTGTAACGGTGGCTGTCCACGTCCACCTTTTTCTGTTTCTGTAGCAAACCATGACTTCTGTATCAGAGCTAGGCTAGCTTGATACAGAACTGTCACACTGGATTGTGCCCTAGACGGCTAACCCAGTGTGTAGCACCAAGAGAGGACAGCAACTTTGAGGAGGAACAGTTCAGGAGGATTCACGTCGATGACAGCCTTATGTCGAGTTGCAAAAAACACGACTTACAGTATTCCAATGAAATGCGGCTAAATTATATAAATTCAACCACCACTTTAAAATCAGATAATTTCTTCCTCTCAACACTGAATGCTGTAGGGCATTGGTCTGCTCACAGCTGCCACTGGTGGCTGCAGCTGCATTGCATTTATTTGCATTTCCAACATTTGTCCGATTAGCACGTTTATTAAAGATCCTCTCCACACATGTATTAAGGCATACAAAAAATTCTCTAACATGTGTCTGACATGTTTTTTTTTCAGAAAACAAAGTGTTATTAGGCTATTGAAATCCTTAAAATGACATAAATTCCTTCTACCTCATTAAAAATTCCAGAATATATGAATATGCAAATATTTTTCATTTGACTTGTTTAACTGCTGGACACAAGATGTCCCCTTCTTCACTGTCCATTCTCAGTGTATGTTCACTGGAGGCTTCAAGTTTCCACATTTCACTTGAATACACTCACTATTGGACCAGGATTGACTTCCAAACTATTTGTGATGTCACAAATCGTGCCCCTAAGCCCGCCTCTTAAAATCAGATTTTCAATGGGTGCAGATAAAATTTACACTTTCAGCAATGATGTGAAAACAGCCTTATAGTGTCAGACTCTGCACATACATCATTCTACACAGTGAAACTCAAACATTCAGCTGGAGGAACAAAAAGAAAAACACATTTCTTTGTCTGAAATGGGTCTGGGTCTGAGCTAAGCTGTACTGTACCATATGAAGTTAGTGTCAAATTAAAGTTAAATTTTAATTAATGTAAACTTTACATTATATAACATATTGCATAATTAAATAGAAGAATGTTAAGTGTCACTCACCAGCAACTTAACAACTCAGCAACCCAACTTCACCGTCATAATGGTGCGTCTGCTTTTGACACTGACAGCTGCTGAGCCTTGGCCTGAAACTGCAACCTTGTACCAACCGCTGAAGGGTAAGTCAGTGTTTGTCTGATATGGAGAACCGATATTGAATTGTCACTATAACAGGCATGGCTTTAATGTTGTTTACTTTGGTGTGGTTTTTCACAGAGGATCAGATCCTGCTGTCAGACTGCGCCTCATCTCTTGCCGTTCAGGTGGAGTTCTCTTTATATGTGTTGTCTGCAAATATACCAGCATTCGTGTGTCGGCATATTTGTTTCTGCATGCAAGCTGGCTCTCTGTGAATTTGTATGTTATTTAATAGATGACTTTTAATTTTTTTTGTTGTTGTTGATTGATTTGCTTATCAGTTAATATTTTCAGCTCTAGCTGACCATGTCCCGTTACTCTCCTGTACAGGCCTACCTCAGGATGTGCGGTCTGCCAGTGCGGGTGGCTTGCAGAGCAAATGCTGAATACATGTCACCTTCTGGTTAGTACACATGCTGCTGCAGAGGTGCATTTTCCGTCTCTGTTTTGTCATGCTGTGAATGCAATATTTGAATCCCGGCAAGGGGGCAAAAATTATCACCAGTAACCTACATTACACAAGATATGGCTATGATATCAATATCTCTATTCTTGCTGGTTCAAAAATGGTCACCTATTCAGCTTATCTTCTAGTGGAAATTCAGTGTTTTAACCTCTATACACTTCTCAGTCTTTGTGCCCTGGTCTGTCCCCACTACTTTGTATCCAGATTGGATGCAGGTGAATCTGGTCAACAGTTTTGACTGGACAAGACTCGGGACCCTCTCACTGCTGAGAACTTTTGGGTTTAGGGTTTATAGGCATTTGGGATGCTCCTGCAAAAGTATCTGTAATGGTTTTAATGGTCTGCTTCTCTCTGTGTGTTTCTTCTGTCTCTCTGCAGGCAAAATTCCCTTTATCCAAGTGGGGAACCAGGTGGTGTCAGAACTGGGGCCGATAGTGCAATTCACCAAAGCAAAGGTGTGCATCATTGATTTTTATCTCAGCTTGCTTAACACTCAAAGATAAAGTATGTTCATGCTGAAATAATGACAGAAGTTGATGTAGTTTTCTAGGAATATTACTCATGTTAGTAAATCACTTGTAGTTTCTTCTTCTGCGCATTAGTTCGATGATGAAATGCTTTTGGTTTCTCAGGGTCATTCTCTGAGCGATGGCTTAGATGACGTTCAGAGAGCTGAAATGAAAGCATACATGGAGCTGGTCAACAACATGCTGCTTACTGCTGAGGTACACACACACACACACACACGTACACACACACACACGTACACTCACATGCCAGGTAACAAAACACACACACAGCTTAAACAGTATACTAGTAGTGGAATGTCAACACAGTTCATTGTTGTCAATATTTCTGCATAATATCTTTTCATTCAAGTTTCCACTCCTCACTACAGTTGTACGTCCAGTGGTGTGATGATGCTACAGCTGCTGAGGTGAGTATACTTGTCTTTGGATTGCTAAAAAAAAGAAAAGATTTGGCAGTGATTATTAGTAGTATTATCAATCATATGTATGTTTTGCATTAGATCTCACGCCCCAGATACAGCAGTCCTTACTCGTGGCCTCTCAGCAGCATCCTCGCCTATCAGAAGCAGTGGGAGGTTCGCAGGAAGATGAACGCCATCGGCTGGGGAGGAAAAAGCCTGGAGCAGGTTCGCAACCACCTGTCAATGATTTACATGCTTACAATTGTTGTCATGCTATCCCAGGTGCTATTCAAGGTGTTATAGTCTCACAATACTGGCATTACTGAACAAAAATATAATTAGAAATATCTTTTCTCTTCTCATGTGTTTTAGGTTTATGAGGATGTGAGTCAGTGCTGCCAGGCTCTCTCCCAGAGGCTGGGAACACAACCATACTTTTTTAATAAACAGTACGTATCTATTTGTATGTGTATTTAACTGATGCCTTTCTGTTATACTGTCTGTCATAGCATCTGAACAACAAAATATGTTGCCATAGTGATACTTCAGCTGAGTCCTCTGCTCTGCAGCTGACCTTATAGGTTTCCAGGCCAAAAAAGTGTTTGAAAGCATTTGTCATCTTGTTCTTTAGCACCACCTTGTGGTGTAATGAGTGTCCGAAATTAACACCAGCCAAGTCCACTGACCAAACTTTTTTTTTTTTTACCACCCAAAATGTATGTATGCATATTAGGTATGACTTTAGTATTCAACTATTAAAAAGTGCTGCAGTAAAACAGCTTGAAAACTATCACAGAGCTACTTGTGGACCTGTTGTACAAAAATATTGTGGAGTTTGCTGAAAACGATTAGATTAGTTTTTTTATAGAATTTTAAAACTCTGCCTGTGTAGAAATGAATGGGATACTGTTATGATTTTATCATTAACTCTTAAAAATGCTTTTGAAAGAACTAGAATGTAATGCATTTCAACAAGGGAATATAGGAAAAAATGGAAGCTTTCCCATTGTAAACAACCCTTGTGGCCATTGGAGCATAGATTTCAGAGTTTATGAGCTGCACCTGAATGCACCATGAAGTCCCTCTCCGTGTCTGAGAGGAACAGCACACCTATAAGTGACACCAAATCACGGCTTCTAGAGACTTCTGTGTATATTATAATATATAACCTTGCAAGATTTACTTCCAAACAGAAAATCTGTTTGGACCTTGGGTGTAATACTGCAATGACATCCTAATCATCTGAAAGTGGAACTTCTTCCATACACCATATATTAATGCCGTAAACAAATATTTCAAAAATTGTTAATGCCAAAGCTTCTTTGAACCTAATCTTCATTTGCCACCAAAAAAAAAAATCTTAGCGTACCACACAACTAGAATCAAGTAAAAAAATCTTTCATTTAATGGTTGACTTCAGTAGTAATAAAGTGTGTGTGTGTGTGTGTGTTGTAGGCCTACAGAACTGGATGCGTTGGTGTTTGGTCACCTCTTCACGATACTCACCACCAGACTGACCAGCACAGAGCTGGCAGAGAGGATCAAGAGCTACAGCAACCTGTTGTCCTTCTGTAGACGCATCGAACACACCTACTTTGAAGACAAGAGCTCTTGAAGGACGGGAAATAACCTCTCTGTATTATCTCATCTTATACATTCTGTCTTTCCCCTCTCTCATTACCTCAACGTGGCTCTGAGAAGCTAGAAACTGCTTATATTCACATACTTGTCCCCTTGTGATTCCTGCTTTCCTTCCCCCTTTTTGCTTCGTGCTTGTACAGTGTTGCATGCTGCTGATAGAGGTCCAGAGGAGTCCACTGCACACAGATAAATATACCAGGGAGGGAGTTCTTGACTATAATTCCAGGTATGGCTAAAACTAAAGTACCTTAAAATCATTCTTAAGGGGATTACAACACATGTATCCCACCTAAAAAGGTTTTTCCAAGTTAAATACAGAATAAATAATGCTAGTCAGTCTAATCTGCATAACTGTCTTAACTGCTTCAGGGAGCCACAAAATGAGTGGCCATGGAGCCTTTGCCTGGAATTGTGGCAATTAAATAAGAATGTTGGTGATAGTAATGCAGCTCCCAAGGAGGTCTGATGTCAGGGTTAGCTGTAGGATTCAGGCTCCAGGAGACTCCGGCGGGGTGGATGCTTCCCAACTCAGAGGCGTAGACTTATTTATAAGCTCTTATTTGTCCTTTGTTATGAGGAATGCTGTCCATTCTGTCATACTGCATTTAAAAATGGCTGCAGACTGTCGGAGAGGTTGGGTATGTAGCTGTGTGACATGGCTGCCTTTCAGGAGGCACGCTGTTCTTTTCCTTCCTGGAACTTTAAAAGCTTGTAAGAAAAGTGAGTTACAAGCAAGTACACCAACACTGCGGTGTGCTTGCTTTTCTTCTGTACAAAAAAAACAAAAACACATGAACATAATGATAATAAGGAGGATGTGATTTATTGTTTTGTTTTTCCACCGTTGTTTTCTTTGTGTGAATTGAAAGTGCCTGTAAAATAAGTCATTGAATTCAATATACCTTTGAGTTTTTTGTCATTTCTCTGACGTTGGAATTCATAGCACAAATTTCAAACAATTACATCATTACACCATCTGTAAAGGGACAGATTTTATCCTGCGTTTGCCATTTTTTGTGTAATATTTTCATCGATAAATAACAATAGAAATGCTGGAAACACACCCTCATCAAATAATACAATCACTTACACATTCATAACTGATTTTTTTGCTGCAAAAGTAAAATCAAACAGATAAAATTAGTTTTAAATAAGAAAAGAGTAGCAAACCTTCAGCTTGAGAAAAGATTCCGATCTATTTATAGGCCTGATGTGCTCGGTTCTCACACTCGGCTCAGTGTTTCTGCCTCCAGGTCTCAGACAAGCTCAACGGTAATGTCTGATCACCTCTGATTGCCCTCCAGTCGAGCAGTTTGTGACAGACATAGTGAGTGTCTGTCTTCCAGGTTTCCTGTGAGGTCAGAGTGTGACCTCTGAACTTCCGGGAGCTGTGACATCATGAGTGACGACCTGCAGTGGGTGATGGCTGCACAGTTAGAGGTCATCAGCCAGACAACAGGCGGACAGACAGAAAAAAACAGAGAGGTACATGCCACTGAAGACGTTAAGTCCACAGCCTCAGACCAACATTTTCAGGAGCCTCAGGCCACCAAGAGTCACATGACCACACAATCAAATTTTAGATACATTTTTTATTTTGACCCTCAAAGATAAAATACACCCTAAAACACTTGGTGCTTGAGCAACATGTTCGTGTAATTTTCATATTCTGGAAAATGAGTCGGACACAGATGAGTCATGCTGAGATATTGTCAAAGCAGCTACAGTGTGTTTTGGTGTTTGTTCCTTACAATCAAGTTGCGATGCCGTAATAGAGACGGGCGGACTGATTTATGATGCAACCAGTCGGACCGAGTGAGCAGAATTTTCCCTGATTATCCTCATTTTAGGGAGCAGGGAAGTCTGTGGACAGAGAGGCACGACAGCTCATTCTGACCTTTCTCCTTTTTTTAAAAATCTAACAATAGTCTATGCTATTCAGTAAAAGTAGTATTCAGTAGAAACAGCTGCAGTGTCCTTCATGTTCTCTTCAAGCTCTTGTTTTATTAGACCTCCTACTCTTCTCAAGGCCAGATAACCAAAGCAGGCAACAGTCCTGGGGCCTCAGACCATCAGGGCGAATCTCTTAATACTGTATCCAAGACAAAAAAAGGATGACAAAAACTGGACTTATATGGTTCTTGAAGCAAAACCAACATTATTACTTAATCCTGACTCCCTAACTTTGCTAGCTGTGGAAAGTGCTTACATGGTGCATTAATAATAATAATAATAATAATAATATTTATTTTTGAAACACTGCACTGAGCACAGATTTACTCAGAGCATCAGATCCACAGGTTGTAATGACAGACTTTGTCCAGGAGGGGGCAGCACGAGGATAGAAAGTTTAGTGGGCTGCAGATTAGGGCCAAATTGTAAGGACACATTTAAGAAACTAAAAGAAAAGGGAAACAATATGAAAATCGGATTCACAAAAGGAGTTTATGTTTAATTGCTGTGCAGTTTGGGGCACATTTCATCTGACAGAATTAGATTTAGCTCTGAATGTTAATGGGTGGATTGGCTTCCGTTCTGTTTTTATTGCACCAGTGACCAGCATGTGGCACAGCTGGTTGTACTGGTTATTCTGTCTCTTGATGCATGCTGGGCCATGATGCAACAAAAGGCAAAAAAAAAAGGGTGGAGCTGTAGAGTCTCGATCCATATTTGATACTTTACGTCTTCTGCTGTGCATTTTAGATAGTGACATCTAACATATTGGCCCAAATAGGGTTTCAATTAATAATGGTGCTCAATAACAGATAACAGCTTTCATTTGACTATTCATCCTATAGTGAAAGTGATAGATTAAAATCAGTTAATCATAATAAGTAATGTTGGAACAAAGCACAAGATATAATGTAATAATGCTGTGTGTGCAACATAGATTACACTTTGTTTGAAAAAAAAAAGAGTTTGCAGCTAAGAATTCAGATAGACTTCAGGGTCACTGAAAGATCCTCATAAAGATACATGTGTGATAAATGTGTGTCAGAGAAATAGGTGGCGGGGGATATAAAATGCCTAAAAAAGAAGAGATTTTGCGTTTATGAGTGTGGATGTGTATATGTTCATGTGCTGTAATGTGAGGCGTCATATTAGATAATCCAACTGGAGGCTGATAATTACACCGCAGGATTATCAGGGTGAGTCATGATACATAATCTGGACTTTCTGAACGAGAGAAACAAGCAAGAGAAGATTTTATCTGCCGAGTAGGGATGAGATGGTTCATGTAAGTCTATATGCACATGGTGCATTTTTTTTTTTGATTCCATAAAACCAATTTCAACAAGTCATCTCTGGTGTATATCTCATTCACGCAAACGGGATCAGCGAGACGTCTCAGGTGTCAAAGAACAGGGACAGTTTTAGTGATTTGGTGGCTCCAGGCAGGCGGAGATGGAGCTGAGGGTCTGTGTAAGCTTCACACAGTCAGAAAATTTAGGAGAATTAATTTTAACAAGACAAAATTCTTTTTTTTTTTTTAAATCAAGTTTTAGTGGCTGACTTTGCAAAATATGACCTGACCCAATCCCCCACATGCACTGTGATTTACCACCACCTTGCCAAGCCTCGACACCATGACAACGCTGCAGGAAACTCTGCCCTTCTCCTCCTCGCATTACACACTCCTGGCAAGAAAGGCAGCTCGTTTCAGTGAACAACGCCAAATGAGCCGTCTCAGCGAAGGCTTTTGAATGCTTGCTCAATGTCCTTCACTCAGTTAGAAGACAAATGGACAAGAAAATGGATACAAATGTAGCTGTTGTAAAATTACACACATTTATATTTTTTGTGAAACTAAAGCCAAATTAATCTCAAAGGCAAACTTAATGTTTTCCATAGAAAATGACCGCATTAGTCATTTGTTTAAAATCTTTGAATAACCTACATATGTGTTAGCCTTACAAGCAGTCTGTTGTGGGTGAATAATTACTGGCTTGTGTTATTAGTAATGGAAGAATTAGCATGATGTTGTAGTACTGGAAAATCTTTTAAAGTTGAAGCGAAGGGGCACTCCACTGATGTTACACCTGAAGTTAACTTAATTTTAAGGAGCAAATAAATGTACAACTCTGTTACCGCGTGCCTCTGTTTGCTCGCCTTCTTCAGCACATGTGGTGCAGTTGCTTTGAAGGTGTAATTTGTAAAATATAGCCAGAATTTAAAATACCTCCAAAAACATAGGGGGCAGCATATCACCAGAGTAAACGCTGCTCACTGCACTGTCTGTTGTAAGTTATTTATCTGTGTATCTTTGGTTGTAGTTATAGCGACTGTTAGTTTTGTTAGCAGTGGAGCTAGTGGGCCTTTTGCTCAGTGAAGTCTGTTGAGATTGCGACCTTGGATCATGGATGGAGCTACCGCGGGCAACAGGGCTCAGCTCAGCCGGGCTCTGCAACCTGAACACGGCTGGAAACCAAACGGCCGGAGACAGTTGGAGCCCAGTTTGATGACAGGAGATACAGTACAGAGGTGATTCACAGCGGCTCCGACTAGGACTATGACTTTGGGGATGACAAGACACAGCAGGCGGGGACTGGAGAGAGGAGAAACAGCAGAACAGTGAGATAGCGTCAGGCCTTTAGCAGCGATCGAAAATGGCATGTAGAGATGGAACATTTTCACATCTTACTCTGTGAATTGAGGATTTACTTCGACCAAACCAGGATGGTTTTGGTGGGTTTTATTTTGTTAATGTCTTATTTGAAAGAAGTGTGTTTTTACAATGATTTAACAAGGCAATTAAGCTCGTCTTAGTTCGGTAAAAGAGAGAAACTCTGTAGAGGTTTCCTTTAGAAAGTGGTAGGAGACAGTATGGGCTGGGGCTAGCTGGTTAGCACGCTAACTTCAATACATAACTCTGCAACACAATACATAGAAGTCTTTGCCATAACGTCAACACTGCTGCTTCTTCCGTTGATAATGATGGTTCTTCTTTTTTTTATAAACATTTTAATGGCCATATTTTACACATTGCACCTCATCCACATTAGTTAACAAACAAAACATTCCCAGTCCAACCCTTTGTGAGCAGCAGTCATCTGAGGTCCAGCACGCTACTGCATTAAAACTGTGTATAATTAGCTAACAAGCACCAGCTGTGCTAATCAACTCACCTGGCACTGCTCTCATGAGCCACCTCCACACCTCTCTCTCCTGCAGCCAAGTGTGAACCATGCTCACCTCCACACATTGCACCATGTTTCTCTCCTGAAGCAGATGGATTTGGCCTTTCGCACAAAAAAAAAAAATAAAGCAGCAAACTTGGTAAAACGGGAGGAGAGAGTCTCCTTTGATGCAGCTTTTGCAGCAGAAGTTTGCAAACAGTCATCATCAGAGAGAAAGTGGAGCAGCTAAGGCTGTGTGTTTTTACTTTGTCTGTGTGGTCTGCTTGTGTGCGTAAGTGGCCATTTACAGTATACCTGTTAGCACGAGTTTCCTCTACCACTCGTCTCCATCATGACTGAAGGTGCATCATGCAGACAGTACTTGTGTTTTGAGTGGATGTAGATTGGAGTGGAATCAAGAGATTAGCGCTTGATAATCCTCTCTTCTTTTCACAGTCCACACACACACATTCGCTAATGTTTTACCACTTCCCTCCATGATCTTCACATCTTTTCTAATTGACTGTGTTCCTTCATAGTTTACGCTGATAAACTTGCTTTGCTGCAGCAGGCCTTAAGTCAGAATTTGCATGTTGAAAAAGCACAATAAGATTTGTCTCACGAAAGGTCGCTGTTAACTGTAAAAGGCTTAAATATTCAAAAGTTTCAGACTCTCATATTCTTCACTTTGCTTCTGGCAATTCGCATTTTTACATACAGAATGCCTGGTGGTTTATTATTTTGCATAAATACTAAATGTTCTCTGCTCCATCACAAGTGGCTGCCAAAGATTTCTGGAGCAAGGCATATTAGGGAATATAATGCACCTCAGTACTCAGTTAGATAGGAATGTACAACCCCAATTCCAAAAAAGTTGGTACGCTCTGTAAAACATTAATAAAACAGAATGTGATCATTTCCTAATCCTTTTTGACATTCAATTCAAATGAAAACAGTACAAAGACAATATATTTAATGTTGTGTCTCATCAACTTCATTGATTTTTGTAAATATATGCTTATTCTGAATTTTATGCCAGGAACACGTTTCGGTAAAGTTGGGACAGGGGCAACAAAAGACTGGGAAAGTTGTGGAATACTCAAAAATTGGAAAGAGAGATTGGAACATAAGGTAACAATAATAATACTAATACTAATACTAATACTAATACTACTACTACTACTACTAATAATAATAATAATAATAATAATAATAATAATAATAATTAAGTCAATATGACCGATCAAATGACCTTGTATTTGTTTTTAAATGATATGCAGCCTTTTTGTTGTCAGAGGACTATATCAGCCTTTTGGCATTTTGGCCTAAAATGGGAGTTCATGGAAAACCTTAACAATTTTCATCATTGTCATCTTTTACTTTCAACATCTAAACTGCTTTAAACTTTTTAAAAGTACGTGCAAAGCCAAGTGAAGAAACAAGAAGGGGAAGGGGAAAAATCTTATTCGCAAACATTTGATTTTTAACATTTGATGTCTCCAGTGCCACCTCACAGAGACGCTGATTAGACAAGTTAAAAGGTACCATGATGTCTGGAAAAGATAAATAGAAAACACACACAAAATATGTGCAACTTTTGCAATCAGTGTGAAAGATGGGCAGAGGACAGTCAGATCTTGAGCACAGACGAAGTGATACAGTTGTTTGTGCTTCATTCTGAGCTGTCAGAAAATTTAAATGCTACAAAATCAGTTAATCGTAGACGCCAGGATATAATCACGCTGACCCAAATTTTTCATTTGTATTATATGATGACATTAGTAGTCTATTAAGGAGGTTAAAAATTATTATTATTTTTAATGTTGACATTCTTATTGTCAGCTTGTCAGTCGTCTGTAAAACATTCTGAATTGCATTAACCTGTATGTGCTAAAGATGTGACAGAAATATTTTTTTGATTGAATGTAAATGTACCACTGACTGGAAACTACACACACCATGACATAACCACTAAACATAAACAACAGAAATTTAATATTATATAAAAACACACTGATTAATTTTGGATTTATAAATAGTGTACAGCTTATTATAATATGAAGGAATGATCATAAAACAGTTCAATATGTCTTTATGAAGCAGATCTCAAAAGCCCTTTGTAACCTTGTTCAGAAAAGTGATTTAAAGTTGATTATATTACTGTAGTATAGCACGTTATGTCCAAAAATGTGTTTGTTTTCATTTCTTATCTGAACAGAGAAATGTAGCACATCAGAACAATGTCGAAAGGTGAGATGACAATTGAATGACTCAAGTCAAAAGCTGGTTAAAGTTCACCAGGTGAAAAATCAAACCACAGTCAGTCAGAGGAACAAACAAATCTGGTGAGGCAATACTGCATAAAAACAAAGTAATGCATTGTTGTTGCATAATGAGACTTAAAATCTGTTATATAAAGACGGTGAACTGTGGAACTTTGTCATGGTTTTCATTTTTTGAAGACTACAATTTGAAAAATTTTACTATTTTTAATGCTTATTCAGTGTTTCTAAAAGCTCTTTAGTTCTAAATCACTAAAGTAAAACGAACCATCACAAGCTGGAGAGAGACACAACTAAAATCATTTTTCCCCTTCAGAGTTAATTTGCCTAATTTTAATTTTCTTTTACAAATTTTTTTTATATTTTCCAAATTAATAGGAACTGTCTAATAGGGGTGCACGTTATATTATCACCCTGAAAATGGAAAATATGCACCGATCAGCCACACAGTGTAGACTAGACAGTCAAACATGTTGTCACCAGTTTGGACATTTTTTACAGTTTCAGAGGAAAACAAAACAATCACAATTTGCAAGACGTCTTCCACAAGGGTTCAGAGAGGAGGGGGAAAGATTTAATGAATAATACGAGTTTTAACGCAACATATCTCATGAAATTCTTTTTTTAAATAAACAAATGTGAAATTATTGGTTATCATATCAGTATCGACCAGAAGCAGGTAATTATCCATATTGTGCATCATAAGTGGTTGATACATATAAGTAAGGATAATAATTCCTTTCTTTCTTAAGCAGTTCACATGAATTGTGCTTTGCAGACAGTTTCTGAAGTGCAGACTATTATGCAAATTATATTTTAGTCTGTTTATCCAGGTATTGAAAAAGAAACATTTAGTACTGGGCAAATGTTTGATTTCACATATTTAGCTGCTAAAAATGTATCTCATAACAACACAACACAGCAGAAAGGTCTTGTGATCTTTATCTACCCGCGGTGATATAATAAAATAGTTGAGAGTAAGGAATGGAATTAGGGTTTCTTTACCCCGTTCTGTGTGTTGCAGTGTCGTGTGCCAATAATGCATCCAGCTTCCTCGATCATCTTGAGGATGATGCCGCCATGGATGTTGCCCACAATGTTGGCGTCGTCTGGCCGCATGATCCTGCCGTAAAGCGAAGATTAGTTAGCATGGCTGTGGATCTGATGGTATAACATTACAACATGTTTTATTGGCATTTTGTGCTGTAAGATTTCTTGACTTCCCGCTGGAAAAAATAATAACACTATTGATAAATAAATGGGAAAATCTGACCAGCTGTGCTACCTGATCATTTTACATGTTTTTTCAACTTTTGAAGAGTGGGACGCTGCAGAATGCCAACACGTCATTCAGCAAGGATTTCTTTTCTTAACATCAGGTGATAATCTTTAAAATGACAGGACGGAACCAGCAACTTGGGCTGTGGAGGGAAGAATATGTGTTAATCAGTACTAACACACTTTAACGACATGTGCATAGGTGGTGTTAAAGTGACTGAGCAGTTACTAAGTGCCTGACATATTTCAATATTGCCTGACATATTTAGTTATTGATTTATTCAGTCTTATGAAGCTTATACTTAGTTGAAGCAGGCTTCAGTGTGTGACAGATTGTGTGATGAAACCTTATCTGTAAAAAGAATTACAAGAATCTGACATGTTTGTTGAGGAAAGGCGAGGAGAAGTATCTAGGAACGTGTGTGCTATGATGTGCTTCTAGATAATCGTTCATGAGTTGAACTTGCTGTCTGCACACATAATGAGATCAACGCTGAATGCAAAACACGTGGTTGGAGATATTCTCTACAAAGTTGATAGTATCATGTTTTTGGATCTCAGCCTAACCTGTCTCCGTGTCTATCTGATGACCACATACAGTATCACTGTCACCGACAGTGCGGTATGCTGTCATGTACATGTACATCAGCTGTTGAGTGAGTGTGTGTTTGTGTGTGTTAAACTTGACTAACCAGTTGCAATCTACTCTGCTTGCATAGACGTCAAACACCGAATGCACGGCTGAGATCTGAGTAATCAAGTGAATCAGATGGTTATGCTTCACAGGAATGTGTGTGTGCATGTGTGCATGCGTGTGGTGACTGTTACCTTCTAACAGAATTGACTGTGCAATAGTCATGATGCAATAATCATACGATAATTTGCCTTCTGTGTATACAGGCATATATATACAGTAAAATGTTAAAGTGGGTCACTAAATATACTTCGGCAGATGTTATACCTGGATAACTTCTATGAGTGGGAAACAGTGACTAGGTCCTACATTTTACAACAGGTTCTTTAAAAACTTGACTAAGTACGAGAGATAATACAAACAAACAGGAATTATATTTTGAGCATTTTTTTTTTATTTTTATTTTGTTTCATTGAAATCCATCCATCCACCAGTTGCATGTTTTTGGAAAACCGGAGCACCCGGGGAAAACCCAGACAGACATGGGGAGAACATACAAACTCCTCACAAAAAGACACCAGCTAGGTGGCAGGTTCTTCCTGTGAGGTGACAGTGATCACCACTGCACAACCATGCCCGCCTCACCTGACAGGTCAGGTATTTACATAGAACCTTTTACACTGTAGACATTTTGGCTCGTCAAGCTGTGACAAAACAAAACGTCTTCTGTGGAAAGGGTCCTAAGATTGTCTCTGTATGTTCATTTTGATGCTGATGGATGGATGGTTGGACAGATGACACTCCTAGTCCTTGTTCTTCTTCCACTTTTCTGGCTTCCTCAACCCAAGCAGGTGACGTGTTCTTGTCCAGACTGAAATTGTCTT
>JBBPCS010000573.1:5743760-5758925 GCA_037974645.1 Hollardia meadi | reverse complement strand
TGGAAACTGTACCGTTGGTCACAGGAACAATCTCTTTTTGTTTTGGGTGCATGTTCAAAACACTGTTATTGAAGCCACAACTTTAGCTTAGTCTGGTTGTTAGTACAACCGCAAACAGCGCAACAAGTACCAGAGCTCAGCAAGGACATTTTAGAAAATAACTGTTACTTCAGTTAAATATCTTTTAATATGTTGATAAATTGAAGGTGAATTACTTTAGAAAGGATCGCTGTTGTCTGCCAGCCACCATAGTTAGCCACTGGGAATAACTAGCATACCGCTATTTCCGCTATCGCACCGGAACTTACACCCATAATCATTTCTACCACAGCGCCCCCGAGAATAAGGTGGATAAGTGACCCAGATACTACATATACTGCATTTTAACAGAAAACTAACTACAAATAGAGGTAAACGGGTGCTAAATGGCAACAGTATATACAGACTTTAACTGCAGTCCAGTGTTTATTCTGCAACCCCTTCATTTTATAGGTTAAGGAAAACATACTTTAGCAAATCTGGGCAATATACTTAAAATTTCCATTCCATTATCCTTAATTACAGCTTGTCAGAAGCAAAAAGAAGCCAAAGGGGGAGAGAGCTTCAGAGACAGATAACGCACATAGAGAGTCCAGATAGAGCTGACTGACGGCATAAATGAAAGCTGAATAGTTTTTAGACACAAAAACAAACATCAAATCATACATATGCAATTCCATCTGATCTGTTCTAAATTGTGTGTTGTGATGAAGGGCACCCACAGTTTGCCTGAGGCAGCCAGACAGAGTCTGTTTTCTTCATGCGGATGGTGCATTTTGGGCCAAAGCAACTTTCAGGCATTTTGTTGATCTTGCAAGTCCTTATACAATTTCACTGAGAGAAGAAAATGATACAGACGTTATTGTAAGCTGGTTCTGTCTTGTGTTCTGTTTAGTTTTAGTTGAGAAAAAAAGACAATGGTGTTGGAAAATCTCTTCTCCCATCTCTTTGGACACTCTGTGACATGGTTACTCCTGTTGTTGCTCAAATCATGGTGAAACTTATGGAGGACTACTAGTTAGTGCAAGTCCCTCACATTAAACAGCAAGATATGTTGCTTGTACACACAAACCAGAATAACACATGGAGGTGTTTCCTGATCTGACGCCACTGTTGAAAAATCTGTTTGTGACGTGACAATGCTATGATAAAGGTTCAGTTAGGTTTAGGCACAAAAACTTAAATAATTAATAAATAATTAATAATCTAAAATAAGGACTTTGTTCCTTACTTTGGGAAATGATTGTGGTGATGATTTAAAAGAAACCCAATTAGTGTCAATTGGAAACAGGAAATGAACAGCAGTATTAAAGTTGAATGTTTTGTTGACCCATATATCTATGCCGACCTTCTCCTTTTGTGGATTTTGTTATTCTATGGTAATGTAGCCTGACTTCCTCATTTTCTCCTCGTCCATTATTACCACAGCAACTAGAGGGCTTTGTCACTTGAACACTAGACCCCCTCCTGAGTATAACGTGGGACAAAACGCCTTGTGGGAGTCAGTGCTACCAATACTGGCTCGACACTCGGAAAGTGGAAGCTTATTTATCCCAACTTATTAGCTTACATTTACCAAGTGGAATACAAATGTACCAGGTTGATGCGTGCGCTAATCACATACATAATATTAGATCTTTCAATACATCTGCTCAAATTTATGTTGACTTATAATCCCACTATATGTGATCCCATACACCCACAACAACCACTAAAGGATGAGGTAAACCGCTTTTCACAGGAAATGAATGGTGCTTCTGACGCAACAATGCAGTGAAGAAGTCTGCAAAAGCATTGAACCATTTTGATCACTATGCTAGAAATTAACTGACATTTACATAAAGCTTTTCTAACAGCCTTTTATGTGATGGTGAGGCGATTAACAAATGCATTGCAGCGCGACTAATGAGTCATGACTGAAAATACATGAATTTATTTAGTGATTGGCTTGTGCCGTAATAAGAATGGAGACATTGTTCTCAGGCAGATGAGGTGGGTGTAAAAGTATTTTAAAGCAAAGCTGCTTCTCTCTTTTTATGTAACATTTACCAGTCTGGCATGTAGAAAGTAGATTTAAAAAAAAAAAAAAAAATGGATGAAATGCTTGATAAATGCAAATGGTTTCAAGGTGAAAACATTTACAATCCCATTTACCCAACCAGTTCTTCGTAATAATAAGTTTAACTTCATGAAATAGCCTACAATCTAAGAAAGGCCAGACAAGGCAAGTTTAACTGTATAGCAATTAAAGGGCTTTGCAAAAGATATAAAGGTCATGAAAAAAAGAAAAACAAGGCAATATAAAACACTATAATTGAAATAGGATTTAAATAGGTGAAATGACATAGAAGACAATAATAAGCTAAATAGAGTATAACATAAATCATGAAAGTAAAAATTACAGTGCAATGAAAGATATCAGTAAGTACTCTCAAATTCCATTTATTAAAAGACAGTGGCAAACAGACAAGTCTTTAGTTCTGATTGGATGATCCAATCACATGTGGACAGCTCTAAGCAGCCCTGTCTCCTAGAAATTCCATGTATTTACAACACCAAATACATTTATAAGGGAAATGTATTGCCAATTTCTTTTCTGTAACATAATGAGGTAATGTTGTTACTTAATGTGGCAAGTCAAAAGAATGTTGATACTGAACATATTAGTAAAATATTCACTGAAAGTGTAATTCATTTGTTTTCCAGAACATTTAACCAAGAAAATGTTTATGTGACCTTAACCAAAGTGCGTTTGTTGTATAAACCTTGTCACGGCTTGTGCCAGAAACACTAGGAACAGGGATTTTTGGACCCAGATGCAGCAGACAGAGCAGGTTCTTCTTCAAATATATTTATTAAATATCAAGGACAAACGGCTTACTGGGTGTTGAAGCAGGCGAAGGTGAAAACCAAAGTAGCAGTCCAAATAATCAAAGCCCATAAACCAAGGTAGAGTCCAAAAGCACGAAGGCAAAACTGTGAAAATGCCAGGGAACAGGCAGAAACTGAGGCACACCGCAAACGCACAACGAACTGACAAAGACAAAGGGGAAACATGGACTTTAATACACAAGGAAGGGCAGGTTAACAAGGACCAGGTGAAACTAATCAGGGTAATCACAAAAGGAGGGAAAAGAATAAAGACAGGAAATGTGAAGCAGGACAAGACACAAGAGGAGAAGACCTTCAAAATAAAACAGGAAATAACAAACCAGAGACTCAGATCATAACACAGAAGGTAACAAACACAGGGAATATAAATCCAGGCAGTTGCTATGCTCTTGCAAATTAGTAATTTATAAACATAATTTATAGGACACAGGGTTGCTTTGAGTTTGTCAGTTCACAATTGGCATTACAATGCATCTCCACGTGTGACTTAAGTGACCATGTGATCGGATCTCACTTTCCTGCAGTATATGTTAATAAGTAGGCTACGTACATCTTTCAGTTTGCAGAGACCAAATGTGTCATTGTTCCTAACCGGTGAACCAATGGTAGGGCCAACATGCTGGGACAAACGGAAAGTTTATGACACAACAAAGAAATAACTTAATGTATAATATTTGCCGAATTTACAAGAAGGCCCAAATACTGTAAGAATTTGTCATAGATAAAGTTCATAAAGTTTTTCCCAACTCAAAAATTCAAAAAATTGCACGATTTTTAAGGGAGTCTTGATGACTTTCTCCACACGTGACGAAGAAGCAAATGTGGTCTGAGCAATCGGATCTCAATGCATCCTCAGTGCATCTTTGGTGTGTTCACACCTGTAGGCCTACTTAAAGATGTCCACTTGTGATTAGCTCACGCACGACGGATGTTAATGCCAGGCATGAACAGGGCTTAGTGAGGACTGAATCAGCTGCAGCTCTCATTTTAGAGAGGAAAAAAAAAAGTCATCATTACAGTGGTTGAGCCGACTGAAGATATGGAGAGCCAAAAAAGCTGCCTTTCGGTCAGGTGACAAGGACTGCCAGAGCATGTCTTTTCAGACCCTTCTGAACTGCTATCCACTAAGTCGTGCATCGTCTTTTCAGTCGTCTTTTCAGACATGCTCTGGCAGGAATCATGGAGGCAAAGAGGAGACATCAGCAGACACTGGAGAGAGAGACCTCAACGCAAACAGCAAATAGATATGGCCGACGATTCAAAATATCACAGGCTAGAGAAGCAAGAGCGCTCCCAATCATGTGTGAGGCCACGTTACCAGATGAACTAGTCACATTTTATGCTCGCTTTGATCTCCACAACAAAGAATCAGCCGTAAAATCTACTCTGCCACCAGGAGACCAGCCACTGTCAGTATCCACGGCTGATGTGAGAAAAATCCTGTTGAGAGTGAATATGAGAAAAGCTGCTCACAGGAGATTGTTCCCACCTGCTTCAAGACATCCACCATCGTCCCTTTACCCCAAAAATCTATAGTGTCTAGTCAAAACCACCAACGCCCTGTGGCACTCACCCCCATGTATGTGGCTTAGGGAATCTCTGTTTCAATATAATCTTATGTTATATAATGACCATTAAACTAAAGGACTATTAATCCTGAATCTTGAAGATGCATGGAAAATTAATCTCTCAGAGTCATTTTATTCTTGATACACTCTTAAGGTTATAGTAGCCTGATTTTACAATTATATCAATGTGTCTAATGACATTTAGGTCGGAAGGTGTTCAATGCCGCACTGAAATCTAATGATACCAAGACCGAAACTTCGGATGCCATTTAAGACCCTAACAAGAGCAGTCTCGGCGGTCTGGTATGTGTGGTTTTGAATGCAAAACATCAAAACAATTGTTTAGGGCCAGGAAGATGTTCAGTTGTTAAAACCAGCCATTTCAACAATTTCACTTACAAATGAGAAGTCTGATGTGGACCAATACAATCCTTCATTAGTGAGGTGACTAGGTTTTAGATGTTGCACAATTTCTTCCAAGGTGTCATAGTTTATTGGATAAAACTGTCATGATTTTAGACGCAATACATTGCTGATATGGGGGAGCTGACAACTTGTCTGTCTTCTGAGTTCTGTGAGTGAAGAACAAGGCTAATTTATTGCACGACTTAGTGGATAGCAGTTCAGAAGGGTCTGTCAGCCTGTCAACAGCAAAAAAAAAAAAGAAGGCACAATGCCTTCCTGTAGTTTTGGGCAATTATGACAGAGAAGAAGGACTGCTTTGCATATATCAGCTCTAAATTAAAAATGCAAAGTCTGTCACAATGAGTCTGGAGATTTGTTATTCCACATCTCTATTCAGCTTTGCAACACTCCTGTTTTTCAATATTTACCGACATGGTGTTTCTCCACGGCGCTCTTTTATTACCTCAGACTAATTTACTACATTAGCGGAGGCAATGGCATCAGTTTGGAATTTTTAAGCTGAAATTATCCAGTAGATCATTGACTGAGACCCAAGTGGGGACAAGTGTGGGAGACGATGCCTGAATTAATAATTCACTTGTGCTTTCAGTGATATGCCGTTTTGTGATTAACTCTGATTGAACATTTGTGTGCACTGGGATAGTCATCTCCAAGAAAACACAGGGATGTTCAGAAACAGCAACATCAGTTACCGCAACCTTAGAAATGTGAGGACCCGAGCAGAAAATGAAGTCCAGATGGGCTCTGCCACATGCTGAGTCAGTCCATAGCTCTCATGCTGCTCTCCTGGTGGTCTTCAACGTGAATGTCAAAATCAGCAACAGTACACAGGCAGAGACAGTGCAGATGATAGACAGCAGTTCAGCAATAAGTTCGGCCTTGATGCCTAAATATACAGCTTGACAAGAGGAATTAACAGAAGAGCAACATTTTTAAAAGAAGCTTAATTTCCATGAGACATGTGCTTACATTGGAATGAATTAACTACACTTCCTTTCTTTTCCACTGTTGCTTTGCTCATTAAACTGAAGTTGGGAGGAGTTGACTCAATGTGACGACCTGGAATGAGTGTCGGCTGTACTGTTGTCTTGGTCTAACCAAGTTTACAGTTTCAATCGAGTCATTTTTATCTAAAAAATATATATTTTTCTCGCTTCCTTTTGATTTGTGTAGTTTAATTTTTTTTTTTATTTCTTTGTGATAACTTTTCATGTTTAAGCTCATGTTCCCTTTTATACATGCTAACTACGTGTTATATCAAATGATCTACCAAGGGCACATGGGGGATTTTGGCGTCTTTTCTCATAACTTATGGAGCCACTTCACAGTTTTTCAAGCTTCTATCTACAGTATGCTGTATGCTGTATGCCTTTATACTCCACTGCATTTGTCAATACCCTCTGTATGTTGTAGGCAGGTTCAGTTCACCACCCCAGATCCTACACCTGATGATGCAAGCACCTGCCAAACAGCAGCAAGAAAGGCTCATTTCAGGCCTAAGACCTGTAGATATTCTCTTTCCCAGATCAGACAGATCTTTAGAAAAGGAAGCTAAAGTAAGATTTTTAAACTCGGAAAGCAGCAGCTTTTCTTGTTATTCCTTGATATGCCTGTTTCATCAGATAAAGGATTGTGTGGAAATGAAATATGAAATCTTTGATTTATCTGTGAGAAATTGATTGAGATACAGTAACTGTGACGTGGTCCTGTCATAATGAGGCATAATACCAATGCACTGAACGGACAGCAGATTTCACAACTGCAGTCTGTTGCTCTTTTGATCGCACAAGTATGTGTGCTGCCTGGCGCATGCAGATAACAATGTGTTTAATGGTAATTGTTGGAACAAAAGGTAGCATGGAGTTAGCATGTTGTGAGGCAAGGCTGAAGGGGACGAAGCATAAAAAAAAAGAAAAGACAAACATGAAGGGAAAAACATTCAGTATGATGATAAAAAAACTTACCAAATGAAAGTCAATTCAGCACTATGTTGAAGCTCCTCTTCAAACCAGTCCAAATATGCTTCGAAGCCTATTCACATAGCCACAGTAGAGGTACGGCGTAAAAAACCCTTAATGCAGAAATATAAATCCAGCTTGAGACCAGGTTATGTCTTTGGTAACTTTTAAGAAAATCTTGAACAATTCAAAGCTGCTTATAAACTAAAAATTGGGTAAAAATCCTTAACTTCTAATTTATTTCAAAACGAAACAGAATGAACCACAAATGCTGTTTGTTTTTTTCTTTCATGTAACAACATGGTTTTTTATAATGTCCGTCCCTTTCTGATGGGTCTAAATTTAAGATAAGTGCTTTGTTTCAACCTGCAGACGTCAATTACAATACCTGTAAAAGTAAAAAAAGTCAATCATTTATTATAAATAAGTTATTGAAAAGTAGCTTTAAAAGGTCAGTTTACTGAAAGATGAGTGGTACTCAAAGCATTAAAAAGTGGCATTAGAAAACACTTTTTATTCACATAATCATTAATATTAGTAGTATTATAACTTTTACCAAAACCATTTGAAACTGTTTACAGTAAGACTGTGAACTATTCTCGGTAACTGGATTACCATTGGTCTTTAGTTTTCCATAAATGAAATGTATGACAACCGTTGGAAAACTATGCTTTGTTGTTATTTTTATTTGTAACTGGCCCTTAAAAATCAGAAGCACCACCTGAGGTATAAACAAAATAACCTTGTGGAAAAGGACTATAAATCTGAGGTGGTAAATTATTATTATTGCCCGTTTACAGCATTTATTAGCTTTAAACTGAGAGCACTTCACCCCAATATAAACCATCTTTAGCAGTGTCTGCAGTGGTGATTTGGGTACTTCATGTTGATTTGTCTACCCTCTGAATATGCTTATGGCGAAAGCTTTGTAGGTGCTAATGATAAAAGCGACCCCTTCAGGCAGATATAGGGAAAAAAGATCTGTCATGTTAGACATTTTCCACCCTCCCCTGTTCTTTTTCTGTCTCTGTCTCTCTCTCTCAGTCCTCCAGTCCTTGATGTTGGGCTCCCAGCAGTATTTTTCCAGTCAAACCACCAGTGGGGGAGCATCACCCGTTTCCTTACATGTCATGAGTGGAGCGAGGATGCAATTTCTAGTGCCATTTTTTTTTTTTAAAGAAAGTAGGCCAAGAGCATGAGGATTTTTGAAAAGACAGAATGACAGAGAGACACAGAGGGAAAGAGGAAATGAGACGTGTAAACAAGAGAGTTTCCATCACATTTGTGACGTTTTGTTTTCTTTGTTTGCGGGACAACCATCACTTCTGTACACGTCTCCCATCTAGTTGATTTCTGGAAGAAAACAGACAGCCGACATGAGGACAAACTCTCTTTGTTTTTTCCCCTCTTGTTCCTTTTTGTCTACACACATACATCACTGTCTCTGCCAAAGTCAACTCGATAAAAGTTAACTCAATTTAAAGGTGATTTATAGGTATGGTTTTCAGGTTTACAATACGTATAACACATAATATAAATGCAGATACATAAACCACAGTGTATTGATTATGGTGTTGTAAATATTGATTACAATAATGTCGGGAATAGATTTAAAACATACACTTTCAGTCACTGTCCTTCAGGCTTTTTTTCTCTCTAGTGTTCAACTGTCATCAAAGTCACTAGTCTCTACACCTGATCTGTCTAAAATGACACGCACATATATGCACACACACTTTCACACTGAGAGTGAACAGAGTAAAAGATTTTCCCTGAAGTTAGATATTACTTCTCTGTCGAAAATGACAAAAAGAAAAAAGAGGGGAGAAAAAAATATCCAAAGAAAGACAAAAAGAAAGCAATACATGCAATGCACACAAGTGACGCATTCACAGACGATACATTCACACTGGGCTAGGTTAATGGCAGCGTGTTGCTTCAGGTCCCATGAAACTAATCGAAGATCTAATCATGAAGCTGCCAAAACACTGAAAAGCAGTTTATAATAGCATGACACAGGATTTAACAGCTCTGAAAAATTATCACTTTATCCTCCATTTCAATGATTGGAAGGTAAATATGGTGTGCATGTTACGAAATAATCCTTGTGTTTTGTGGAAGAAAGCATGTGTCTTTGCACACCAGGTGCACGGCACAGGCCAAGTGTCATTTTTAGACGTTTTTTGACAGATGCAGTTTTCCTTAGCGCCCACGTTGTGTAAGTAGCAGCGCTTATCTGTGTGCCCATGGGCATGTTGGTCCAACCTGGTTTCACCAAATAGCGCATAAATAACACGCCAGTGTCTTAAGTCATTGTCCATGTTATCAAAATGCATTTTTTGCTTTTCGGATGTCATTCAACAGTGTCAGCATTAGGCTTTTCCTTTTAGCTGCAAATGCAATAAAAAAAACAACCAAAACAATAAACAAACAGTGGACCTTCACCCAGGAGACCAGAGTTTGCGTTCCGTGTGAAACCAAAAGTCGATATTGACCGTTGTTAATTCATGTTCGTAAGTTAAATTACGTAATGTTTTGAACTTACATCACATAAGTAACATAAGTTACGTGACTTACGTAACATAACTAAACTGATTTGAACCCAAACCATATTTTTTTTCCCTAAACCTAACCAAGTCGTTTTTATGCCTAAACTTAACCAAACTGTCCGTAGGTCAGGTGACTAACACATCAAATGTCACAGGACGAAAGTCACTTGATGTTGTCATTTCCTGCATGTCTAAAACTCTAAAATAAAATGCAGATGGCGTTAAATGACACGCGAAAAGCTTAAAATGTGTGAAATGACACACAAAATGGCCTTAGAAGTGGCGTGCTATTCATACACCATCCCATGAGATCACGTGGGTTGGTCTGAAAGTGTGGTCAGGCACATTGTTTGCACATTGCTATCTTAAGGAAGGAGAAAGCGAATGTGCCATTGACCATTAAAAACCTGGTCTAAAGTCAATGGCGCAGTAATTTCCTAGGTTCACAACACACGCACAGTCTGCTTGTTACACACAGCAGTGCTCCTCCTCAGTTAAATCTCATATGCAGCCAAATGCATTATGGGCAGTATGAGTGGTAACACATTATAAAAGTAATATATTACTTTTAGCAGTAACAAAGGAATATAACATGTTACTAACATAACTCCGACCTCATTGTCTTGGATTAATACGACACATTAAATACCTCTTGCAGCATGTTAGACACTTGCTTTGTTTTTTGCCCATGGATACCGTTGTGGCAATGAGCGCTCCGGTGCGATCGTATCCCTTTCAGAAGCTTTGTGATCAAGCCTTTTGAAAACTTTGTAAATCCATAATGATAAATCCAACACTTAATGCCTTCTGTGTTTATTTATCCATTCTTTCGTGTTGAAATCAGTTGTTGTTAGCATGGTCCACTGGCAACCCCATCATGCCTTGGGTTGATTCTTTCAACCTCTCAGAGGCTGTGTTTCTGACTGAGAGCCTTCATTAGGCTATACAATATTGGCCGCTACTGGATTTGTAATGAGCTGCAATAAACCTGAGCTTCTATGCTTTAATTACCTGGTATGAAACATTACCCTCTTCCATTTTATAATTTCTACAGTCATACTTATGTGTTTTTAAACTAGTGGAAGCAGTAATGCATTACATAGACAGCAATATAGTAAACTGACTTACTTTCAAATGAAAGTAACTTCTGAAACACTGTTGATGGGACAGCTTGTGGGCTCTTTCAGTTGCGGACGTACCTGACTTTTGAAGGGCATGTACGATGACAAAGTGATTGATTTAATTCATGTTGCACAATACAAGAGACTACATACAACCCCTTTGCGCCTTATGCCTTACTTTGCACCGTTTAACTAGCAAAAGGAGTTAGACATAATGCCCTTACTCCAAGCACTTCAGACCATGTGCTAGATTGTTTCAACCGGGCAGTTTGACAGGGGAGAATGCTTGTCATATCCCATTTCCTGCAAACAGTCAAATAATAAATAATAATAATAATTGATTGGATTTATATAGCGCTTTTCAAGGCACGCAAAGCGCGCGGGGGGGGGGCCTGACTCATCCACCACCGATGTGTAGCACCCACCTGGGTCAAGATTGTTTTCTTTTAATCATGATGACCTGAAAACATAAAAATTACATTCATTTCAGTATTTCTTACTAAAATACAAAAAGTGTATTTTTGAGAGATTTATTTCCTTTGCCATTAAACATTTTCATAGATTTTTTTTTTTAAATATCGAAATCCTGCATTGTTTACAACAATGTTTACTTGCTAGCAGTTTTCCTCTTCATGGCTTTCATTGGTACGCTGCTACGTTTGTTGATGCATTACCGGCGCTAACTATCGACAGGTAGAATAGCATGGAGCCATCAGTGGGATGCAAAACGCATGGCCTACATGCACAGGATCAGGCATGTACTGTATGTGCATCCTAGCGTGTGCATGAAACAAACAAAATTGGAATGCACTTGTAAAACACGTCCCCATAGTGGTCACGTCTCCTGGTGGTCAAAAACTCCATGTTACCAAATAGTTTTGTAACAGTTTTGAAAGGCAGTGACAAACAACCTTTATGTCCATCAGTTTGTAGAACTTGGAAAAATATACTGTACATACACAGCTGCTGCATTAAGACAAGAGGATTTAAAGTAAATGTTTATTTTTTTGTCATGTTGGTGTGAGGCTGTACTGCTCCCAGCTGTAATAAGAAATATTGTATGTAGAGTGGAAGAGAAGCTGCAAATAACAAGAGAGCGGCAAACACAGGGATTGAGAAGAAAGACAGAGAGGAAGGGATGTGGAATAGAAAGACAGGACTGCTGTTGCCAGAGGTTTCATGTAAAAACACGCAGCCGGCTTTCCTGTCCAATTCGCCAAATTACTGAAGACCAACTCTCCCCCTGAAGAGTAGAGGAGGGGCGGGGGGGTAGATGGAGTGTGTGTGTATGTGTGTGTGTGTCTGGGGCGTCCGACTCATCTCATTTACTGGCTTAGACGAGATCTCTCTGTCAGATACACTCACACACACACTCACCCGCCGAGGTCTGAAATATTTACAAGCCTCATGTGGGGAAATCTCTAAGGATTATCCCCAATAACCTGTTTAACTTAATCCTTATCTCACACACATGAATAATAAATCTTCCCCACTCTCCCTCTCTCTCTCTCTCTCTCTCTGAGAAGGACTGAGAAGTAACGCCTCTCTCACCTTACTCCCCATCAACCCTCCCTCCCTTCCTCCCTCTCACACACTCACTCCATCTGCTTTACGAACATGAGCCGGCTGCTTTCTCTGCCTCTCCGAGCGTCTTTGAGCTGTTTTGACATATGTGCTCTCTCTCTGATTCTCTGCCACTTTCTTTTTTCTGTCCTTCCCCCAATCCCATACCTCTCTCCATACCTCTACATTGCTCTGTTTTACCCTCTAGGACAGGAAAAGGAGCGGTAGCAGGGAGCACCAGCGAAGAAGACTGACCACAATAACAGGAAGAGGAAGTGGGCAGTGACCTGTGTGAGAGAGGACTGTGGTCGGACAGCTGTGGCTCAACACTTTTGGCCACTGGATGAGAAAACCGCATCAGAGGTGGCAGGAAGAAAAAGAGCACGAGAGACTCAAAACTTGTTGGACTCCTGAGGAAAAACCTTGACAACCTGAGGAGGGAAGGCAGGGTGATAAAAACATTTTTGGGTAAATATATAAGACAAACAAACTTGAAAAAAAAAAAAAATTGTTGCACTCGGAAAATCCAACTCCGGAATCTGGGATCAGCCTTTTCTTATTATCTGGTGCACAGGATTTGTACAGAAACCTGGTGAGGCAAGAGAGAAATCACTTCCCTTACAACAACACCTGCTGCTCTCTTTCAACGTCAGAAAAAAACCAGCGGACAAAAAGAAGCGAGAGTGAGGAAGAGACATAGCTGAATCAGGAGGCGGTTTTACTCCTGGTTGAGCACACGACCACCAGCCACCAATTCCTACCACAACACGCCTCATTAATAAAGTATCACCCCAGTTTGAGTGAGCAAGAGAGGACCGTAAAGGATTTGGGCTTCATTCAAGAACAAAGATCGGAACAGTTCTGCTTGACTTGGCCTCTCTGTCTGTGTGGTAAGTTTTCTTTTTTTTCTTTTTTTGTCTAAGCCCTGAGAAAAGGGACATAATGATTGCACAGGTGCGTTATGTGTGTGTGCATGTTCCTACACAGAAAGTAGGTGAGATGCTACAATCATACAGATGGATGCATCCAGAGCTTTCCTGTTTAGCGAACGTGAGTGTGGATCTACATTTCCATTCTGATTGAAAAGCAGCGTACAGCAGCATAGGCAGAAAATGTAACCCAGATCCTTTGAAAATGCTCCAGGCTACTTTCCCAGTCACTCCAGGGTGAAACGCTCATGAATACCAGTCAAACTGTCGAGGAGAAGGTACCGAAATAACTTGAAATGATGGTTAGAACCCCTTTGAGGACAGGCTGTCGACCACCGTCACTGTTCTCAGACAGCTCGGTGTAGATTTGAATGTTGTAATTGAGTGCCTCTCCCCCGTTATCTCTCCCCCCCCGAGAGGCTGGACTGTCATTCCTGAAGAGAGAAGCCTGTGACCATTAAGACGATACAGGATGATCTGTGGACAGAGGAGGAAGGAAATCAAAAGCAGACAAAATCCACCAGGAGCTCTTCAGCCGTTCATTTTGAAGAATTCTACATAGAAAAAAAATATATTTTTCTTGAACTGTCAACTTGATGGCAAGTTGGTTATAAAATATTGATTATACCATTTCAAATTTCCAAAGTAGACAGTCGAGTGGTGTCATTTTGCTGAAGACGTCCCTGCTATACATATATAATTTGTTGAATATAATATTTCTCATCAGTTTATGCCAAGCAGCACATGAAAGAGTGGATAAAGAAACATCTTACAATAAAATCTCAATAAAAACCACCTCGTTTTGTGAAGACAACTTTTGTTGAGACACTGTTTGAGAGGTTATTCAGGTTTGTAGTTTGTGGCGTAGTTGTCCTGGATTCCATTACGCAGTGAGGTGTTTCTGTTATTCTGTCTACCCTGTGCTTGTGAAAGTAGTTACTCGGTAGTGATGGATTTTCTCTGTGGATCTGGATCCATGGCCCAGGGTGACAAGAGGTGATTTGATTTGGACGTTACGTCGAAAGCCGTTGATGCAACTAAACCCAGTGGTCTAATTCCTGGAGAGGGAACTATCACGGAAAATCCTTTGGGTGCCATCTGGGAGACTTCACCCAGCCGCACACTCACATACACACAAACACAAGATTCATGATTAGAGCCCTTCATTCATTCAGATATATGTCAGAGTGGTTGACAAGCTGTCCAGCTGTGGCAACGTTAGCTCGGCTGAAGTTGCTGATTACAACTGAAAGACCCAGTTAGGGTTTTATTTTCAGTGACTGACCTGTGTTCTGCATTTTACAGAATACACCACACTTGTATTTGAACAAGTTTAAATTTATATCATCAATATTTTTGAGTAGGATTTTACACCCCAAGAGTGAAAAAAATATATACGTTATATGAAATTACCAAGAAAATAAAATTGACTTAAATGGAAATGGATAGGGAATTTGAAAAAGAATTCTACCTCGATTGGTCCATATCTCCAGCTCATCTTCAGTTCAATATGGAGAATGTGAGGCATTTAAATGCTGCAAACTGCTCTGGCTGGACTTATTTTAAAAAAAACTTTTTTTAATAAAATAAATCCAATCAACATAGCCTGCAGTTGTGATGTGTTGGTCGAAGGACGTGGCTGTAACAAAAGAGAAATAATCAGCAGTTCATGTAAACACTTTAATATTCAGATCATTCAGTATATTCTATACAGACAGGAAAAATAATCAAAAATAATAGATAATTATTAATATCAATAAATTGTAGTTGGAAATTTCACCTTCAGCAGAGACGGGGGCTGATGGCTGAGCCAAAACCAATGTGGACAACACACCAGGGTTTAGATTACTTTCAGATGACTGCTGGTCACTAATGTCTGTTTCAAAACTAGATTAAGAAAAACTTTAAAAGTAGAAACATCATTCATAACTGCTGCACTTTAATAAAATCTGATTTGTTTGATTGTGAAAGAAAATAGAATTGAACTAGAAAATGCATGAACACCAATCAGAACGTCAATACACTGTGTGACATGACAGTGAGGACAAAGTGTGTGTGTGTGTGTGTGTGTGTGTGTGTGTGTGTGTGTGTGTGTGTGTGTGTGTGTGTGTGTGTGTGTG
>JBBPCS010000573.1:5730674-5742414 GCA_037974645.1 Hollardia meadi | reverse complement strand
GTTAAGTGTCATGAGATAACTTTGTTGTGAATTGGCGCTATATAAATAAAATTTGATTTGATTTGATTTGATTTGTATGTTAGGCTCAGAGTTGTATTTCTGAAGTGTTAAACATGACAAAATGGCAAGATGGAGACAGACACCAATATATTAGGAGCTCAGTGCGAACTGAGGCAAAACCACATGTACTGTTTTCAAATAATGAAATTCTAAATTGTAAATACACGCAAGATGGAAAATGGATGCCATAAAAGATATGGGGCCCACAATCAGGAAAAAAAACAGAAATTTACTAGCAATGTACTGTCTGTAACCACTCACACTTCCATTCAGAAGTCCACTGTAAATTGCAGTGAAAAGACGATGCACTTTGGTTTAATTAATTTGGTCCTGAAAAGAAACGAAACAAAGAAAAACACAAGAGGAAAAATAAATCCCAAACAAAGGGATGTGAAGTAAAGGCCATAAAACACTGTTGAGTCTTTGTTTGAGCTGATTTGTGGGGAGCCGCGTGAAGAGGTCAGGGGAGGTCAGCAGAATACGAGATTAGGCCATTAGAGAGAGAAGACTTTGTGCCAGTATAATCCCCTCATCGTAATCTCTCTTTTTCCCTCCCTGCTGCTAATGGCTGGAAGACAATAAAATGCTCTAATCTGTCTACTGGGATGGCACAAGGCTGTGCTGAGATATCTATTGGAGTACAGAGCATATATAGACTAAAATGTTTTGAAGATTATTTCCCTGGCATTTCTGCTTTATTAGATAGAGTCCAGCATGGGGAGACAAGAACCATGAGGGAGACAGGGAGACAGACAGAGAGGGTGAGACAGTAAGACAGAATGGGGGAAAAAGCTAAAGACTACTTGGGCTTGTGTGCCTTATACATTTTATTTTGGTTAAATACCGTAGTGCTAAAATAGCTTGCAGGCAGGAGCAAGTGATGCAAGGCAGTGAAACATTTCCAAATTTGTAATCAGTCAAAAGCCATACATTTGATGAGGTGTCAGTTTGGTTTGAATTTGAATTGAACCAAATTTTTTACTTTAATATGGACAATATATTCTATCTAGTCAATACTGGCAATCGTTGTGTAGTGTGTTACATCGCACGCCACATCAATGGATTTTATGATGTAACACCCAACACTGATGTTGTGAGAAACTATCGTTTAAGTAGTTAGGCAGTAATACAGCCTTGGCAAGTCAGCTGTGTCACAATAACTGGTTGATTTGGAACATATTTTTGGCCCGTCCAACATAGTACAATACTAATAAAAAAAATGTGTTGTGTCGGTGGGTTCACAACTCTGTTCCAGACTGAAATATCTTATCAACTATTGGGTGGATGGCCATGACATTTTGTACAGAATTTATGCTCTCCAGAGGATGAATCCTAATGACCTTGCTGACCCCCTGAGTTTTCCTATAGTGCAACCAGCCAACACTTTCTCATCCCAAGGGAATCAAATACTGCAGTTCTGGCAAATCCCTCGATGTCTCATCCAGACGCCCAAGGTCCCCCTTTAGCATCTGTGTGCAATGCTCAAAACCTTCCTGCAACAAAGCCTTTCTAACACATGCTTCACATGAGATGACCCTTTGCTTAAGTTTAAGCACAACAGCTACTTGATGAGGTTCTTGATGTTTGGTTTCACATGGGATGCAAACTCCGGTCTCCTGGATAAGAGTTATGTGTGTGACCCACTACTCAGCCCTTACCTACAGCCCTCTTGGGGTTTTCTCACTTTGTAAACTACGTCACATTTTGCAGTTGCTTTGTCGTCTCATATTGATGCGGCTGTTACTTTCATTTGGAGGTACATTAAAGCTAACCTTCAGCTTCTGGATGAGACACTGAGGGATGTCCCACAACAGCAGTATGTCACGCTCTGGGAGTGAGACCAGGCTCCAGCAGGTTGGAATTTGTGGCTTTGAGTGTTTTGTCTTGATAGCTGTTGGATGGATTGCCACTAAATTTTTATGCAGACCGACATGTTCTTTATCGACTTTGATGACCCCTTCTAGTCATCATCAGGTCAAAATTCCATTTGTCCTATACGTTGGTTTATCTCTGTAACAGTTTGGCTTTGGCCAAGAGTTGGTGTAGACTTGCTGCTATAGGTATGTGAGAAGACAAAATAAATGTGAGTTTGGAGGCATATGTGATGCCAAAACACTGAACAGTAATTATAATTTATTATACATAATTTATCCTCCATCTCAATGATCTCAAACAGCAGCACTCCACCAGAAATGTGTGCTTCCTTATACGTCCAGATGACGTGTGTCATGTCAAAAGTTGAACCAGACTCAGCCTTTTCTACCAAACGATGCCATGCATTTTTTTTTTCCTGGAGCTGTCTATGTTGGGACCTAACAGCTGTATTAATGAAACACTTTACGAGGCTGCATTTTCTTTGACATATTTCTAGTATCCGTTGGAACGCAAAAGTGTTTGACTTTAAAATGAATAAGCTAAACTGACCCAATAATCCTAGATTTCAAGAACTGGTATCAGCAACAAAGCCCTGACTGTGTTCTACCCGAACCCTTTCTTGTTTCCACAATTTGTTGTGCTGTATTAGAAGTGAAGAAAATAATCAAAAATTAAAAATGTAAAATAGTCCCTTCATGGACAATAGCCTTTAAATGGCTGATAAAGACAGAAATCCTAAGTGGTTTTAATGTCAGCTCCTATCTCCATCTCTGTCCGTCTCTTTCTGTTTCCGTCTCTCTCTTATGCTACACCAGTGGGTCAGGACCTAAAATGGGTCACAGGCCTATGTTTAATAGATCCCCATACGGCCACAGTAGTGATATTCCTCAGCCCAGGTCCCATGATGAGAGGCTAAATGTTTCATTTGGGTCCCAGGCTGAAAAGCTTTAAGAGCCCTGTTCCTAAATGATAGCTATAGACCTCGAGCTCAGCGGCGGCCTGTAAGGGGATGGCGAGTCCTTGGCCTTCACTCTGAGTCTCACCCTGGCACAGTGAAGGGGTCTGTCCACGGCTGATAAGTGGTTTTAATGTGATCGCCTCTCTCTTCTTTTTGCTCCCTCTCTCACTTCCTCTCCATATTCATCTCTGCTTTCTCACTTATTCTGGTCTTCCTTCTCTCAACCCTTATTCATGCTTCTACCATTCCCTACCTCCTCCTTTCCCTCATTCCTCCCTCCTTTCTCTCCTAGATGATGGCTTGGCTCCAGTTATGGACAATGGGGCTTATGGCCACTGTAGCCCTGTCCGTCTCACCTGCTGTTGCTGAAGATTCTGGCCTTCCTGTGCTGGAGGCAGAGAAGCTAGGCCCAGGTGGGATTGTGAAGAAGGAGTCTCATCCTATCCTGTTCAGGCAGAAGAGAGAGTGGATCTGGAACTCTCTCTACGTGGAGGAGGAGAAACCTGCGCCTATCGCCTATAAAATAGGACAGGTAGGTTAACGTCAGCTCACAACTAAAACAATCTGACAAGCATCTCCCTTGTGTATCTGGTCTACTTGCTGAGCCCATCTTACACAGTTTAGTCTTTGAATGTTCAATAATCTACTTGACATGGCTGTCAGATGTGTATTTTTGTCACTTCCATTCAGTTTGATGCTGTAGCATGCCAAGAATCTGGGGCATTAACTTGTTGCTAACCAACTCTTTAATGAATATCTGAGCGTTTTTGCTAGAATACTCAGAATATTTACTGAAATGGAAGAATTGCGAAAACTAGGAGTCAGTCAGTCATAGTCCCTTTTCCTCCTTTCACAGCTGAAATCGAGTCAGAGACTGGAGGTGAAGAGTTTTGAAATAGACGGTGAAGGAGCAAACACCATCTTCACTGTGGATCACAAAGGAGACCTGTTTGTCACCAGAGCCCTAGACAGAGAGGAGAAGAGCTCATACCATTTGACTGCCAGGATGTACGATGGGAACAGGAAGTTGATAGAGGATTCTGGAGACTTTGTTGTCCAGGTGACGGATATCAATGACAACAGCCCCGTTTTCCCCAGAACATATAATGGATCCATCATGGAGAGGTCCACGATAGGTGAGTTGCATTGCTGTCAAAAAAATTATTTGAAAGAAAAAGATGATGGCTGGTTAAAAGGTTGCTCACAGTCTTAGTTTTACAATGTGTGATGAAAAAGGGAGCTGAGAGTCAGATTAGGTTTATGTGTGTATTTTTTTTAATTTTGTATAATACAGTGTTTCACAATATGGTATTTATAAAGTGTGTCCAAATGAGCCCGAACGCTATGAGAAAACACGCACAGACACAAAAATAAATAAATAAATAAAATAAAAATGTGTTGCCAAGACCATTAATGAAGCAAATTTCTGCGTGACAAAGTTTACATCACTGCAAGTGTGTATTTGACATTTATTACTTAGTGATAATTAAGATTGAAAATAGACCGTGAAATGTCTGGGGAAAATGAAACACGCGTCATCACCTGTCACAATCATTAGCGCATCCTTCTGTAAAAAGCATTGTTGCCTTAAATAACACAGATTTAGCACATAATCACAATGCATTAACCAGTTAAACAGTCACGATGTGCAGTATAAGAAAATGTGACCATATGTACACTGTAGCATGATGTTTTATTGATGTTTCAAAATTCTCTTTTACATTTATGTTCATCTAGGAACTAAAGTAGTTGAGGTGAGGGCAACCGATGCCGATGACCCCACCACTGCTAACGGAGAGCTCAGGTACTCTTTGATCCAAGACCTTTCTGCCTTCCAAATCGACAGCATCACAGGTGCGTGACTGTTATCCTGCAGCAACATTGTCTTTTTCCTCCTTAGCAAGTTCAATTTAGACGAGGTGTGGATATACAAGCTGTTTTTAGCTTACTTGGATATGAGTCAGAGCTGACCTCACAGATAACACCCTCTCTGTCTGTCTGTCTCTGTCACTGTCTCTCGGCAGGTGTGATCAGCTGCAAGATAAACACTCTGGACCGGGAAACCAAGGGTCAGTATGTGGTGGTGGTTAAAGCTCAGGACATGAGAGGAATGGCCTCTGGCAGCACAGCCACCACCTCTGTCTCCATCACCATCACAGACACCAACGACAACATAGCCTCTTTCATCCGAAGTAAGGAACAGGAGTGCTATTGTAATGTAAAATACTATAGTAATGATTAAGGAATATTATAGAAGGGACTTTTCTGGACACATTACAATATCTGTTTTCTGTCTGCAGGCTCATACGAGCTGCAGGTTCCAGAGAATCACAAGGTGAACGAGAAGATAGGCTCGCTGGAGCTGGAGGACAGGGATCAGATTCAGAACAAAGAACCCATCTTCACCATCCCAAATGACATCAGCAGAGTGTTCAATGTTGAACTCAGCCCTAACAAGGACGGCAACCTTATGCTCAAAAAGGTAGATTTTTAAGTTTATAAGTAATATTTATGTGTTTGTAAATCAGCCCTAGTATTCTCTGCTTTAGGTTCGTTGTTTTTTTTTTTGTGAAAATACTGAGTGGATGTTTAATGTTTCCATCTTTCCACCTTTTTGCCGTCTAATTTGCAAATACTACTACTGCCAATGAGCCAGTTCCCAGGAAAACTTGGTTGGCTATCAGGATGTGAACACACTGTAACATCATAGCAGATATTATTGCATGTTTCACAACCACTAACGCTGTTTCAGCCACTGACAGTTACAAGCTAACAAACAACATAAACAAAAGATGCTAATTGATACCTCTGCTAGTCGCTGATTTTGGTGCACAACAGACTCCTTATCTGAGTCCGGGTCTGACTGAGGCTCAAACATGTAACGTTATGGCTGAATCTCTCCCATGTTTCCTCTAACACGAGCCATCTTGATGCTCTTTCACCGGTCAACCGAGCACAAACAGCGGTGGTGGGCGGGGCCAGAGGCCTGTGATTCATAGATCCAGAATTTCTTAATGAGGGAGAAATAGTAGATGTGCTTCCAGGCCCTTTGCAGGGTTTTTAATGTGGGAAAACCATGTTCGATAAATTATTCGTCATAGCAGAGTATTCGTATGTACTTTAGAACGTGTCTGGAGGGGAAATATAAGGTTTAGTGTCTTTCTTCTTTTTTCAGTAGCTGAAGATGTTTGCATTCACACTACTGTGCAACCTCTTGAAGTGGCAGGAACTGGACATTTCATTTATTAATTTTAGCTTTTTGCTGACTATCTAGTTTTTTCACACGCTCTTAATCACAACACTTGACTCAGGTCAGTCGAAACAGTCGGTTTTTGAAACATAAAAATATACTATAGGTTAGCATGACAACTTTCTATCCAATTTGTAATCCAATTTCTACTCCATAATCTCTCATCCCAGGTCGTCTAATCCAGACTGTCTTTGTGAGATGCGTTAAGGCCTTCCTGCCAGAAAGCCTTTCTAACCAACGCGTTCTCATCCCAGGCTATCACATACCAACATTTTGTCATGCGCCCCTCGCGTCTTATCCACATGCACAAATGTACCCTTTGGCGTCGCCGGCTGACGTGCTAATCCTTCCCTTTAGTGTCGCAGGGCGACGCGCAAAGGCTCGCATTGGTGATGATGGGTTTCACATTGGATGCAATCTGTGGTCTCCTTGATGAGATTAGGGTGTCCATATCCAACTAGTGCAATAACCTACAGTTTGATTTTATATATTAGGTGTGTGTTGCTTTGATTCAAAGTGGTATGAGACAAGCACCAAAATACATTTACATGCCAGCATCACAAACAATTTAAACATCCAAAAGTGTTTCTTTTTTGTTCTGACTCGTCAACTCGTCTGAACGTCAATGTGAGACAGTAATGGATAACATAGTAGAATTCAAACCCTAAAGTCTCCTGGCCTCCTTATGGTTGGGAGAGCTATTTATGCTTGCAGGTTTACTTCACTGGATTGTGCTCTTCAGATAAAGTATTTAGGACATCAGAGAGCTGAAAATGGATTCTAATGAAATGAGCCCTGTAATAGCTTGTACCCACGCCGGCCTGGAGTCCAATCGCACCACAATCTTCTCTCACTGCGCAACTCGCCCCTCAGCTCTGTAGCCCTTCTCATCTTTCTCACCGGCTGTGTTTACACGTACAGTGTAAGCCAGCCATCATCCATGCTGCGGTTAAGGTCTTATACTTGTTAAGCTGTTTACACAAGCCTTTGATACCCTGCGAATGAGTATCCCTGTTACCATGAATAATCCACTTAACAGAATATGTCTACCTGTGGTGGCCCATGCATAGATAAAAAAGTCCCCCAGAAAAAAACATTTAGCTGAACAGTAGGTTATTTCTAATACAGGGGAAAGAAATGATAAGCGTAACAGTGACAGTAAGCAGTGCTTGCTGTTATTTGTTGACATTAAACTTTATCCATAGCACTATACAAGTTTTAGTTAAAGCGTGAAGGTATTTCTATGCACAGCAACATGTTTTTTAACATGGAGGAAAAAGTCATTTAAACACGTTTCCTAAATCCATAGCTTGACCTGGTTGTTTCAGCTGAGTTGTGACATGTAGAGCCTTTTTGCACCTGGCACCGACAGCTGTCCTTGGTGAACACACGATCAAGACAGGACATGCATTTGAGCCCATAAAAAAACAACGTGCAAATTCAATCTGTCCCCAGTCTAAAAACAGGAGCAACCTCTGAGGATGAATCCAAATATGGAACACCTTAAACTGATACGTTCGTTCGACAGAGTTAGACATTAAAGTTAGGTCTCAAAAACATTATGCTAAGAAGGGAAAGTGATGTCGAGTGAGTTTACCACATTTTGGTGAGATAATAAGAAAATGTGGTTTTCCAGCTGCCTCAGATCTCGACAGCCTGGATATGAGGTGCCTGTTTGAGAGGTAGAAACGTACTGTATCTTAGAAATCCAGTGTATCTACGGTTTACAATATGAACACACTGATTCAACCGAACACACTTATCTGTTAACAGCATTCATGCAATAATATTCTGTGTGCATAGTTGAGAGGAGTCCTGTAGTCTTCTGTCTTAGTGGTTCTCAGCACTTATGAACCCTTGGGGGATCATATTTTTCAATACAGGGACTCAAATATTTGGGCAGCTAATGCAAGGAGGAAAAAAAGCTCACAACAGGTCAACTTTATGATCAATATTAAATCAAATCCTGATCCAATAAGTACTTATTTTTTACTTGGTGTGGACTGTATACCCATTTGCCTTGTCTTAAAATCCACAGGCTCTGGACTACGAGACAATGAGCAGCTACACTTTCACCGTCCAGGTGCGAGAAAACCTAAGCAACCTGCGTTTTCCTGCTGACAACATGAACACTGCTGTCACCACAGCCCAGGTAAATAACAGACAGGAGATCTGCAGTCTTCAAGTTGTAATCCTGCTTTTTATTCATTTTCTTTTAAAACAAGAAAGAAGGGAAAATATTGTATGTACCGATTTGGAAACTGAAGGTCTGGTAAATGTAAAAAAAATTTAGCCTTCAACTGTTCAGCTGCAAAATTATCAGCTCCACCAGGCATGGTGGGTTAAAACCTATATTTTTCCACCTACTTGTAGTGCTGTTTATCCATCTAGATTGTCTTGGTGTGAGTTGCTGTATTGGCTGTGGAGATTTCTGCCTTCTCTCAAATATAATGGCACTTCACTCAAAGTGCCAACAGAAAAAAAAACATTTGAAAAACCCAACAGCAATGTCTCTTTCAGTTACTCAAGATGATCCACAGGGCAGTTTAATGTAGGAACTATTTCTATTATATCCGTAGAGGCTAGCTAACTAAGCTAACTAAGCTAGCTAATGTTACAGCTCAGCCGAGGAGGACGCCTTTTTATGTTTATAGCCTATACTCTCACAAGTACAAGCCTCTTGTGCTTGGGTTATCTTGAGTCATCGGGTCAAGATTTTTCGAAATTGCTGTTCAGTTTTTCAAATGTATTTTTGGTGCTTTGAGCACCACAAGTGCCATCTAGCTCCATTATAGAGAACTCGGCAACCCACACCAAAACAATCTAGATGAATAAATAACGCTCCAGGTAAAAATCTCAAATGTTCACCAAATGTGCACAAATTACAAGTCAAAGCTGTCTTTCAGCTGTTATGACTGGATTTAAATTGACAGGTAAACATTAAGGTGTTGGATATAGACGAGCCACCGGTCTTCTCCCAGCTCATCTATGCTTACACAGTGGTAGAAGAAAGCATCGTGAACAATATAGGAACAGTCACAGCCAGAGACCCTGACAGAGCCAACAAGAACATAAGGTACGATGCTGTGCAAACTTCAATAAAAGAACAATACCGGTTCTGCATAGAGGCTCTTACACCGATCTCTTGCTCTCTCTGTTTAGGTACTCCATCCTAGACAAGGACTGTCCCATCAGTATCAACCCGTTCACAGGTCAGCTGTCCACCCTGAGGATGCTGGACAGAGAGCTGGAGGCCACACATGTGTTTCAAGTTAAGGCACAGGAGGAGCCAAGTGGTGCGTCACACAGTCGTTTATTAATCCTGTTTCCTTTAAACTATAGAACCTCTGATAAAAAAAAAAAATTAAAACCATGTGTTTTCTCTAACAATGGTGTGTACAGGGAGGGAGTTACAGAGGCCAGAAAGAACAGCGTGTTCTCTTTTTCAGCTCTTCTGGATTTATTGAGGGATGGGAGTGTTAGGGATTTTTATAGATTCAACACATTGCCACAACACCTGGTCGACCCACAAGGGAAGGAGGGAGTAAGCAGGAAAATCACATTAGTGGGTCTATTTTGTTCATTGCAGCTTCCAAACCAAACTATATATTTTTAGACCAGCAATGAATGAAATCCAGAGATCTATTTTCGTGGCTTGTCACAATGTTTAAGGAACACAATGGCCCTCTGAGCTTGACAAGGTCCTTGATATACGGTGCATGTACTGTACTAAAGATAGTTTCAAAATCTCAGAGACAGGCAAGAGACCCACACATTCATCAAAAGATGCATATTCAAAACAAACAAACAAACCATCAATGGTGTGAATTAAATGTAAAAGCTGCTGACAAAAAAAACCCTGCCAAACAAAAAGTTCACAAATAGAAACCCGTTCAATCACTTGACCTTAATCGGTTCCATCAAAGACAGACGGATCAGTATTTTGGCAAAGCAGTCCGATTTGCCCATTACGGAAAAAAGACCAACAAGCTGTGGGATGTGAGCAATATACAGGTAAGACAAAAGAAAATATATTTTAAAAAAAGTAATTGACCAAGAATGCTACAAAATCATGGAACTTGGTAAAATTTAGATATTAAATAAATATTTCCAATAACAAAAATAAACTGAGACAACGGAGTGGTCAGTAAAAGAAAAGAAGTGGATTATTTCCAGTGTAATTCTTTCTGTTGGCACGCATGTGTCTTCCAATCTTTGTTGATTGATTCGTTTTCCCTCCATATTGAGTGTGACATATGCATTAGCAAAGATTACATCACATCATAAGAGTTAGGCTACATGTAAGATTTTTTGATCTCCTAGCATGCATTCGCTCTGAAGAATCCCTGCAGGCAGCTCGCCGAAAAGTCTCGGGCATTTCTTTTGACTATTTCCATTTCCATCAGCACACTGCGAGATGAATCAGAGCTGCAGTGGACTAAATTATAAAATTAGCCAATGTACATCACCGCAGTTTATCATGTGCTGTTGTTTCCCCTTTGCAGGTTTGGAGTCATTTGTGAAAGTTAACATCACAGTTAAGGACATCAATGATAACAAGCCTGAACTGGCTGTGGATGAGATTTTCCTATGTGAGAACGACATCGCTGGCACGGTAATAAAAACACAGTATTTACAATATAGGTTATCGCTTGATTTTGATTCGTTTGACACTCTTTGTCAGCCCTGCCATCTTAGACTTGTAGTCACTTCATAATACATCGGCTTTAGTCTTTTTAATTGCCCAACCTTATTTGTTGTCAGTTGTATTCTTCAAAACCAGGACCAGCACTAATATCTGTGTCACAACCTTGAGACCAGGGTGGTAGGTAAAGAGTATAGAGTCTGGTGTTTCAAGGTCAAAGTGCTGGTCTCCTCAGTTTGGGGGTTCATCGTCTTAAGATGATGCAATGCACATTACATTCACAGCATGAAAGAGATTCAGCTAGAAGAGGTGGCTCGAAGCTCATGTTATATAAAGTTACATTTCAGACATGCTCAAACAAAACTTCTATGTAGCTACAGTTTATTTTGAGGTAAAATGGACAAACACAGTCTGAAATTCTGACCCCAATCATAACCAGTGTTTTTTTGTTTTTTAACTTGCCAGTACTTAGCTGTTAGATGTTTGGATGGCATTTACATTATATACAGTATGTTAACAATAAGTGCCTTGAATTGCATTTTGTGATCACACAAATACAATGTATGCAATATATACTGTATATTTAGACTGCATTGGATACAATCAAAGTTGATGTCCATGGATTACTTTTTGTTTTTGTCGTTCCTCAGGTGATAGGAGCCTTGAAAGCCACAGATAAAGACGAGCAGCCAGCCTCCTTTAGTTTCAGTCTGGCCAGTGAGAGCTCCAACTTCTCCATCAGAGACTATGGCAGTAAGTCTTTGTGTGCACTGAGCATAGATTCAACTTTCTTTTTAATGCTTGTTGCTCTAAATCAGAGGTCACTAACAGGCGGACCGCGATACGGGTCCGGACCCAGACGCCGTCCTATGCTTACCCAGACCTATAATCAATAAACTATTGAGGGATTCTACATTATGACGGGGCGCTTCTATTTTAACCAGCGCAGCTT
>JBBPCS010000573.1:5712256-5723044 GCA_037974645.1 Hollardia meadi | reverse complement strand
CCCCCCCCACACAGATGACAGGTGACATTAAAAGAACGACAAACATAAATTGGAGGTACATCCTTTCTCCTCTCTCAGCTGTGTTGTAAATGTAGACAGACAGATCCAGAGTGACTGGCAGTAAGACAGGTACAGAGATAGACAGACGGGGAGAGGGTGGGCAGGCTGAGCGGAAAGACAGATGAAACATTACATATAACTGGAGGGGAACCGCATCGTTCTGTAATCGAATGATGGTGACTAAGAGCACGTGTTTGTGTGTGTTTGTGTGTATGTGCGCTCCAATTATCTGTCACACACCGAAGTCCTTGTTGATATGATGTGTGTAGGGCAAGACAGCAGTTATGTAACACGGCCTGTGGGTGCACTATACTGCCATAAGGCATGACAGAAAGACACATAGTTTGCCACAAGTTTGTAAGTTCATTAAAGCTGCAAGCAGTGTTGAACAGGGTGCTGCACACCCCTGCACCCGTCGATGACATTGTACCACACCTCCACAGCCACACCTTTTAAGTTTGACCAAGTTTGAGGTTGATGGGATTAACCTCCTAGAAGGAGCGTGTTAGATTAAGACCCCTGTAAAATACTGTAAAATTTCAAAATAAATTCAAAATGGCTGACTTAGGCACCAAGATACTTTTTTAAAGTCTTGACATGTCACATGTGCCTGCCAAATTTCGTCGTTCTAGGTGAAACGTATCGCTGCTTTGTTGAAATTTTGTAGAGGGCCCTATCGAGCCATTTTGAGCCAACCAAGTGCAAAACACATAAAAATTCAAATTTTTCATCGCCCCTGATGCAAGTGTTTGTGAGTTATTGAGTATCCTAAAGCCCCCTAAAAGCATTTGAAAAGCAGTGAAATAATAATCTCTACATAAACAATAGGTTCCTTGCACCACCATTCTTCAACTTTATATCCAGCAATTTATAAGTGACAGGTTTTGTGTTTTATCTATTTTTACCATTTTAACTGAGGACAATAATCTAAACCATAAATTAACATAACAAATTTCTGAAAACAACATTTTTGCAGAAAGAAATGTCTCCACAATGATCACCGTGGCTTCAGTTTAGCAGCTCCTGACTAAATATTCTGAATGTCATCTACCAAAGAGTTACATTTTGTTCATGTAATATGTGTACTACTATTTATATCAGTAATTTTGTCTCAGAGTGTATCTCTCAAAGTCAGTCAAAAAACAATCTTTAAAATCTGTCCCCTATTTTCCAATATGAACGCACGTGTTCACACATACTGAAACACACATTTAAACCTGACCTCCATCTCTTTGTGTGTCCCTGTAGTGAGCTCCAACCAGAGCCATGGGGAGTACCCAGACTGCCGGAGTGAGAGGGAGTCAGGAGGGGAGGCGTCGCTCCTGGTGTCTCCGCTGGTGGTGGCGGGGATTGTTATAGGTCTGGTCCTCTTCCTCTCCTGCATCACCATCATTGTTGGCAGCTTGCGCAAAGACAGTCGACTCCGAAACCCACACCTCCGAGCTAGCTACGGTCAGTCTGAGCTTAAAGTTAAACTAACAAGCATGGAATCTTCTCCCAAGTTTCATCAAGGATTGTAGCAATTGTTCATTATCACTAAAAGACTGTACAGCATCCAGGCATCTATTAAAGCAACACATCTATTGAAGTCCAGGAACCACAGATTGAAGTCATCAGAACATAAAGTCAGTAAACTGTGTTGTATCACTAAACACACTGATATCATTTTAAGATATCAGGCCCATTTATTTCAGATATTTCTTATGTGGGGGCTTCACATAACTGATGAAATACCCCTACACAATTTTCTTTGCTCATGTTGGTCTGAAATTCACTACACCCACACCATCATGCACATAGCTTGCTTCCAAAACCTTTAGTAGAGTTTCCCAAGAGGATATAAATATTTCAAAGCAGTAAGAAACTATCGAACAATAGTTGCTGCCAGGACTTTAAATAGATGGACAGAAAAAAAAAAAAAATTACCTAATCCATTTAATTGTACTTTGAAATATTCTGCTCTTTTTGCTTATTTGTATCAGTCATCAGTGATGCATCAGCTTGAGTGCTGCTGGCTCTGAGAAAAATCAAGCTTTACTTGACAAATTACAGATGTACACTGTTAGAAAAATACATCCTTTACCCTAAATTATTCCAATAACATTGGATGTTCCCAAATGATAAAACTCCCATTCAAAGAGGGCTTTATCTTCACACCTCTGTCTCTGCAGGTCTGGACGGTTTTTCCTATGGAGGTTCAGTAGGAGAACTGAGGTCTACCTGCTTAGAAGACTTCCCTCCTGGTTTAGACTTTGAATCATACAGAGAGACTCTGTCACATGTCAACAACCTGTACCCCGACTCGCCGCCACGGTAAGTGCTGGTGTAAATCAAAGGTAATTTTATAAGTAACAGAATTCGGTATATTCAGACACAACATCCTGTTTTTAAAGGAAAAGTTGAAATGTTGAATTATTTACATAAGTGTTCTGCCCATTACTGAACAGAACACACAAAAGTGTGTTTTGTTTTTTTTACTTGCAGAGAGCAGAGAGTGTTGCCACTGGAGAAATGCTTTCACTTGAGCTAAAATATTCAGAAAAGAAATTAAAATCAAGTAAAAACCTTAAGCCTGGGCAAGTAGACCTTCTTTTGCAAATTATGTCAAATGTCAAAGACATAAAATGTACGTAACTGACCATTCAGCCCGTGTCCCCCGCTGTGCTCAGTCCACTTGGTTTGACCCTTCCTCTGTGGTAATTCATTCATTAGGGAGCACTGCTACCTTAGGTGCCCTTTGTACGGGTGAAGGAATGAGTGTTTGTGTGTGCGTGCGTGTGTGTGTGTGTGTGTGTGTGTGTGCGTGTGTGTGCGTGTGTGTGTGTGTGTGTGATATAGAGAGTGCATGGGAGAAAGAAAGAGCCTGCTAAATGTCACCGTCATGCTGTTTTTGATCTAAATGTCAACTGGTCTAATTGGCAACTTTAATAATTCACATACATCCCTCCCCTGCAGTGTGTGTGTGTGTGTGTGTTTGTGCTTCATTCTCTTCTTTGCTCAGCCTTAGAAACATTCACTCACTTTAATCAAAGTAATTGATCTAAGGTTGGATCGTATTTTATGTTTTCTATTCATTCAAAGCATTACTGACTTGGACAATTGTATCTGACCTTGATCAAAAGCTGACACATTTGGAACTTAACGACTTTCAACATTAAATATGAAGGGTTATTGGCTATTTTTTTCCCTTGCAGTAATTTTCTAAAAGTTTTTGTATGCTTGTATCCATATCTTTGTAAAAGAAACACTGGATTCTCCTGGTTAATTAAGAAATCGCGTTTTCTGTCAGTGTGGCACATTGACTGTATATGAAAATGGACGACATGAGAGCTCCCCAAACGTGAAGCCAAAACATCTTGATCGCCCTCTGGTGGTGGGCTGCAGTATAGGTCATAATCTCCTCCTCTTCAATGATTTCAGGTAGGACATGGGCCAAACTAAAAACTCAAAGTACACCTTAAATAAATTTTCCCCAAAGATGGTTTCTGTCATTTTAGATTGTTCTTATCACGCTGATGTATGTTCAAGTGTTCATTTTTCTGATCGGTTTGGTTTTAATTAGTTATTTAATGCTATAAAAACGGGGTGAAACATCATGATTGACAGCTGAGCCCTGCTTGGGCAGGCAGGTGTATGGGCGGGAACTTGATACCGCGGCTCCCCTACCCGTTCACTATTGCGCAGACTCTGGCTCCAAAAAACGTCACCAGCACAAGATGGCAGCGCTTGTATCCGGGATATTTTGGCTTCATTTTTGTACAATGGGAGGATGTGGAGACGCGTCGTCCATCTTTATTTATGTCAATGGTTTGGCATAGCAGATCAGATCAGGCTCTAAATGCTATGATACCCCCATAGCCCCAATTTAGAAAAGTGATATCAGGTGCAAATTACAGCTGTACCAAATTTAGAATTGCTTCATCGGCATAATTCTTGATAAAACCACTGTGTTGGTGAGGTAATCTGATATAGAGCCAGATTCTGATAAGTGAATCACTTTTAAACTGTTGATTAAAAGATGCGTGATCTTAAGATTCAGCTCACAGGCAGTGGTGCATTCACAGAATTTTATCCTCTGTTGGTGCTTCTTACTGAAGTGCTCCTTTGGAGTCTAAAGTCAGGTTTCCATCCAAATGTAACAAACGATTATTTAGATAATGCAACTTAATGTGTTTCCATCCACTTCTGTATGCAAACATTAATAGTTGGTTCATCAAGAGAAACAGTTGGTGGCACTTTGCAGAAGAAGGTACAACAAGATGACATCATTAAGAGTGCCAGTGAAAGAGGCAGAAAAGGAAATATGGCATTTATGTTTATTTCTCATTTCATCACAGAAGCAGATATTTTTTATTGCAGTTGCTCTAGTTCAGTTAGCTTTCTCAGTGATTGTTTTTCTTCACTCAATAGTCATGTTATTCTAATTCGGCATGCTGAAAGTCACTGCTGGGGTTGTAATCTGGAAACTAAACCAAAGCTTCTGTCATGTTCTTCAGACAAAGTGCATTATCCAGAAAAATACATCATCAGTTGAGGTGCACAGCTGGTCAGCAGCAGGTTTGCTGTGGTGTTTAAATGATGAAAGGCCTCATGTGGGCCAATAAAGTGTTCCCATCCACCCTTACAGCTCCTGCCAGACCTCTATTGAATCCATTCTTAATGTTTATGAAAAATCCTGAACATGCTTACTAGAAGTACAGGTCAGAAACCATAATCGCAATGTTTGTTCTCACTTCAACTTAAGCAGCAGAAACACGATAGTTTAACGGTAAAAAACATCACAGCATCAAGACAAGGAAAGAAAAGGAGAGGAGAAGGAAAGGAGAGCTAGTTAGCGACGTCAGTGCTTTGGCAGGGAAACAGGGTGTTCTGGACAGCCTGTGTGAGAACCGGACTTTCTGGCCCAGACGATGGGACAGCAGCCAACACGCACACATACGAGCACACAAACACAAATGCAAACAGTATACATACATTCAAATCACACAATGTGTTTATCATAATGCTGGCAAGCCGTGGTTTGGTACCCTGTCAACAAGCAGGTAGTTGCAGTCATGTGATGATGATCCTGCAGGGAGTGTGTGTGTGCGTGTGTGTGTGTGTGTGTGGGCCACAGATGGTTGAGGGAAACTCAGAGAACTCAGATCAACAGCTCACCTACTGTGGCTGTGAACGTAACGCTTCCGACACACACACACACACACACACACACACACTCATAAAGAACATAGATACACACACTCTCCAAGAAAAACTCATGGTTTAGCAGCTTACCTGTGGAGACTGAAATCTTCTGCTTCCTCTCAGGGAGACGCTGGGCAAGTTTTGGCACACACAAAGATACACAGACACACACACAGAAACATACACTCACTCCTTGCTTTGTAATATTGAGGAGCAAGAGGTAAACTGTGGCACAAAGTTTAGAAATATGGCGTCTTTTTACCGCTAAATTCTGTTGGTGTTCTTGTTAGTAACCACAATTAAGATCATTTAAGTAAGGGATAATCAACGACTAGTCCCGCTTACCATGTTCATTTGCCAACAATATAAAATAAAAGCCTTCGCAATTTTTTGGTGAAAGTTTTGCCCTCAAAATCGAAAGGTTATAAAGCAAGAGCTTACCGTTGTCATGACAAGGAATAATTCTAGTCCCTTTTACAACCGGGTGGTCTTACTTAGTTTGCTAGTGAGTCGATTAGTCAAGCTTTCTAACAAAGTATGGTCCATTTGATAGATTTGATAGTTTATTCCATACTTTCATATCGTATATGCATGTTTCTGGGAAGGTGGTTACAGGTTGGGTGGATGAATTTGGAGCGTGATTAAACTTGAGCCGAACTACGTGTGCATTAAAGGGTTTTAATGCACACCTGCCGGCCAATCAGAATCGAGTATTTACCCACACTGTCACGACCCGGCTCTGAGGCCATGACAAAAGAGAGGGAAACGCGATTTGAAGGTGAAAAACAATTAGTAATTTATTAAAGGAACAAACATAAAACAAACACAAGGTAAACCAAAATTACGATGGGGTGTGGTTGTCAGTTAAATCAGTAGTGTGGGTGCGTGCATGTATGCGTGTGGTGTGTAAGGTGAGATGAGGGTGTTGGATGCTAAAGAAACAAAGTAACAAATGTGCACGAGCAACAGCAGGATCAGAAATGAGAGAGAGAGCCTCCATTAGGAGAAGCAAGGGTTTTATAGTTGGGAGCACCGGGCCCAGGTGCCTCCAACTATGCTGATTTGGGCTCTGCCCTCTCCAGCAGACTACCTGCTGCATAAACAAAATAAAGCAAATTAGTAAGCATGCTAGGGGCCGTCACAAGACCATGGTATAAAGGAGCATTAATTGATTTTTTGGCCACGTGGGAACAGCACAACAAGCTGTAAACAAAACATTGTGCCCTTAAAAAGATAAGATGCAGAGAAATACTATAGCATTCAATTGGTGTTGTGTTTCTTGGCACCTGATGAATAGTGTATAGTCCAATATTTACTCTCAATTTAACTGTTTTTGTCTCCACCAACTCCCGGGGGAAATATCGCACACTTAAGCTGCTAATGCTCACTATGTTTAGCAGCTCATTGCTAAAATTGTCTGTCTGTCATTTGGTGCCACACAATAACTTTCATGGCTTAATCTGGGAGGTTGATGAGAGCGGAAAGAGTGAACCACAATGGGCCGTAAAACGTTATGCAGAATTTTATCTGAATTATTTTTTGTACTCAGTTGTTCAGATGTTGATTGACAGACAATACTGCCTTGAGAAAATAAAAATATGATTGACTTATAATTTCAAAACTTGTGAATGTAAAAAGGCAACAAATTTATAATGCAGTGGGAATATTTCTGAATTTGAGAAACAGCCTTTCAACAAAGCAGCATTGTCTCCTCCAACATATCGTTTACACACAACTAATTTGCAACAGCAAATACGGTTACGAAGGAAACGTGATGAAGAATAATTATGTTTTCTCTAAACTTAGTGAGAGAATGTTATTAACGTATGTAGCAAGTTGCAAAAATAATGATACAGGACATATCAGTCAAATAGTCACTGACAACATATTTAATTTGTTTTCCAGTTTGTTTGTTTTTTTAACTATGGTGAAAACATTATCTCTGAATATAATCCAGGTCGCGACTGTGTTTCCCTTACAAACATATTTGTAATGACATTTGTTTTTCAGCTTGCAGCAGTCATGCCCGGCTGGTACACACACAGTAGCCTATTTTCTTGTCAAATTACTGTATCTATCAAAAGATTCTACAAATAAATAACCCGTTCAGCAGCCTCATCAAGTGATGGCAACCAAGGTGTGTAGAATAATTATCTTGTTGCTTGCTGCTGTGTCATACTGTATGACACCAGTGGTCAGTGTCACTGATAAAGACGAGAAGAATGTACTCAGGATCAGGATGTCTCAGCAATGTTAACACTGAGTCAGGGAACAGTGAAAGCTTAGGGGAAATCCAACCAAACAGCAAAAATAAGGACTTTCCAAGTACTAAAGTGGGAGAGAAGATGAGTGATGGCTTCTCAATAACTGAATCTCAGGGAAAACACTGTAAAGTAATTGGAGACACATGACCTCTGTTTTCTGCAACCTGCAGTAATACAATCTGATAGAACCTGATCTGTTAAGTTTATGTTAAGTGTTAAATGTTAAGTCCAACTGTGGGTTTCATCTTGTTTCATCTTGTTAGCTGATTTATGCTGAGAAATCAGATTACAGACACACACACACACACACACACACCTGTGAAGGCAGCTTCTATATGGTTCTGTCACTCCACAGGAAAGTACCTCTCACAGTGGTAAAGAGCGGGGACGTGCCAGCTGTACACATGCTCACACTCACACACAGAGACCATATGCTCTCTATGCTGCAGCTTCAGCTGTCCCGTTTCCAGATCTGTAGAGCGTCACAACCAATGCATGAATACATGCCAGGGGTCCTCCCCTTCTCATGACCTGTGTGTGTCTGACTTCCATCTCTATCATGACATATATCAGTTAAGATTAAGCCTCAAAATACTTTTGTTGAGGTTGGGGAAAAGATCATGGTCATTGTTAAAAGAAATCAATGTTAACTATCAATCTGTCTCCTAGAAATTCAATCTTGCCTGGATTATCTTCAGAGGCAATGTTTTTTTTAAGAGTGAATGGCATTTATCTACCGTACTTTAACATCAGACACACAAGGTACCTTTTAGTGTCTGGACTAGACGCACAGGGCTTTAACGTACCAACAATGCAAACACATCCATGACACTATCAGACAAAAACTGCACAACATGACGTAGTGTACTAAGTGAGAAAGTCCCAAGAGGGGTGGTGGTCGGGTGTTGAGTGGTTGGTCACACACACGACTTTCACCGAGGACAAAGGAGTGCAACGTGTGCAACCAAACATCACCAATCCTTTCCTAAACCTAAGCACGTGTATTTTGTGCCTAAACTTAACCAAACTTAGAGATAGGCTACACGCATTGCCTACTTACAAACTACGTGCTAAAACACATCTCTTTGATTGGAGATCTAGATAAAGAAAGATAGAAAGATATAGCTTTCCTCCTGAGGTCTCGATATGAGCGTGAACTTGTTTTGTACGATTGGGGGAATTCAGACATACACAAGTTCAGCTTCTCGTCCATTTTGCCCATAGTCGCCTCCTCCGGTTCCGTGCCCAGCTGGCTGCCTTGTTTCTATTTGCCACGGGTCACAGTGGCACAAGCTCGTCGAGCGGCGAGCTCAGGACGTGCTGCGTGTGCACTTTGCTTGACGCAGCTAAAAACCGTCGTTGCACTACACAAGCCATTTGAAATAATGTGTTTCGGAGCGCAGTGATGCTGTTGACGCGTTGTGTCTGAAAGGGGTTTAAGGCTTTGTCCACAGCCCCCACAGATGCTAAAGGGCACCTTGTGTGTCTCACTAAAATAAACTGAAAACCTATTTGCAGAGTTGGGAAACCCCTTCAAAAGTCATTTGATTTAGTGTTAAAATAAGATTTTTTTTTTTTCTTTATGAACAAGAAACAACATGTGCACCTTTGTCAAGACATCCAAGAACAGTGTTTGGAATCTATCTACTCTGCTCACCATTTGCTTTATAAAAACAGATCTGGACTTAATCAGCTTATCAACCAGAGCCAAGAGAGAGGGGTGTGTCGAGGGCTCAGACAAAGACAAAAGGATAGAAAAAGAAGAGGGTGGGGAAGCAGAGGGAAGAGAGAGAGAGAGAAAAATAGATTACAAGAAATGAAAAACGACTACGCCCACCACATTTAAGAAATACAAGAAATCAGTGTCATTTTCATCATGGACAGAGAGCAGCAGACAAACACACAGCCGGACAGAGAAACAGAAGCAGTTGTGTAACTCCCAGCATGTGTCTCAAGGGGGATGAATTATTTTCACTGAACCACACCTGCTAACACGCACGCACACACGCACACACACACACACACGAAGAGGTTAGAAGAACACACCGAAGTGTAATACACCACATTCATTATCTGGTGTAATTTTTTTGCACAAACATAAACACACATGGCAGAAGGCCGCAGGGGAGCGAAGGAGCTTATAACTCCTGCGAGACCAAAGACACAGAGATTTACAGTGTGTGACAATACCTCACAGACCCAGCACACACTTTCCCCCTCTCTCCAATTTTCACCTCGACATGCCTTGGCTTGAATGTCTAAGTTCGGTTTTCCCAAAGCAAAAGAAAACAATCAGAAAAATATCTTTAGAAAACTGTAGCGAGCCCCAATCCTGTGGTTTGTGTGCACGTGTGGAGCTACATGTGTGACGGTGTATAGGAGAGACTTTATGGAAGCTTCAGATGTGTTAAATAAAAGATTGCAGCTCTCATTCCAAAAAAATTAAATCTTAAACAGTACTGCTTGAATGTTAATGAGAAGATGACGACACAATAATAATAAATATATAATAAAATAATTAACAATGTTATAGTGAATTTCAAAACAGATACAGAACAGTAAACACTCCATAAAAGAAGATGTCAAAGTAACGAAACCTCCAAGTGGGACACATTAAGGTTCATTGCAATTAGCAGACCAGCATGTCTTCATGTCTCTGTTGGTTTGTTCACGCTGGGCTCTCTCACGAGATTTTTACTGAGAAATGTTTGTTCCATCTGTTGTGTTTGGATAAACGAACAGCCCTTCAAAGGTAACCCGTAACAAAGAGGTCATTAAATGAACATGCTAAACAACACACGCTGCTGTAACAGGTCTTGTATGTGTGTGTGTGTGTGAGAGAGAGAAGTGTGTGATGGCGAGCGGTGCATGCAGTGGACATGATGTCTTTCTGACTGAGCCTCGTCCTCACATTGAGGCTAAAATATCTCCCTGTTTTACACTTACAATGAGCAGGAAATCACAGACACACACTCAAAGTCTTTAAAATGGTTGGCAAGTGGGCACGTAACCTCACAGAGGGCAGTGAAAGTGCAAATGACAATTTTGCAAATGACAATTTTGCAAATTGAAAAAGAAAGAGGGCAAGGTAACACACACACACACACAGGTACACTTGCAGCACTGTGCGGTACAGTGCTGATATACCACTGAGCTGATTGAGTTACACTGATTAACTGCTTCCTACTCCCCCGTCATCATCTCCCATTAGCTACACACACACACACACACACACACACACACACACACACACACACACACACACACACACACACACACA
>JBBPCS010000573.1:5691831-5704902 GCA_037974645.1 Hollardia meadi | reverse complement strand
GCATGTTTTAGATGTTTCTCTGCTCCAACACACCTGATTCAAATTAATGGCTCGTCACCATGACGAGCTGATGAGTTAAATCAGGTGTGTCGGAGCAGAGAAACATCTAAAGCATGCAGGACAGTGGGTCCCCAGCACAATGCCTGATTCATGATGCTTCGATCTGTTTTCATTCTGTATCATCCTGGACTTGAACTCACAATCTTAGACACCAGGAACAAGTCCTGATCTCACTGAGCGACCTGCAGAGTGAGAACCCAGCTGATTTCACACTATGACTTATAAACAATCACTATGAAAAGGCAAATTTTTAAACTAGTATAAAAAATTCAGTAATCAAGACAAAATTCTGAGAATTTGTGTATTTAATCTATACAACAAAGAGATGTCTGTAATTTATTTTGACAAAGATTGACTGCTCCATATGTGAGAAATTGATGTTTAAAGATGCTTGACTGCAATTGTTTACGAGGACAGAATTCAAAATGTTGTCAAAAATTCATTTTTTGAGATAAAATTCTGAAATTTACCACACTTCATCTACCATGATAGCAAAATGTTTCAATTAGTTTTCATGAAGATTGGAGATTTATTTAATTTGCAGTATCTGTTTACAGTCAAACATTTTGATGCACTGTGGACTAAAATTTTGATATTCATTCATCAAAAATCTGGCTGGATCGTTTGTGGAGGACAGTCTGAAGATGCTGTGTAGCAAGTTTCGCGTCAATTGAACAAAAACTGTAGGAGGAGATAGGTTTTACAGGTTGAGTGTTTTACAGAGTTTTACAGTTTTTGAAAAAAAAAACAGTGATGGACTTCGGCTGATTTGTTATACATTTTCCAAGTTTCAAACTTTGGACGGTTGCTGTAGCGCCACCATCAGGACCATAAGCACACAAAGCCAGCTGAGGAGGTTTGGCACAGGACTGGACCTGTCTGCAAAATTTTTACGCACAGGAAGGCAGATTTCCCCGGTAGTAGTAGAAAGAGAAGAAGAACAACAACAACATAGGGAAAACCAAGAGTCCCTAATAATGTGACACATTATCTTAGATTTGGAGTGCCTGGTTTGCTTTCTTGTTTTTGAAATTGCTATGGCTGTTTCATGAACACAAGAGGAGCCAATAAAACATGGAATTATAATTTAATGTAATATCTGAAAGGAAACGCATTATGTGTAGGTTTACGGAGAGCTATGGCAGAAATTAAATACATTATTTTTCGGGAGTGTATGATCACTTGAAAGTATGAATCCTGTTTTTGTTACCTTTGAATGAGCCTCTTATATCTACAGAGGGAGCAGGACCTCTTCCACTGAGTCTGCCATTTGCACTGCCATGTTCCTACAGTAGCCCAGAACAGACAAAAAACAACAACACTGGCTCTAGATAAGGCCTTTTGTGTTGTCAGCTCAACTGTAGGATGCCCTACATGCCACTAAATCCCACACGCTGGTCCCTCAAAACATAAGTAACAGTAATACCTGTACGTTTTCCAAAGAATTACTGCCTGCAACTGCATTACAGCAACAACTGTACTGCTATATGGATTACCTGTCTCAAGCATGTGTCTGCAAATAGGCCTATGTAATGTAATTCTGAGCTGCAGGTTGTTGTTGCTTTTTTTTTTACTTAAAACGGACAAAATCACACCCACAATGTGCTCATCAATGAGCAACCTGCTTCAAACACTCAGAGTGTCTGATCTTCATCAACATGTGAAACTACATGTCAAGTCATATCAAGTCAAAGCCGGTCACATGTATTCACGTACCACATTTATGGAGCATGATGTCTTCTTCTCAGTGTCTTGACAGCAGGGTTAATACAATTTGTAACACAAATCTTCTGCACTTGTTTTGCAGGCAAACATGTCAGTCCAGGAGCATGACGGGAAACAAAACCTTCTAACTATGACCCAAACTGTTTCGTCCAACAGATGTTGAATAAATAAACACATAAAATACATGTCCTTGTGTTGATTATAAAAGCATTTCTGCATTAAAATGTCCAACATGAGTAGACCTTTGTTATATATTTTGTTGAGTTGTGTACTTACATTATCCAACAATGCTCAAAAACAGAGATACCTGTAATTATAGACATCATCTATTATATTCGTTTTTGTTTTGTTTTTTGGAGTAACCCAGTGATGGAATCAGAGTGCTGCAAAGGCTTAATAAGGATCCTCTGTTAATACTAACTGCAATATATCAGTTTATATCATTTCATAATCTGACTCGTATAAACTCCTCATGGCCTTTACAATTCCGCCCTCTAGTGGCCCATTAGTACAAATACATATTCAGAGTCGTCGCAGACATGAATGCACGCAGAAAGTTGAGTTAAATACTAGCGTATCGTGTTTAAATTCAATATCCCTCTTCTGGCCAAATAGTTGAACATAATATAAAAAGGGAAAAAGGAAAGAGCAGGTTTTGGTTGCTTTGTGATCGTGTTACATAACATGGTCTTTTCCCTTAAGAAAGTTGCGGCGCCATGTGATCCATCTGCCGAGCACAGCCAGAATGTCAACAGTCATTTGTTGCCCAGTAAGAGACACCCCTCTTCGTCGGTGTCCTCCGACTGAACCACAACACGCTGACTTTGTTTCCCGGGCTGTCTTCCCCTCCTCTTAAATCCAGACGTTTCCAGCGGAGTTTGCCCGGCGAACAGGGAGTTTCAGCGGGGAGCAACATGCGCTCCGTGGCGGGACTGGCTGCCATCGTAGCGGCGGCAAGTGTCTACCTCTACCTGCTGTCGACTCATCTTCCCCCGGGACCGATGCCCGTCCGGCCCGGCTCTGAGGGGGAGGACGAGGGAGTCCAGGAGTACAGGTAAGGGTAATGGAAAGAGAATGGAACGCACAATATGTATTCAGACTTGTATGTTGTCTTCATGAAATACAGAAGAAACCACATTTCTTCTGTGAATCCAACGGCCTACTTAGGCTACTGGTTAGCCTACTAATTATATTATTAGCCTAAATATTCCTAATGTAGGCCTAACGCAAATTAAAAAAATGTTTTTTCTCAAATCAGTTGCTTTTAGCAAAAAATATATTTTCTTAAACTACTTAGAAGAAAGAACAATAATGCTCAGAAAAAGTGATTAAGTATTGTTACTTACTAATTCTGCCCAGGTTTTTGGGTAGCAGTAAGCAGTGGTAGAAAGTAACTAAGTACCTTTACCCAACTACTGTGAGGCACTTGAGTAATTCCATTTTCTGCAACTTTATACTTTAACTAAACTACATTTTGGCAGAAAATATTGTTTACTCCACTACATTTTTTATAAAAGCTTTCAAATTCTTGCAGATTCAGATTATTAGTACAAATAAATGATGATGTAGCTATTATTATAGACTGAGACAGCCACCAATATTGTACATTACAGTGACATTTAAACATTACTACATTTATAATTATATCAGTGATAAAATATAATTCTGTATTCTGCAGAATGAGTGCTTTTACTTTAGGTACTTTCAGTATATTTTGATGCTGATATGTGCGTGTACACTTGGGTACTGCTACTTTTATCTGAATCCTCTTTCCACCACCGGCAGTGACTCATTGGTGGCTTGTTGGATTGGGTATTCCCCTACATTACAGCATGAACATCAGTTGGCTTAGAAACAAAATTATCCACAGCCATGTGAAACCTTTTCCAGGGTCTGTGCTTTCTCTCCTGATGACTCCCTGTAGACACACACACACACACACACGCAGTATGTACTTCAGTATACGTACTTTATGACCTGTCATCACAGGTTTTGGATATTTTTTTGTGAGTAGTCCAACAAAAGTGTCGTGTTGTGATCCCTATATTTACCTTGAAACCCCTTTGAGATTGGAGACATATTACCTTCCTCTTTCCTAGTGCATGCTGGGATAGGATCCCTGTGTGGGTAAATATAAGTAAAGGCAATGAATGAAGGAATTAATATTCTAACCAGTTTGTGTGTGTTGATTTGAGCATTATAGCATAATGTAAATAAAATCATCCACACAGGTGTTTGTTGCTCACATTAGTTACCAGCTGTGTCACAAATGAGAATAAAAAATATGAATGTCAGTACAGCAGTAAAATATTAAATGTGTCATATGTACATCTCATCGCCTTTCTTCTCTCAGTACATTTTGGACTAATCACATTACAAGTGCTTTTGTCTGTGTGTGTGTGTGTGTGTGTGTGTGTGTGTGTGTGTGTGTGTGTGTGTGAGTGAGTGAGAGAGGGAGAGAGAGAGTGGTATGTTGAAATGTGCCAGACAGTCAAATGTGACGTTGTCTAGGGATGATAGAATAACGCCGACCAAGGCACTCTGAAGCCAAGAGCAGGAACCATCTGTGTGTGTGTGTGTGTTTGCAGCCATTAAACTGATATCACTCATATTATGCTGTTAGTTCTCAAGTAATTTAAACCTAGCCTTATAGACCCAATGGAATTGCATTTTTGCGTCCTTTTTTCCCAGTCCTGCATGTGTATTTGTATATGTGTGATCAGAGTCATAAGCTTTATATCGGCTCAGTTATCTGTTGTGTGTCAGTATGCACTGGAACCCTTATTGTCCAACACAGTAAAACTAGGATCAGCACAATGATCAAAATATTAAGTCTTGTCATGTTTTGACATACACCATATTTCTTTTTGTCTTGTGTTAACTGACATCTTCTAAATCTTGGGATTCATCTTTTGTTTTCAGGTCTACCTTTGTGTAGCACGCATTCTTGCAAAACAACGGCTGGTTTTAAATTAAGAGCATAAAGTTATTTCTAAATGTTATTTGAATGTCACTCAAATAACCCAATCAGAAAATTTCATTGTCAGTTAATAATTTAAGCAATGTATCAAGCAAAAACGCCAAATATTTGCAGGTTCCAGGTTTCCAGTTGTGAGGATTTGCTGGTTTTCTCTGTTTATTATGACTGAATATCTTTGGACTGCTGGAACACAAACACTGAAGAGGCCATCTTGGGCTCTGAGAAATTGTGATTGGATATTTTTTCACAATTTTAAGACAGTTTATAGTCTTAACAGTTATCAGTTAATCAAAAAGGAATTGAGAGACTGATCAATAGTGAGAATCATTGTTAATTGCAGCCATGGTTGCTGTAAAAACTCTTCATCAGCATTACACCTGATTCAGTGAGTTGAAACCCCACTCTGCATGAGGATGGAGTCTACCCCCGTATACGAATATATATTTGTGTGTGTCTGACAGAGACGGAGGTATCGCATGAGGTTATACATGAGCAAAATCAAAAGTGCCCACGATGACACATTTCCCTCCTTAAATACTGTACATACATTCATGCAGTATCTGAGCGCTTACGCATCATCAACCTACTGACCAATGACAGAACAGCCTGTTTGTCCCCTGACCAGTAGGAAAAAGGAACGCTGAATGTCAGAGCAGGTGGGAGAGGAAGTCGGCAACTTGAGTTTCAAGGGGGGGATTTTGGTGTGTGTGAGGAGTGTCTTCCTACCCTCTGCACAAGTCTACAGGCAGCGACTCTATTTCTGTCCCTAAATCAAATGTATCCTGTTACCCTCCCACTTGCCTTCAGACACACACACACACACACACACACACACGGCTGCGTACTCCCCATTTTCTAATATGCGCTTTCTCTCTGAAGTATTCTAAAATTTGCAGCCATGATTTGTTGTATGAAGATTATGGGTTTTTTTCACACAAATTAAAAAATGAAAGCAATGTTCTTTCTTACAACTTACCCGCAGTTCTATCTAGTCATGCAGATACTTTTCAGCTGCTGCACCAAAACAGTTAAGCTGCTCATGGTGCTCCATGAGTAAAAAACAAACAAACAAAATCCTAAAAGCAGCATGCCTCAGACATCACATACTGATGTGGAAGGCCTTCTGAAAGGTTTTTTTTTCCCCCCCACTCAGAATTAGTTGAGAAATCAGTAACAAGTTTTGTTCTGTTGTGTCTTTTCATTCAGGCTGAAGTTCCCGTCGGACCTGGATGAGCTGCGGGAGCTGGCAGAGATGCTCAAGTTTTACAAGAGAGAACATCACGGCTACGTCCTGCTGCTGTTCTGCAGCGCCTACCTCTACAAACAGTCCTTCGCCATACCTGGCTCCTCCTTTCTGGTGAGACTCAGTCCTGTCCATACCACAGACACGACTGACGCACAGCAGACATTATGACATGTCTCAACTGGAACATCACATCTGTATTAATGATTGCTGCTTTCCACTTAGAGGGGATCCTGCTATTGTGCATGCTAGTTCACTGTTACTGTTACTGGGACACTTAATGGAACTGAGCTGTCGTTATTAAGTCCACCTGTGTTTTTCCTGCTGTCAAAGTCAAAATGTCTGCTGTGCATCTAGTCCATTACATGATTTTGACAAAACCTGAACTAATTTCAGAACACCTCGGCCTTATTGATTTGTGAAGAAAAAAAACATTCATTAAAAAACAGTGTTTCTTCCTCTGATTTCATGCAACATGTTCCAACAATTGTGTGCCAATAGTGCTTACTCTGGTGTCATGTTTCCACTGATACTCATTTCACAAATACACATTTAGACAAACACTTGGAGGAATGACGCAAATGACTCAATCCATCCAACTCTCCCTCCCTCCTTCCTTCAGAACATGCTAGCTGGTGCAATATTTGGGCCCTGGGAGGGTCTCGTGTTAGCCTGCGTGCTCACCACTACAGGGTCCACATTCTGCTTCCTGCTCTCCTCTGCGTTTGGAAAGCAGCACGTGGTTCAGCTCTTCCCTGAGAAGGTGGCCCTGCTGCAGAGAAAGGCAAGCGACTAGTGGCTCTGTGAGGCTTTAAGCTCTATGCTAATGTAAGCAGGCTAACATACTCACAATCACAATGTTTACCAGCTTATGCTAAGTAAGTAATGATTACATGTTCAGCATGCTAACATTTGCTTAGTAACACCAAACACATAGTGCAGCTGAGGCTGATGAGAATGTGATTAGTTTTGCAGGTATTAGCTATGTATTGGACAATACAAACAAAAAGAAGAAAGATTTGACCTGATGTCACTGGATGAAAAGTTAATGTCACCAGAGTCATTACAATTTATCCTGTGGGGAACATGAATGTCATGGAACGAATGTCATGGTAATCAATTCAATAGATATTCCAGTCTGGACCATAGACAGTATTAATAGTGGACGGAGCTTCTGTGAAGCCAATGTGGAAGCGTCTGAAACCTGCATTCTTTCTAATGGCCTGCAGGGGGCAAATCCACTGGAGTCCAATTGCATGTAAGCATTTAAGAAAAAAATGAGCCTACTTCTCACTTGATTTACAACCTCAGTAAACCGTTTTCTTGTGAGTTTAAGGTCTCTTTCGCTAGTTTCAAGTCTTCTTCAATACAGCATGGTGTCCATTTTGTAAATTATGGTCCCATTTACAGTAAAATAGACGATAAAGTGGGATATGCTTGAGGGCATGGCTACCTTGTGATTGACAAGTCATTACCATGGCGTGTCCTTGGGTTCATAGTCAGATCCAAGCAGGAATAGAGGCTTAACAATTTATATCCTCCATAAGAAGGAACCTGGGGATGCTGTGTGACTGCTTTCGTCCACATTTTCCCTCATTTTCTCACATCTTTGTCCTTTTTCCTTCTTCCTGTTTTCCTCCTTATCCTCCTTCTCCTGCCCTCTTTTTTTTCTTCCTCTCACCAAAAAAAGGTGGAGGAAAATCGTAGCAGTTTGTTCTTTTTCCTCCTTTTCCTTCGCTTCTTTCCTATGACTCCGAACTGGTTCCTTAACATCACCTGTCCTGTCCTCAACATCCCTATGCCCATTTTCTTCTTCTCTGTGCTCATAGGTGAGACTACACACACACAATAAAAACACACACACATAGCCACAAACACTAATCACTCAGCTGCTGCTTTCTCCTCCAGGTTTAATCCCTTACAACTTCATCTGTGTTCGCACGGGCTCCATCCTCTCAGAGATCTCCTCTCTGGATGACATCTTCTCCTGGGGGACTTTGGCCCAGCTCCTAGCCATCGCCCTCATGGCTCTCGTCCCCGGAGCGCTGATCAAACAGTACAGTAAAGCTCACCTCAAGGTGGACGGCTTGGACAGTAATGGACCCAGCCAGGCTGAAATCAAGCAGGAGAGGAAGAGACGATGATTTGGGGATAAAAAAAAGGGATTTGCGTTTTTAGTTTGATTCCCAAACCTAACAAGTTTAGTACCTTTGTACTTTTAAATGTCTCAAGATCGAGTGCGTCTCCGTCTTTTCCTAAAGCACTTACACGTCTTAACGCAGCTGTGGCTGGATTCACAGATGAGTTCTACAGTAACTCTGTACAGATCAGATGCAATGGTCTCAGTAAAGAGAAGACAACATGAATTTGAACACCAACATACTGTAATCTGGTGCTTTTCTGTAGTCATTCACTTGCAGTTTGGAGTTAGCAGCTCTCTGATCTAATATCACATTTAAGCAGTACCTCTTTAGCCTTTACTTTGTGAGGGCTTTGCTTAGCCTGCACTACTTCAAATGTATAGTTTCTCCTCGTTGCTGCCAAGCACAATCAGTCTTTTGCCATAGCATCCGTTTACTTGCTCAAGAGCACCTTCACATCACCAGAGGGAGAAGTTTACTCCTTCCCTTCTTCACTAAACTCAGTTCAGGGTTTTACAGTGTATTTAGAAGCAGGTCATTCATGTGTAGATACTACATGGATGTAAAAGACAGCTTCCTAACCTGATTTTAAGTTAAAAAAAAACCAACAACTTAAAAAGTATGTTGGGAAAAGTCATCTTGCATCTGGTGTTCCTGTGAATATGAGGCCTTTAAATGAGTGAGGTGTTGTAATTCATATCTGCTGCTGTCATAAGATAATCCTTTATTGAATAACTGATATGCTGTTTAAGTCTGGAAATTTTAATCTTTATTTGGCAGAGCAGAGAGTCTGTAGAGAATAGTCTTAAATTGTAGCTTCTTATTTAAAAAAAACAAAAACATAAGGAGCAACTTACTGTATGTACTTAATTTTGCTCTAAATTCAGGTGCAGCTGTAGTGCAGAGATGGACAGCCTATTACACAAGTCCTTGATTATTAAGGATCTGGATTGTCTACTTTATATTTTCAAGGTATATCTGGATGAATTAATGTAATTTCAAGATATTTTGTAAAAAAAAAAAAAATGTATATGTAGTATTTTGGATATCAAATTTTTCATTGTAGCCTGACTGTAGGGAAGCTAAGGGTTTTTACAGTTACGCAGTGGACAAACATCCTGTTTGTATATACTCTTCACCTCCCAACAACTACTACAAGTAATAATGTTTTGTTGTTAATGTTGCTTTAAGTTTCAAAGAGCTCAGGATGAGAAATTTATGTTCTCCTTTGTGTTAAACATGTTAAAGAAAAAAAATACTCTACTCAGGGGAGACTTTTTTTTAAAAATCCAACATGTGCATAATGCAGGTTTTTTTGTGGAACGTGTACAAATGTGATAAAATCTGCAATGTCTGTTAACAGTTGCTTCTACTGGGCTTCAGTTTTGAATTACAGTTGGAATCTTGTTGTTTGTGTAGTGACAGATTGAAACGCGTGGGATTTTGGATGCAAACAGTGGTTTATTTGTGCCTTTCTTACGATCATTGACCCTGATTGATATACAGCAACACACTTGAAACAAAACATCTACTAATCAGGTCTACCAACAACGCTGTTAAAAGCTCTCTTGTTCTCTCTCAGTGCTTTCCTACACTTACACACACACACACCTCAGAAACTCAAGACATTTGTTCATGCACAAACACACACACACCTTCACATTGGCACAGGCACTCATTAATATCTCAGTAAACACAAAGATCTGGTGTGAGTTGCCTGAACTAAAGTGTGGTGTCGGCTGGCAGAAGATGCAGATCGACATAGATGCACATATATAGTTTCTGGGAGTTTTGTGATGAAGAAAAGGAATCCAGAAAAACATCCTTTACTTGGACGTAGTGCTTCAGGTGAGAGGTTAGGGGGGTCAACTTCGCCATACTTGTGTCTCAATACTGGGAAAAATCTCAAATCACATTATCAGTTTGATGTTGACGTGGTCTTTTTCTCTGCTCATATGTGCATATATCACCAACCACCCATCATCTACAGCCCTAACAACACACTGTAAACTTCATAGAAACAATATCACAAATCAGCAGTAACTCAACAGGCAGACAATAGTTGCAGTGTAGTTAGTGCTGCTAACTCAGTGGGAGTCAAACAATCTGTAAACAGTTCAGCAGTAACATTTTGTCTAAATAAATTTTCTATACAATAATAAGCTAGTAGTAAGCATGTACTCGCGTCTGTATCAATCTTGTCAAAGTCTAACAAAGAAAATTCAAACGGAGAGATGGGTTTTATGGAAAGGGCTCTGGAGAATTTCTAAAATTTCTCACTTAACTGCACAGGTTTGAGTTCTTGAGGTCCTGTTGTTGTTGAGAAGGATTGAGGACATCCTTCGCAGCGTCACCACAAGACAAATATCCAGTGAGTTGCATAATTTAAAATGGTGGAGAACGTTATTACTCAGTAAGTGCAAAAGGTTCAGTGCTGAGCAGAAGTCTGTACTGCTCCGAGTCATGCGTAGGCTAGAGTGGTTGAAAGATGGAGCGTGCAAAATATCAAATCCTGAAATCACAGGCAGGTTCTTTTATCTGAACAGAAACATGACAACATAAAACGGAACGAGCAAGCAAGCACACCATTGACTTTCAGTGAGCAGCCCTGCAGCTCAAGACCAAACAGTACTGTCAGTTTACTGCTCTGCGCGTCTTGTCTTCTCACCACTTGCACACAAATGTCACATAAATAATATGACATTTGAGGATGACAGGCAGATGAATGGCAACTTATCCTTGAAACCAAGCTTAATCCAATCGCAGAAATCCAGAAGATGGAAAAAAAAAAAATATATATATATATATCACTTTTCTGTCACATGTTGGAGAGGGATATCTTTTTCACATCTGAAGCTCACTAAAATAAAAAAGCTATGATCAAAGCCAGCTCACTTCAGAGCAGTGAAAAGATTCTAACAAAAAAGTTTTTAAAAAAAAGAAGTGAGGAAGACTTGGTACAAGTACAAGCAAGGAGCGCTCGTCTCCACAACCCCAAACATCACTTTTCTTGCGTCAGTCTTTTTTTTTTATTTCATGTGTGTAAAAGCGCTCACGTCACCTTTAAATTTCTCAAGGAACATAAATGGGGTCTCTTAGTAGCAGGAGCCAGATGTTTCCAAATTTAGGGGAAGCATGAGCTGACATACAAGCAGCAACCACCCTGAATAGCCTCAGAAACCAGTCAATCAAAAGCTAACACAATTAGCAGTGGAGAAGTTAGATTCTTCCAAGAACCTTTATATACAGTCTGTTTCATTCACTTCAATACAATTAGCCTTTCCGGAGACAGTATTTAGTGCTTGTTGGAAAAGCTGCACTATAAAGCACTTCTGCTTTCTGCAGCCATGGTGGTTGCCAATTTGTACCTCCTCCTTCTCTACCTCATCTTTCTCCTTTCTCCTCACTTCCTCTCACATGCATCCCTCCCCTCTCCCCTGTGTGAAATGGCACAGCAGAGTGGGTTCATCCCTGAAACTGTGCCGACTTGTCAGGTGATCGAACACTCCTCCCAGCTGAAGTCGGACGCCGTACAGTCGGGCCTCAGCTCGCCCAGCGCACAGGCCTCGCTCAATCAGCCAGTCCACCAAGTCACTGCCTCGAAACACACATTCTAAATGGGGCTGTGGGTGGGGTGGGCGTGAAGCAAGATCATGCTGGTGATGGTGGTGGGCTTGGCTAGACTGGAGCTGGGAAACCTGCTCCTCTGGGATATCAGAGCTGGAAATATGGGCTTGGTGTTCATTCTTAGGCTCAAGCCGGGGTCGGGATGGAAGCGAACATTGGCCGCAGGATTCAGCTGGATCGTGAGTTTGGTGAATCTGGGGCAGATCCTCGTGGTTTAGTTGCTCCTGAGGATCCACATTAGAATGTAGGTGCTGGGGCTGATGGGAGGAAGAATGTCTCAAAGCCTCCTCCTCCCGTCCTCCTTCTCCTCCAAACCTGTCATTATCAGAGGAAGGATTCACCTGTCGAAGCGCTCACACTCTCCCCTGAGCCACTGGGTGGTGATAGAGGAGGAATGAAAGGGGAAATGACCAGGCAAATGGAAGCAGGGAGGGATAAAAGGAAATATGAGGGGAAGAAAGGAAAGAACACGCGTTAATGAAGAGGAGAAAGCGGAAATGAATAGTGAAAAGCATTTTGTGTGTTAGAATAAAAGGAAACGAAGAGGACCCAAGACTCCTAATCATCCAGACAGTGTTTTAGTAAGAGTTTTGTTGTAGAATACCGTAGCTAAAATTGATATTCAACACCTATGACAGTGCTTACTGCTAAAATATATCTGCAAAATTGGAGTGCATGCAGACCATAGTGAAACTTACAGGGGACAACATGCAGTATAATAGGTTCAACCTGAATTTGTTTTAAGAAAAATAACTACTTGTTGGAAGCAAAACAGATCAACAGATAGATAACATGCAAAGTGTGTGCAAGTATGCAGAGTAAAATAGTAGAAAAAGAAACAAAATGATGACCCATGGTAATAATGTGGAAATTAACAGGGTCAGAATTCATGTTGCTGGGACACACAGATACTGTAAGACAGTCATTTAGTTTCCATAAGTTTAACTGTATCTTCCCTTTGAAGGTGTAATTTTTGTAAGATATGGGCATAAGTTTAGTTTAAGACATTTAAAGAATGAACTAACATTATCAACAGAATGTAAAGAAACAACAGTGTTGATGTTATGTCAAAGACATCTATGTATTTTGTTGAAGAGATACAGTTAGGTACATAAGTATTTGGACTGACACAATTTCTTGCAATTTTGCCTCTGTACACCACCACAATGGATTTGAAAAGACGCAGTCAAGATGTGGTTGAAGTGTAGACTAGACTACTTTACAACAAGGTGCAAACCACTGGTAACACTCAAGAACAGGAAGGCCAGATTAGAATTAGCTAAAAAACATCTAAA
>JBBPCS010000573.1:5649900-5663218 GCA_037974645.1 Hollardia meadi | reverse complement strand
AGTCTCACCTGTGTCTTGTTAACCTTCCTTGTGTATATAGTCCATGTGTCCCCCTCTTACTTTGTCAGTTCGTTGTGCGTGTTACCATGTGTGCCTTCGTGCCAGCATTCCCTGTGTTTTTCCTCTGTTTTCCTGGACTTTGCTTGTGTTTTTTTGGAATTTGTATTTTGCTCACTGATTATCTGGTATTGACCCTCACCTGCCTTCTACCTATGAGTTCACCTTTTGTAAAATAAATCACTGTCTGCATTTGAGTCCAAAACCCTGTTCCTATAGTGTTTCCAGCACATTTGTAACAGTGTATAGCCATTTCCTGGAGGCAGTGCCAGCGTAGAGCCGGTGTGACACAAAACAAAAGGGGACACCATTTATCAGCGATTTTTCCATCACGTAGGTATAAGTAGTGGCTTTGACACATGTTTACTGTGTTATAGTGTTTATTGTAAGAACAGAGTTATATTCAAACACATAATGAAAGTCCAGGGTGGTCAGTATAATGCAGAATATAGCATGCAATTTATTTGCATTTATAGAGTCAAGTGCACAGTTGTCGCCGAATGAGTGGTAGAGTTACAGTATTTTGCAGTGAGATTTGGTGTGAAGATGGACAAGACAGAGCTGCCTGTAAGGAGGAGAGCCAGTAGGACATTTGAACAAGAGAGGAGACATATGCTCAAATCCCACATGCCACAAATGAAACAAAACAAGGGAAAGAAATATGATCCTACATAAAAATGTTTCATATTTTGACCCAAAGTCATCACAGACCTAATGAAGACTTCAGGTTGAAATGTTGTAGAATATCTGAAAATATTCCTGGCACCTTTGAAAGCAGCGGCGGCGTTCTTCTTTTTTCATGCTTTTAGATGAAAGGTAGCTGTGACGAGGAGGACAGAGACAGACAGTGAAGGTGAAAGAAGAAAAGTTTGTTTGTTCTTCCTTCCCTTTGTCTACCTTGACAACTCTGATCTCTCTCCCTCTGTTGCCATCTGTCTGCCGCTTTCTCTCTTTGTCAAAACTTTCTCTTTGTTTTCATTTCAGAGATTCCCTGGTGGTGAATCAGCCTCCTGATTCTCTTTAAATTACCTGCCTGCTGTTTCACACGCTGCAAATTCTCGTTCACTTTGTCCTGTCCATTTATATTTGTTTTTGTGTCATACTGGTACTTTCTCATTATCTACCTCTTTGATTAACAATGTCATTGTTAATTCAAGACTCATATGAATAATCTAAATTGTTTTTGTATCATAAGTGGTGAAAATTAATGTACAAAATGTATACGATTCAACATGACGAGTTTTGTATTAAAAAGGACCATGGGCAGCTAATGTAAAGTTTCTTGACTCTCGATTCATACAAGTGACATAAGAGCCACCATATCGTAAGGTTGTGTTATTGAAACGCGTTCTCATCCCAGCTCGTCACATACCGACATTTTGTCATGCGCCCTTTGTGTCATATCCAGACATGCAAGGTACCCTTTGGCTTTGCGGGCCAACGCGCTAAGCCTTCCCTGACGCACGACGGGCCCTTTGGCATCTGTGGCTGATGCGCTAAGCCTACCCTTTAGCGTCTCTAGCAGACACGAAAAGGTTTGAGCCCTGTGTGTCTTATCCTGATGCACAAGGTCTACGTTACTTTTCTTAAATTTAGGCACAAAACATTGGTGGTTAAGTTTTGGCAAAAACCCACGTGGTTTCCCATCCTGCCACCTCTTCAGTGAGCAGCGCAGGAGCAGCAGGGCCCGATGGTAGAGGGCTCCGCCTGTGCTTATAGAACAAGGGTTATAATAACGTAACCTTACGTTCTATCTCACACAGGCTCTGGCCTTTACTGGACTCTGGTACAGTGGGTGTAGCCTGATGAATGTCCACCCTGCCGCGACCAAAATTGGCCTACCACACCAAACATGACCGGCTAGGGGTAACTGCCACAGCCTACCTACTTCCTATCTCAGTCATCGCTGAGAGAGAGTAGGAGACCATCACAGCCTGGGTCCAAACACCTGACCCTGGCCACCACGGATATAACCCCAGGTGTCAACACACAATCGACAACTCTACTGGCAAGTAGTCTCACTAGGTAGAAGGTAGAACAAACATTCTTTGAGGGACGCTCATAATTGCAAACTATCTGGTAACTGTAGAGCGACAGCAGCAGCTAAACAGCTGGTAATATAAACATGGTCTGTGTGTGAGATTAAGGAATATACTGTATTTTCTTTGGCAGTTATATAAACATCCTCCAATAGGTCTGATTAACACAGGGGCAATGGTAGAAATTGCCTTTAATAAAATGTTGTCTACACACTCCATTGGCTTTCATTTATTTCCTATTCAGAGATAACTCTGACTGTGATCGGACTTTCCTCATCTTTCAATCATTCAAACCCTAAAACATCTTCAGGTCCTTTTACTCTTCTCTGAAAGGGAACAAAAAACAACCCCTCGTATTTTCAAACATGGGTTTGTGGTTCCATTTGTACAGTAGAGTTGTCACAGTCTAAAAGAGTCATTTTTTTTTTCTTTCCACCACTTGCACAACTTGCTCTGCTTTATTTCATTTTTCTTAGCTTCGGGACATCGCGGTGGAGCTCTTGCCTTAACAGAACTAAACTCAACTGAAGCACCAAAAAACAAAAGACACAGGAAATCCTCAATCTTTCTGTAAGCACTCCTGCTTGTCTTTATGGCCCAACAGTATATAATCAGTAGTATATAGTTACTGTAACTAAAAAGAGAAGCTTGGTTTGCGTAGCTCAGTTCTCACGATCAGTGAAATGGTGCAACAATAATGATTAAGTTTAAGAGCAGCAACTGAAACCAAAATGTGATGATACATTTTAGAGAGAATTGGAAATTGCATGTCACATTAAAAAACATCTATTAATTACAATTATACAGTAGAACTTTTTATGGTGTAAAACAAAAACAGTTAAAAGTTTTATTTTGTCTAATGATTAACCACTTACTTCTTCCCATTGTTAAAGTTAAGAAGAATCAAACGTATCCTTGATTTGATGGCATGAATGCATCAAGCACTATCTGACGAGCTAGGATGAGAAAGTGTTGCAGCACCATCCTGTCTCCCGTTTACACACTTTCTGGTTTATCCTTCAACCTGTTATCAGGAGCAGGACGTTAGTGACACATCTGACCCAGGTTACAAACAGCAGGCTTATTCAATTGGTGGCCCATGGGCCAAATCCAGTCTGGAAGCAACCGCTGAGCGGCCCAGTATTCATAAATCTGGTCAATGACGAAATATTTAAACTACAGTATATACTGTATGTCTATGTATTTCTCAGACACATGTTATGTATGTCACCATATGTGAACATTTCTATATTTAACTACATTTATCTGCATTTATTTGTTTAAAATTTGTCATTACCAAATCCTAAAAGCGAAAGGTTTTAAATAGACTGCTAAAAATCTCTGTCATCTTCTGGTCCAATTGAATCTGTAATTGAAGAGCCCTGACCTACAGCATAATATTAACTGCGGGATCACTGCTATGCACCAAACCTGAGCTCTCAACTCCCTCACTTAATGATCACATCATTATCACAAACTATATATACCTTTCCTTGTTGCTTATAATCATGGAGCTGTCAAAAAGATTCTGTTCAAGCTGATATGATTTATTTTACAGATGCTTATCTTAGATATCTTCTACTGAAGCTGCTCAGCTGTGCAGCCTGTCAGTCAAAGAGAAAGTGACGCAGAGGGAGAAAAAAACTGATGCAGGAGAACAAAACGCCTACTCATCCTTTTGAAACTGAAAATTTCCCACAAAGCATCGAGATGGATTGGCCGTAATTACCAGCCTCTGTAACAATATGAGGATCGAGAACGTTTGATGAGATGACATTAGAGGGTTTTCACTCTGTTGGGTTTTGTCCAGTGGACACAATCGCAGCAGCCGACCTTGTTCTGTTAGCCCAATGCAAAAAACACAGTGAGTTATTAGGAAACAATATGCAACATGCTGAATGAAATACATGCAGATAGAGCAAAAAAAAAAAAGAAAGAAACATCACAAAGGCCATTATTATTTATTTTCATCTGGATTTTGAGGGCTGGCAAAAAAAACAGTACTTGATGTGTTAATTTGTCCACGCCTGGAAAATGTAGTCAGTTAACATCCAAATACCTCAGTGTGAATTGCACAGAGATATATGAACAGAATTTCAGAAACACAGCCATGCAATTTACCTTCCATTTTCCATGAACACAAAAATAGGCATCTCTGTCATCTCTCCACTTGATCTGAGGCACCAGGGGTCAATGGTGGAGATTGTTTTGTGGTCAGAGAGAGAAGGAAATAAAAACAGAGCTCAGGAGTTTAGAGAGCGGGTCTTTGTTTCACGATCTGACACTAATTGGTTTTGCTGCCTGAGGCAAGGTAATGGGTAAGCTGAGGCGGCGGAGAGCCAGACAGCTGGAGCCACGACCAAAGCTGGAGGTGATCGACAGGGAGGAGATGGTGCAACGGGTGAGAGGTCTGCAGCTGGAACAGAGATCTGCAGGACGTGTTTGTGTCCAAGCGAGAGGAAAGCTGAGCACTGCTGTAAAGATGCACAGAGCAACAATATGACACCAGCTATTAAACTTACATTATGTCATACCAACTGCTGCTCTTGAGAGACTCAACATCAAACCCCAGATTGTATATTTTCCCCTTTGTAGAGGTTTGTGGGTGTGCTTCCCTCTTTGTGAGGACCACTTTCAGTTTTAGACCTTAAGAGTGAAGACATTGTTTGAAAAAGAGGACATTTTGGCTCTATACAGGCCATTAAAACTATACACTTAATCAGATAATTAACTATAATCCATTAAAAACATGCTTACTGTACTCACTATACTCATAATTTATAGATACACCGACACAAAAATACTTGCTGTAGTTAAATTGTGCAAAAAACAAGAGCCTAATATTTGATTCAGCTCCTGATTAGTTTGTCTGTTTTATTTTCATCTTTTTCTCTGCTCAGAGCGCTCCTTCAGTCTAAACAATGTGCAACAGCCGTCAAGCTTCATTCATGAAGCTGCATTAAGCTCAACTGCAGTCAACAATCTGTCGATTTCCCGACAGCTTACAGTTTTTCCAAAAGCAACACACACACAAAGAAAAGCCCAGAAGACTTGGCATGCTTACTCACAACAATACCAACAAAGAAGAAGTGCTTGAGCCATTGTACTGTGCCATACAGCTGTTTGCCTTTTTAATCTATTTGAAATATGCTATAGCAGCTGTCTTGGCTTGGTTTCAAACACTTACATGATACTGATATACAGTTTAAGTGGCCACAGCATTGAGGCCATCAATAAAACTAAATAAATAAATAAAAAACTATAAAAAAGCTTCAATGTAATGTCAGTGTGAAGAAACATAAAGCTTTGCTGACACCTTGTGGCCGCTCAAATTCATGTTTCAAATATCCCATTAGTTTGGTTCCAGTCCAGTCCATTATTCTGTTTTATCTTTTGTGCTTTCTGTTGTTCTTATGCCAGTTACTTTGTCTGTATTGTGGTTGTGATCTGATATAAACACTACCTGTTTAACTACCATTACAGACTTATGATGCTCTTTTTTTCAGACAAGGCAAACTGAGAATCATATATTCTCTTGATTTTATCATGCTTAATCCAAAAGGTGTCATGGTTTCAGGTTTAGTTGGTTATTTCCTTGTGTTGAGTTCTAGTTTATTTCTTTGTTTATGGTGTTATGGTTTAAGTTTCTTGTTTCCTGTTTTATTTTGAAGAGTACTTTCCTTGTGTGTCTTGTCCCTCTTTACTTTTCTTGTCTTTGTTCCTTTCCCTCCTTTGTGATTGTCTGCCCCGCCCTGATTGGTCTCACCTGTGTCCTGTTAGTCTTCCCTTCCTTGTGTATTTAAGTCTGTGCCCTTCCTTTTGTCTCTGCCCGTTCGTCTTGTTACATTGTGTGTGTGTCATGTATGTCAGCGTCGGTGAGTTTTCTCTGTGCCTGCCTGTCTGTCTTGTGCCCTGTGCCTGTATTTTTTGCCTCTTAGTTTTTGGGTTTGTACTTTACCTGTGTTGGACCTTTTTGTTACCTTTTAGTTAATAAATCAGTTTATTGAACCAGTTCTGCCTCCGGTCTCTGCACCTGGGTCCACCTGCTCCCTCATATTCCGGCTCTCCCCATAACAGAACGAACTGGCCACTCATGGACCAAGCAGAGGCGCTCTTCGATGGTGAACTCTATGATTTGACTTTCTCACTAGTCTGCTGTCACGGAGAGTGGAAGAGAGCACCTAGTGTAGAGGTTTAAAAAGGCTGCACTCAGACTTGCACAGAAAAAGGTTTCAGCCAAACCTTGGTTGAGGAGTTCATTGCCTGAGTGGCTCCAAGACTTTATTAACACCCCTGATACCAAGCCATTCTCTCAGCCTTCTAACAATCAGCCTGTCCTCCAGCTTGGGGTTTTGAGTCTCAAGCCTGATTCCCAGTCGGCTAGCCTCCAACCTGCTTCCCAGTCGGCTAGCCTCGAGCCTGCCTCCCAGTCGGCTAGCCCCTCGCCACCTATCTGCCTGACAGCTCCTGCTCCCGAATTGGCTAGCCACAGGCCTGCTAGCCTCCTGAAAGTTCCTGCTCCTGAGCCAGCTAGGCCCCGGCCTGCTAGCCTCCTGCCTGCTCCAGTCCCTAAGTCACTTGTTGCCACCTCCAACCATTCTCCCTTATGGGGAACCCGGCTAGCATACAAGCCATTCACCACAAGAAGGAGTAGGTTTTCTTTCTGGAGAACTCTGCTCACCTTCAGGACACCCCCCCAGAAGGAAGCATGGCGTCCCGGCCGACTCCTGCTCCGAGCGTCCAGTCCAGCCTTATGATCTGTCAGAGGAGTGGGCCGTAGAAGATGTCATTGTCTATTTTTGTATTGTATAACAGTGGTCGTTGTATTGTTGTATTTAATAGCTTGGCAGATAAAGTGACCAGCTGCATCACATTCTGTAAGTAAGATGTCTCTTTAAGGTAGCGACTCCAGCTAAGCACTCTGTACCATGAGAGAGCCATATAGAATTACCTCTCTGAGATCTCCAATAATTGTCATCATCTGAAAAAGAATGAGATAATAGAAAAATAATCTGACTAAAATGCTTAGCAACGAGATACAAAGCTTTATGTTTAATATACATAAGCCGCTAGTTTTTTACTTGTAATTAAATTTTTACTATGATGACACGTACAAACAAACACATAGACTGTCGCGGCTGGTTATGAAGCATTATATAAATAAAGGCCTATGTGGCTGTGGACCAGGGGCAACCCCCATCATACTGGAAGTGGATGTGAGTGATTTGCTGATAGCATTTCTAACGTGTCTTTGAGTCTGCACCAACTTCTTTCTTTTAATCTTTCAATGGTTTTTCAGCTGCTTGGCAGGTTGCGAATATAACACTGACAAATCAACTTTCAAGTTTGTGTTGGACTTGTCAGCAAACAGTTGCTCGTGTACGCATCCAGCAGTTACAGAGCAACATTATTGTTCATTTAAAATCATGTCCTGGCCACCTGGTGAATGTAAGTCCAATATCCCCTGTCTTTTAGCTCTGTTTGTACCAACTCCTGAGGGAAATATGTGGCCCTTTAGCTGCTAAATGTTTCACTATGTTCACCAGCGAGTCTTTTACTGCCTGTTTGGTGATGAGCAGGTGGCGAACAGTGGAGTGTTAACTTTTGCGATGAGAGCAGTCGTGTTCATATTCGCGAGCACGAGCAACCTCTGTGAGGACCAGTGCAGACAATATGTAGGCATGATGGCACTCCTCATAGGCACAGATAGTTTTAAAACAAGACAATGGTTTTTATGCTTAGGCTGTAAAGGGAACCAAAGTTCGTCCCAAAATTAATCTGAAGTCTATAGAAAATATTCTGTTCAATATATATTATTTATACCTCATTCTGTTCTGTATCAGTCTACTTATTCTTAGACTGACAGATGGGGCAAACTGTTGGAATGGAGGGAGGATTGTAGTGGGTGAACTGAGGTGTCAGGTGTGACTGGGGCGGGTCAGGTAGGAGGGCCCCTTAGCAGAATTTTGCTTAGGGCCCCAGAGAGGTCAGGACCAGCTCTGTTCGTCAGAGCCAAATAGTGTCAATTTCAAAATTAATTTATTGGCAATGGGATAAGAAAAAAATCTATTTCTGATTATTTGAATAATGTTAAATATTGGATCCGATCAGCCAGGCCAATAATCAGTCAACCCCTATTATACAGTACATAAATGCATGTAAATATATGTATAATTTACTTTTACTTGTAATTTGGATACATAAGGACATTTATTGTTGGAATGTTAGTTTTGACACTTAATCACATTTAATATCAGATACTTTTATTCAAGAATGACTTTTGGATACTTTTAGCAACACTGGTCCTGCAGATGGTTTCACACCATTCCACAAATTGATAGCTGGTAGCAGTTACATCACAAGAAATGTAGCAATCCACCAAAGCAAGGTAGAAGAAAACTGCTAACAACCAAACCAGAATGTAAACAATGTATGTTTCAAAGTCTTCCAAGAATATGTTTATGTTTTATGATGATGGAAATGCATTCAACACTTTAATTAGATACACACAATATGTTTTGCTGAGAAAACGATGAATGTGATTTTGTTTACAAAAATGCCATTGCTACGTGAGTGTGTGTGTGTGAATGAGAGTCAAAATGTAAAGAGTTATTTGAGCACTAAATGCTACCTTTTAAGAGCTTCAAAAATAACCAAAATGTATTATGAAAACAGCACATACCTTTCTACAGGACATACAATATCTAATCCACCTGTGATTAAACATGTACTGCTGTTTGACAAAGAGTTTCTGTACAAAATATTCCAAACTCTGACTATTCAGTAGTAGAATTAAACTAATCTAGAAGCAAAGCAGTTTAGATGTAGCTATTAGTTTTCCCATTTTTGCTGTCATTCTTGGATTTCTGAGCACTATCTCACACACTGATGTAGTCACTCTTGTTAGAGAGCAGAGGCTCGGGGAGCAGGTCAGTGCAGGACCACTCCCTCTCCTTCACCATCTCAATGGACAGCTCTATCTGCTTCTTCACTGGCTTGGAGGAGACACATTTCTGAGGCCTACAGGAGTCAGGAGAGGTGTCGGACTTAGTGCAGAGCACATCCGGCTCCAGGTCAGAGTTTGGATCACTTTGGCCCTTGGTGGCCTCCCTCTCCAGCGTGCAGATGGTCAGAAACTGGGGCCGGCGGCTTGAGGATTTGGTGTCTGCTTTGTGTCTGGTGCCATACACTGAGTGGGGCATGGGCCTTGCCTTGAAGACCTGCCGGTCCCCTTTTAGTCCCAACTTCCCCAGCTCAGCCACGATCTTCGCCTCCCTCTTCCTCTTCTCTCTCTCCAGGAAATGGAAAGGCTGTGGTGAAGCAGAATCAGAGGCCTGGTTTCTTTTGGCATCACTATTATTACTTCTGCTTTGGCTAGATTGCTGACTGGATCGACGACTGATCATTTCGTAGAGAGGCAGGTGTATGTGTGCCGGTGCTGGTGATGCCCGGAACTTTTTCTGGCATTCCTGGAGCTCCTCCAGCTCCCGTCTCAGCAACGTGTTCTCCAGCTCGATCTCCGAGCGTGTCCGCACCTTGTGCCGCTTCCTCTCCTCTTCTCTCAGCATCATCTGGAAGGGTTTGGGCACGGTGACCCTGGAGTTTGACCTGACCCTGATTACAGTTTGACGGGACAGTGTTCCTTGCGGTTTCTGATAGGAGGTCTTGGGCTGGAATCGAAACTGCTTCTGGGACATAATTTCTCCTGTGCTCAGCAGGATGTCTCTGGGAGAAAATGGAGGAGAGTGAAATGTGCAGTGCAATTAATCTGAGCAGAGAACAAAGGATCGACTAGGAAGCTTCAAGGAAACTTCGTCTCTGCCTCCTCACCTCGCAAAGGTTTGGTCCTGGCCAGTCCGTGTTGGAGTGCCCAGCTCCAGGTCCCCCATGCTGTCCGCTCCAGAGAGTTCTGATTGGTCAGAACCGCTCGATGTCTCATGGAAGTCCAGCTCCTCCTGAGAATTGATCCTCTGAAGTTTCCTGGCAGGGCCACTACTGCAGAGATTTTACATCAGGGAGGAGGAAACATTAACTTTGATGGCAAAATAACCACTAAATAAAAGTGATTACATATCTGCAGAGTGGCTGGACTGGAAAAGACACCTTTTAATCTTCTGAAATAATGTAGTGCACATGGTCACATGCCATCTGACTTACATTTGTTCCAACAATTTAGCAAAAGCTGAAACTGATGAAAAGTACTACTCCTACAATATATCTGATCTGGACTAAAGTATTTGTGCAAAAGTTGACTGTACGTCATAAAAAATACAGTTTCTATGTATAATTTTTGTTTATGCTGATTCTGATCACCAGTCTTGACCCTTAACACCATGCGACACATTTACTGCAAAGTGCTATTAAATAGAATCCAACCAAACTGTAAAGACTGAGTGGATGGATGTATGGATCTTAACACAACAGTGCTACTATATTGCCCCTGCCTCATGATGAAAAAAGACTAAACAGCAATCTAACTTAGCAAGCTAAGACTAAGTAATTCACCTCCCCAAAAGTGAAGCCAAAACATCTTGATCGCCCCCTGGTGGCTGGCTGCAGAATAGGTCATACATTTTTTCAGGTAGAACATGGGCCAAGCTAAAACCTCAAAGTACACTTTAAATAAATGATGACAGCGCTCGTATCCGGGATATTTTGGCGTCATTTTTGTACAGTGGGGGGAAGTGGATACGCGCCGTCCATCTTTGTACATGTCAATTGTCACTACCCTGTGGGGAATATTGTAACCTCCATCCGTCATATTGCTTGCGGTATTTTCCGTACTGGGACTACAGAACAATCCCCATGATTTAATAGTGTAAGTCCTACACTATTGAATTGATGTTGAAAGCTGCCCAGTCAGCATGATTTTGGTCATTTCAATAAAGAACATCTGGAAGTAAAATGTGAAGTGTTTTTGCCATCTAGGTTACATATAACAGCACTTAAATGGCTTTTCAGGGTGTATGTATTTATTTATTTATTTATTCATTCATCTATTTATTTTATTTATTAGCCTAGTTTTAATTTTGATGGGTATTTGACGTCTTGCTGGAAAATCACAATAGTGTGTCTTGGAGAATGGTTGAAGAAAGACCTTTAAATGTCGAAACAACACAGAAATAAAAAAAAAAAAAAGCAACTTGATATGAAAGTCCAAACATCTGACCCTTTCCCTGTTTATTAACGGATGATAGGATATATCCAACCTGATAGACAGTCTGGCCTCTCTGTCCTCTCGTCTCCCATAATTTTCCTCTATGTGCCTCTCTCTGTCCTGGCTGATGTACATTCTCTCAAGCTCGGCTATGTTCCTCAGGTGTGCACTTTTCAGCTCCTCCAGCCTCCTGTAGTACTCCTGGTTGGAGAAGTAAACATGCTGCTCCTTCTGCAAGCCGTGGATTTCCAGGGACAGGGAACTGCGAACACTCCTGACACCTTTTCCCTCCTCGCTGTACTCCGACTGATCATACTCCTGAAAGGTTGGATGTTGTAAACATTAAGCCGTTCAGTGGATGCATCCAGGATCAACATAATAAACAACAATACTTTTCTGAGAGAGGTATTCATTGGCTCACAAAAATGTCTCTTTAAAAGGTCAACCTGTACTTAACAGGAAATTATATAGGCCTAACTGTACAATTAACCTTTTTCTTCAACAGGATAATTTCACAACACCCAAAGTTACTAACTTAGTGTTTTCTTGCATTTATTTTAAGTCATTATGTGGTTTTTGCACCAACACTCATAGGCTCAGAATGCACTGCATGCATTCATGTAACAACGGAGGTTGCACTTTATGCCTAAAGATCTTGGTTACAGACCTCGGGTAAGGACGCGGGCCAACAAAAACAAAGTCAAGGGATTTCCGTCTTATATAAATACAAATGTACATACCTAAAATACAATGTACAATGTACACATACAAATACAATGTGGCATAAAAATCTGTTTCTTGAAATCTGATTTTAAATAGTTACGCCATAGGTGTGTGGTGTCTAGATAATAAATATAAATATACTATATCTCAAACCATTTACCATGTTAACACTGCAACTTATGTAAAGTATATGTCTAACTATACAACAGTTTGGATATATGTAAATATATTGGAGCATTATTTAATATTAAATGTTCCTACTTTGCATAAAACTAAGTTTCAAATAACATAAAAGACTCAAAGTCTCATTTGCTCTGATTAATAGTCACAATCAAAGTTCACCTGCATTAACTTGAAATCTATGCAAATCCTGCCAGAGACTTGCAGATCTGTTCCTCACTTCTTTAAAGCCTCACCTCACTGATACAGTCATCCTTGACAAAGTAGTGGTCTCTTTCTCCTCCATACAGAGCCATCATTTCCTTGTTTTCCTTGGCGGCTGAGCGGTACATTGCTGACAGACAATTCACAACCAGCCTGAAGCAGAGCGGAGCTTCTGCGTGTCCTCTGTCTGCACACTGACCTGCTAAGCAAATAACTAAGTCAGAGCAGGACACCAGCAAAGATTAGCACAAACTCTACTGACACACACACACACACACACACAAAGACTCAAAGCTTTATCCTCTTACGATCAGCAGGAGTCTCCATGCAATTGGCCAGATGGTCCATATGTGCCTGTGGCTTTTCACTTGAAGACATGATTCAAAGTCAGATAGATGTCTGCGTGGATGCTCCCAATCTGATTTACAGATTAACTTTCTTAAATACGGCATAAGTCTTCACCTGTTGCTGTTTGCAGGTTGCAGTTTGCAACAGGTGCAGCATGCTGCAGGAGCGAAGGTGAGGAAATGAAAACACACCATAGGGCTGATTTACATTATATATGACACCCTAAGAATGCCTATGGAGTTTTGTTAATAATTGATATTAACTACTGGGTTATATAAAATGTCTGGAACAAATAAACTCACAGGTATCACCATTTCTAAGAGGGGAATTGTGCTTTTTTTTTTTTACATGGCTGGGGTTGAATATGTTGTTTTAAATCACATAGATGAATGTAGCTATGTATGCTCTCCTTACAATTTTATTTTATGATGTAAGCCTACACAAACAGTCATTGCAGGCAAAGGGAGAAGAGATGTAGGGGGCAGGTAAACACAAACACATACAAGAACTGTATTAAATCTGTTGTACACTGACTCCTGTATTCTGCACTATACGGGAAGCACCCTACACTCCACCTCACCACCCCCCCCCCCCCCCCCCCCCCCCCCCC
>JBBPCS010000573.1:5615825-5649800 GCA_037974645.1 Hollardia meadi | reverse complement strand
GTTAAGCTCTCTAAAATGTTTCCAGACGTAGATTCCACCTGTGAAAGGTGCAGACTCTCACCTGCCTCTCTAGCGCATTCATTTTGGCTGTGTCCTAATCTGTACTCTTACTGGAGTTCAATCTTTAAAACAGTCAGATATTTTCAAAATGGTCATTCATCCAGATCCTATGATAGCTATTTTTGGCATAGCAGGAGAGAACAACAATAAGCTCTGTGGAACTAATCTCAAAATAACTAAATTTGTTACTTTGTTAGCACGGAGATTGATCCTTCTCCATTGGAAGTCTCCTCATTCACCGAGCTGGACTCAGTGGCTGAGGGAGGTAGTGCAGCACCTCAAGCTTGAGAAGTTGAGATTCACAATACGTTGCTCCTCAGACAAGTTTGAGAAGACTTGGAGAGTCGTTTATGGATTATATTAGGGCCAAGCTTTAATTCCTCACATACTCATAATATATCACATAATCACATACAGTAATATATCACACACACATTGTCAGCACCATTAACAACTTAAAAACAAAAAATATTTGAGTATCAAGCAAAATGAAATTAATACAGAGTCAACCAAAACGTATGAAATATAGTCGGTGATTGGAAAGTTGAGTAGCTTTTAGCATATTTTTCAATTTGACTTTAAGGCTACCAATAGAACTACAACTCTTTATGTCAGCTGGTAGGGCATTCCACTGAGCAGTGGCTTTCACAGAGAAAGCTGACTGCCCAAAGGCAGTGCGACGAAACGGTACAGTACAATCTCTGATGGAAGCTATTCTTGTGGATTTTACAGAGTTTTCTGAGCGAAAGTGAACATTTTATAAACTAGACAAAGATTTGAGAAAATTCTAAAATTCCCAAAGCTCAGAAGATAATGTTTCTCTAATATCCTACAGTGATGATACTGAAATGGCTTTTTATCCAGAACTTTTAAGGTTTGTTTATATAAGGATTCAAGTGGTTTAATAACCGTTTCTCCGGACGAACTGGAGTAGCCTATAGACTAACATTATTAATAATAATAATAAACTTTATTTATATAGCACCTTTCATACAAGAAGTGTAGCTCAAAGTGCTTTACAATGAAAGGAAAAACAACAAAATAAATAAAAACAGGCAAATTAAAAACAAGTGCACATTTTTGCGCAATAAAACCAAGCAATTAACTGAAAAGAACAGATACATTAAGAACAATAGGATATGAAGAAATAAAACAAGAGAAGGAGTGTGACAGTTAGTTAAAAGCAGTCTTGTATAAATATGTTTTTAGTTGTTGTTTAAAAATGTTCACAGAGCTCGCATCTCTTATAGCCTTGGGTAGTGAGTTCCATAGTTTTGGAGCATAATTAAAAAAGGCTGAGCCACCAATTTTCTTATTTGAACGATATTCTGTATTTAAAAAACTTGCAGCAGAGGATCTAAGACTCCGCGAAGGATTATAAAACGACAAGAAATTAGTGATGTAGGCCGGTCCCAAACCATTAAGAGCCTTATAAACAACTAAAAGAACTTTAAAATCAATTCTAAAAGAGACTTGAAGCCAGTGCAGGTGAGATAAAACTTGAGTGATGTGCTCTCTCTTTCTTGTTTTTGTTAAAAGTCTGGCGGCAGAGTTCTGAATTAATTGTAATTTATCAATAGATTGATTTGGAAGACCAGTGAGGAGAGTATTACAGTAATCTAATCTACTTGAAATAAATGCATGGATAAGTTTTTCAGCATCTTTTTGGGATAGGAACGGCCGTACCTTTGTAATATTTCTTAAATGAAAAAAAGCTACCTTGGTCACCTTCTTTACATGGGATTTAAAATTTAAGTCTGAGTCAAGGACAATGCCCAGACTTGTGACTTCTGTTTTAACGTGAGGTGCTAGAGTGCCAAGTTTGCTGAGAACTAGCTCTTTTTTATTTTTGGTCCCACTAATAAAAACATTGTATCAGGTTATTTTAGTATTTTTCACAAAATGCAGATTATCTCTGTCAGGTTAACAAACTTTCAAGCAGCACTGTATCTGCCATTATTATATTTAACATAAACATCAGTTTTGATATGGATCCCTTAGATTTGCTTCTAAAGAGCCGTGACCACAATACGTGGTAAGCAGGTTGGAAACTAGACCTGTCAGTGCTCTCTAATGGACAAATTATGTAACGGTGATACTGTTTCTAAATTTTGTATTTTTGTAATGCAATTTTCTGTTACTTATCTGCAGACATACATCAATACTATTACTGTAGATACAATTACATCTACAATAAGCTAACATATGCCAATATGTCTAATGTAATTTATCTGATTTGTTGGTCTAGCTCTAGTCTGAATAGAAAATCTTGGTGGTGTTTGGACGTGTGTTTCTTATTCTGATGTGATGGTATGTTGTGGATACAAGTGATCGACAGCACGCAGGATCATTTGGTCACACTAAAAGGTATTAAACGAAAGGGTTAATGCTGCAACAGCTATGTTACAAAGATCACTACGGCATTTAATTGTCATTTCAAATTAGAAATATAAGCCAGGAATTAAAGGTGGAAATCAAAGAACAAGCCAGTACTTTTCTTTTCTAAAGGGAGAAGGGAAGAGTGAAGTCAACAGTACACAGGTCATATTTAGATTAGAGTCAGTGAGTGCACTTAGAACCTATAGAGACATTCCATTGTTGATTAACTCTTCTAATATTTATTTTTTACATTTTGGGGTATTGCATAATCTTAAAGTGAATATTTCAGGCAGTTTGTACATTAACTGCACGTAGTGAAAGGTGATATGTCCACGTTACCTGCTAACCCCACATATCTAACCAGCAGAACCAGTGCCTTAATGATTAACAAAACCCTGTCGCGTGTACAAACGGAGCTTTGTACACACAACAGTGTCTTTGGCAAACACTAAAGGTTATAGTTTTATTTTTTAATTTAGCATTGTGTTTTACCCTTCGTAATTAATCCACCACAGAGAAATTGTACAGTTATTTGGTACTTGGTACTTCTGCTGGTGTTATTAATCATTACTGTTTTAACGTCTGTTTGCTTTACCAGCATAGTGCGTACCCTGCTAATGTTTTTTTTTGGGTGGGGGGGGGGGGGGGGTGTATGTTATGTTGTGGCATTAAAAAGCATCTTGTTTTTATTTGGTCAGAAATGGGCAGTTTAGAAAGATAGTTGGCTTTCCAAACAACTCAAGTTTTCCAAGTCTGTACTCGAGGAGCGGCACCTGCAGTCCTCCTGTCTGTAAGTGTGGCTAAGTGGAAATGTCTTTATTTTCTGTTTTCCCACACATACAATTAGATGTGAGAAAAATGTGTTTTCACAAATGACCATTTGAATTTGAGACATACTTTGAATGTGAAAACAACTCTTAACCTGGACATAGACGCAATCCATTTACGATATAATGTTTAAACAGGACCTTGCACACTTCAAAATAATGGGGGCGCTGTGCTTGACGTGATTCACAGGGAACAGCAGAGAAGCGTTATGCCTTGACAAAATGTAGAGATCCTTTAACTCCCCGATGGATGTGGAGCACAGCAGATGTGCATCAGCAGCATGAGTGAGAGATGTTCAAACACAAAAAAGCCATAAGCATTGTAAAAGACATTACAGTCAAAGATTGTAATGTCTTTTTTTTATTGTGGTTGTCTGATAGTCGCCGCAGACAAAAAGATAATTTCCAAAAGCACAATAAGCTAAACTAAACCAAACAAATCTCTGTAAACTAATGAAAATCCCCGAAAAAGATCATTGGAGCAGCCTCTTATCTGTGATGGGAAGGACATCTGTGACTGGTTTTGCTGGTAAATGCATTTGTTCCTCAGGTTTTTCCACTAGTGAGGCAGTAAGAATTATCTGCATTGGTTCGTGTCTTATGTGCTTAACTGTCAGTCAGGACATTTACATGCACGTCAGTAACCCGGCTCCAGTCAGGCTTCTGCAGTAACATCAAACTGACAAAAACAGTTTTCTGTAAATGGGATAGAGTATCGGAGAAACCAGATTTTCCTAGCCAGAATCTCCTGGAAAGAACTGATTCATTGGTCATCTAAACATGTATTCCTGATGCCTTTGGTGTGGCAAAATGTATTTATGAAGTATATTAAAATCAGCATGCTGTGGTAATCATTCGTAAATTACCAAAGATGTGTTTTACATGTAGAACTAGAACACAATATGAAACTGTCTCAACTCTGCTTCCTCCAATGTATTTTCTGTATTCAGCGCAAGCCATTCCACTTTTGCCTTAATGGAGCCTCATGCATTAAATATGATCTAATATAATCAGACGGAAGATTTTTTTTCCCTCCAGACAAAAACTTTGCACTGGAAATTAAGTCATTCAAATTCTCAATTCTCAATTGTGATAAGAAAACATCTATTGTAGACAAATTGAGCTTTTGAGTTTTGTGTTGTTAATTTATCATCAGACTAAGCCTATCCAGAGCTGCCATATAAACTACTTACAACCACTGTTACTTACACTTTAATAAGCTGGTGTGTTTGTGTGTCTTCCCACTGAGACCTCATCCACAGGCTGCATCTTGTCCATTCACACGCCTTTATTTTTGGGTTGCAACAAAACAGTTATTTTCATCACTGATTAATCTGTCGATTGTTTTCTTGATTAAGCACTTTGGCTACACAATGCCAGATAATAGTGGGAAAATGCCTGTTATAATTTCCCACAGCCCGAAGTGATGTCTCCAAAGGTTTTCTCGTTTTGTCCGACCAACAGACCAAAATTCAAAGATAGTCCGTTTATTATCACTAAAAAGGCATAAAATCCTCACATTTGAGAAGGTGGAACCACCAAGGTTTTGCTTCGAAAATGAGACAATTGTTTCATTTTGAAAATAGTTGCATATAAATGTTCTGTTGACTTTATTCCATCCAGTTTTGATCAGACTTCCATTTCCTCTCTGAGAGGAAATGGCTTTGTTCACATTTGTTAGCTTAAAAAAAAAGTAACGGTTCAGCAGCTTTTCAGCCTGTGTCTAACAACAGAAACTGGTTTTTGATCTTGTTGATATTTGTCTAGTCATTTTTTCTCAGTTAAAGCTCCTCGCAGCTGTTGACACAGTTTTTTTCCATATGATTTCAGGTTCAACCCTTCTACACTCCCCTCCCTCTCACCTTCCACCCTTCATTATCCTTCTCCCCCATTGGCTGCTGTTCCATAGAGGGCGGAGCTAAGTATGGGTATGAGAGCTGAGAGGAGGCACCGAGACGAGACAAGCTGAGGAGGCCCTCTAACCTGCACAGGTAAGATCACGCAATGTGCATTCACATCTTTAGAAACGGGTCATATTACTGTTGAAAATACCTTTTGGTCTGCAAAGACTTTTTGTAATAATGTGTCTGTAAGTGATTCAACCTAGTTTGTAGTACTTAGTAAGTCTTGATTTTTAACTGACATTAAATGTGTGTGAAGTTGGTTAAATTTCGATCAGCATGTGCAAGAAAATGTCCAAATTTCACTTAATTTGATCTTGTATCAACCAACATCTGACACCCACAATGAGGTATTTAAATGTATTCAAACAGAACACTGAAACTCATTTAGATCTGCTTAAACATAGTGACACACACACACAGACAACCCTTTTAACCTGCTATTGCCATTGTTTTCTGCTGTCTCACACCCATCCCCCACGCAGGTGAGACTCCTCACCTCAGTGAACCTTTTATCAGGTGGAAACCACTGTGGTCAAACACAGCCTGGCATTGTCCAGTAGATTACTGCCAGATGTAATCGGTGTGCCACAGACATGCTAATCAATGAAACTGAAAACATCATCAAAGTCCATCTGGGCCGCTGTTGTTGCTAGGATCTAACTTGCACTGTCCATTAATAGTAAGAATTCTTTTGTCCTCTTTTAAGAGCATAGCATGTAGCTACAAATACTGCCAGGTGAAAGTACTGTTCAAATTTTGGATAATTTGCAAAATGCCATCTCTGGGTTCTAAGATCTGTTTTTAAGATCAGTTTAGTGGTAGTAAAAAATATAACCGTTACAAAAATATTTTTAGAAATTGGTATGTTCTGTTTGTTGGTCCTGTGTTGTATGATTGTCCACAATGTTTAGTACTGACGGAACCAAATCACTTTAAATTACTACAGAAACCTTCCACAGAAATGTACAGATGCCACAGAAACATCAACTGATTCTCTAGCTGAAGTTACCGTCCTGGAATAATCAAGATAGCCATATGTTAACTTTTTCATAAATTCACTCCAGTTGGACCATAGGTAGTTTGTTGGCAGAACTATGTTTTTCCTGGCAAGGAATATAAGACATACATAAATGTAGGTAACACACACCTATTGTGCAAACAAGTCTTATTCATAGAGATGCACGATATTTATCAGCCCGATAAATTACCTGCCCAATAATGGGAAATCTTAATTATTGGTAATCGGCCAATAATTAAAATATAGCCAATAAATGGAGCAAGTAATACAAAGCCAAATTGCTTTCATTGACGGAACAAACACAGCATCTACACACTCTGATACAGTAGCTGGCAGTACGCATCTTTAAAGATGGTTTGCCAATAACCACGGAGGAGAAGAAAAAGAAAAGCAGCATGCTGTTGTCGCTCTCATGGTGTCCAACTGCTGCCCCTGGATAGAGCCAAACACGGTAGACTAGAGAGCCAAACATGTCTTCGCCAGTGTGGAAGTGTTTTACTTTTTCAGAAGAAGACAACACAATTGCAATTTGCAATAAATGTTCCACTAGGGCTCGGAGAGGAGGGAAAAGTCTCCCAGTTTTAGCACAACAAAGCTTATTAGAGCCATGGAATATTTAATCCCCCATGTTTGCTCACCACATCATAGCCTTTCTTGGCCATAGGTGTGCATTAACTACAGGTTATGAACTTATGTTTAAAATGCAAACATGTTAAATTAGCAGTTATCTTATCGGTATCGGCCATGAGAAACGGGTAATTATCGGTCATTGTCTAGCTCGAAAAAAATACATATTGAGCATCCCCAGTTATTTAAAACAATATGAGGAAGTTCAGGTCGCCCTTAAAGAGACCTTTTATAGCCTATCATCAAAGTAACACAAAAGGCCTGCGTTAGGAGGCTGCTGTGTTTAAACTTTGGATTAAACCAAAGTTAAACTAAACCAGCTTTGGTAGAGGATGTTCATTCTTGATTTAATTTATATTTGTTTGTTATAATTTCATCACTGAATTGTGTGTGAGCCGTGTGGATTTGAATTGGAAGAAACAATAGGCTGTTCAAAAGGAGACACTAGATAGGTGAATTTAGTATGGCTATAGATCTATACACCGATAAGCCACAACATTAAAACTACTGACAGGTGAAGTGAATAACATTGTTAAAATGTATTGTTCTGCTGGGAAACTTTGGGTCTTGGCATTCATGTGGATGTTACTTTAACACGTACCACCCATCTAAAGACCCCCTAATGGCAATGTCACTTCTCAAGAGCAGCGACCTCCCCGAGCAGGACAGTCTGCCCCACCACACTGCAAAAACTACTCAGGAGCAGCTCGGGGAACATGACAAAGAGCCCCAGGCATTGGCGCGGCCCCCAACTCCCCAGATCTCAATCAAATCGACCATCTGCGGAATGCAGTGGAACAAGCTCACTTTTGGCCATGCCGAGTCAAACTGATTTGCTTTTCTATTCCCAGTTTAAACTGCGTCAAATTGTGCCGCGCCCAAAATTGGCCATCTTGGGAGTGGGTCCTACGACTGCCTGTCCCACCTCCAAGCGGGTTTGCTTGGAGACTTTCATTGTGAAGTATATATATGAAATTAAATGTGTTTAATACTGAATTAGCCTAGACCAGCTCGCTGCTTTTTTGCGGTGTTGTGTTGAAGCAACAGGTCAAACCAAGTCTGCCAAGCCAGTACATATGTATATGTGTACATGTGTACAATACTAAACTCGGCAACAGTTAAATTAACGAATGGTTAAGCTCAGAGGAGATACTATCCTGCTTTTGTCATACACTATCATGCCAAATTCTGCATACGTATCAAACAATTAGTCACCATTCAGTAAAACATTAGTAATTCAGCCAAACACGTTCCTCTGAGCAGACGCAGCACTCTCTCCCTCTTCACAGTTTTGTAATTTACGACTGACTGTACTATTCTTTAAGTACTAGCATGCTGTGCTTCATGTGTGGCCATGTTGGCTGTCCGTTCTTTGTGAACTGTGTGTGTGCTCTGCATCTTAATCTATTCTTTTCCTTTGTATGATCATAAAGTACATCTTGCAAAATTTGCACAAAGACAACCACCAACTGTAAATCACAGCAGGGACAAAATGAAAAGGAAGTTTGCATTTGAATATTGGCGGGAAACCCTACTGGCTAATGCAGGTAGGCAACCATGCACTACTGATGGTTGATAAGTGCGGAAGCTGTGGTTTCTCAACATGTTGTTTAGCTTCCCTCTTTGTACAACCCCCTCCCCCCACCCACACATTTCCCAGAAGTCTCCTGGTTTATATGGAGATGGCAGAGGACAGGAAAGCTTAATTATCCATGAGAGAAAGGAGGGAGTCAGAAAAGAAAAGGTTATGTCTGTACTTGTCCTTGTTAGCAATATAACACTGATATTCCTTCAGGATTATGTATCATCCTTATGTTAGGATGTGACTTGCCTCTCAGTTTTGACATAAATATGAGCAACATTCAAAAGAAAGGAGGAAAGAGAACAAGAACAGAAGACAGGCAGACAGGGTGAGATCAAAAGAGGGGTAAACAAGGGATAGGGAATAAGAAAGAGGGAGCAAACAGGGGCACGGCAGTGCAGAGTTGTTGCTAGGAGGCCGAGAGAGCAACATGATACAGAGGCAGGAAGGATACAGGCAGCCGTGCTGAGGAAGATAAACCCACTGAAGCACTAGTCAGTTACCCATGTTAACTTGTCAGATAGAGTTCATCCACCGTTTAAAAACTGTTAAATTTACCAATTTAGTGTTATTCATATTCTTAACAAGTATCAGAGCAAAATTAATTAATTAATTTTCTATCTGCTACAACATCTATAGCTCTATAATGCTATGTTGCTTCCATCTGTACCTCTGTGTGTCTCTCTTCTGTTTGCTTCATGATACTAATCACAACCATACATTTCCAGTGTCAGAGAGTCAGTTAATCAGTTGGTCCATCTCCACAACAATTTGTCAGTTATTTGTCATTAATCAACAACTATTTTGATATGGATTAATCATTTTTAGTCATTTTCCAAGCAAAAATGTCAAATATTTGCTGTTTCCAGCTTGGAAATATGAGAATTTGCTGCTTGTTTTAATTATATGAGGATGAATAAATAATTTTTAATTTGAAAAATGGTTGGCTAAAACAAGCAGTTTAAGCAGATCACTCTGCCTCTTTCTGCTTTTCAGTCACCCAAAAAAAATTGCATTTTGGATTTTTTCTCCCATGATGAGTGAGTTGCGTGTGGAGGAGGTTTGTTGTTGATGACATTGTGTATATCAAAACGATCTAAACCAAAGTGATGGTACTGAATGACACACACCAGGTGCACAACAGGCTTAAAAGAACAGCACAAGTTGGCCTGTATTAAACATGGTCGCAGCACAATCAATACATTTACAGGAAGGACTTAATACCAGAAATTGTCTCTCTCTCTGTGTTTCTCTGCAGAGCATATGTGTTTGGCAGCAGACGAGAGGGCTAACTTTAGAGCGAGGCTTGATTGTCCACTAGTTAATCAATCGTGGATAGTGTCGTTCTCAGAGAATGAAGCCTAACGACTTTTTGGTGATCCTAACTTTTACTCTAGTGCCACCACGATGTTGACATTTGTGTTTTTTTTATCTAGTGTCATCAGCACCTGCAAAACTAATTTCCATTAGTTTTAGCTGTGCTTTGATTTTAGTGCCAATAAGCTAATGTAAGCATTCTTACATTTACCAAATATATACTAAATTAATGGTGAATGGTAAATATTATACCTGCAACACATTGATATGTTAGTATTGTCATTTTGAACATGTTGGCATGCTGGTGTTAGCATGTAGTCCAAAGTATCACACATAGAGCTGCTAGCAAAGCTGAAGTCTTGTCTTTTTTTCTGACGAGGATTTGACTGAAAGCTTCAAGTACAAGTTGTTGTTTTTTTAACTGTCCCCAAATGACCCAAATTCTGAGACCTTCAGCCTTTAGAGATCACCCTCTGGCCTTTTGGCTCAGTTTTGAAGCAAACACTGCATGCTTACTTCTATTTATTCTACGTTTACCATATATCATCCATTTGTCAGTTTGTTTTACTGGTGTCAAAGTGGGCGTTCTGGTGAACTAACATTTTAAGACATTGACCACTGACCATATATTCAGCAGTTTGGCTGGTGATCTTTATTGCATGTCATCCCTCCTATGTCTCCCCTTGTTTCTTGTCACCTCTCTAGTCCCAGCTATCTAAATCAAGGCAAAAACATGCCCAAAATAAATTTTATTCATGATGGATACTTTTGTTCACTGTTTCCTGATCATCTGGCCAAGAAAAGTTAGTATCACAAGAATTCCAATCAATAGTTCATCAATAATTTAATGAAAACCCTACAGCGGTTTGAGCAGAGTGGATGTGGCTTCTTTGCTGGCAAGCTCAAAAAGGAAGACATTACATGGATTTAGAGGCTGAGAAAGTGAAAGGAAGAAGGCAGAATGCAGACATTTTTAGTAAGAAGAGAAAAGAAAGTCAGACATGGCAAAGAGAATGTTATCAGCGATGATGTGTTAGCCTGCCAAAGCAGAAACCTGAGGCAAGCTCAAACCTCCTGAAAGGCTGGATTGTCTGTGAGAACCCACGACTCCCATGTTGTCCTCATTTCTTTCTTTTATGCCACCCGGGAGGCATAATGTTTTCAGGTTGTCCAATATGTGCGTCGCAACATCTCAGAAACAGCTTGAGAGAATTTCTTCAAATTTGGCACGAACATCCATTTGGTCTCAAGGATTAGCTGATTAGAACTTGGTAGTTGAAGGTCAAGGTCGCTGTTATCTCACAAAACACCTTTTTTCACTCAAGAATTCATACTCGCTATTTAGGACAAACTTTCACACAAATGTCAAATGGGACAAAATTATGAAATATTCAAAATGTGAAATATCCAAAAGGTCAAAGGTCAACTTCACAGTAACATCATAATCTTCTGCAGAAACACTTTTCTGGCTGTTATTCTACACCACCAGGAGCAGAAGGGGAGATTGTGACCATATTTCACATTTGGTCGGATACTGAATTGGTGACACTAATCTTGGGTGCCCACCTTGAAACTGTGCTGATTGTATAGATCTTCTTTGTTGCTGGGTTGAAGGTGTGTGTTAAGCATCCACATTTTAGAATTTGTAGCTTCTATGCAGCAGCATCCATGTTTGAAGCATTGTAGTCCACCACAAGCCCATTGGTTTTGCTGATATTGAGTATCAGGTGATTGTTGTTGCTCCCTGTGACAAAGCTGTCCTCTGTTCTCCTCTGTAAAAATAGTATCTAAGTGAAGACGGCATGATTTCACAGGATTTTCACTCATTTAAAATAGCGTTTTGCCAAAAACTACACTTGATACCTTTTTATTAAGTCCCTTCAAACTCTTCACTACATATACAGTATTAAATGAGTCTAGAGAGATATGGGTATAAACTTAATTGGTTAGCGGAGGCATACAAGCATGATGCGGTAAGTCTCGTTTTTGGTTTAATTGATGCTGACCAAACATGACCAAATCCAAGGTGATCATACATCCCCAGTTCTCTGCCATTATAATGTTTTAATTAAGTAAACAACATGTCAGCATCAGCCAACAAGACACAGTTTTAGTGTAAATTGCTTACATAATGGTGTGTGGTCTGTGATTCCGGGTTAAACAGCATGCTTTGTTACAGTATATCTTACAACATGACATCAAGTGAACCTTTTTTATGGTGGATCGTTGTCTAATAGGTTTATTGTATGAAGTTTGGGCTGTACCCAGACCTGCATGCAGCCCAATGATTGTGATAATTGTGATCTTGTCAGATATGCATGTGCATGAACACACAAACACACCGTGCTGGGAAACCTGAATAACATATTGGTTGTTGATTTGCAGATTTTGCATAATGATTTTCAGTCTTAATGTTACACATTGGGTGAAAACAATCACAGAGCCAAGAGATTTAGTGGGATAGCAGGGCAGCAATAGGTGATGGAAAAGAATTTATGATTTTGACTTTTGAACACCCTTCTGTCTGTATTTGAGTGAAACACAAACTCTTGTTTTATGCAATATCTGTGTGCTAACCACTGATCTCAGTTCCTGGGATGCAGTTTGTTGGATTAGCCTGACCTCTGATCTCCTTCTTTAGAACAGCAAGCAGAAATAGAGCATTACAGCGATCAATGAAGTAACAATTACATGTACACTGTACATGTGATCCATGAGCCATCTGAGGTCAAATGTTATTTTGGTTTGCAGATCTGAAGTTTCCCCCACAGCTTTAAATAAAATGCTTGGGCAACTTCATGTAACTTCACAGTGGTCTTGTTGAAATTATCTTCTCTTTGTGTTCTACCTGTTCCTCCCAACAAAAGAGAGAAGTGGTAGAACTACACAACTAAATATTGTCCCGCCCATGACTGGCCACAAAAACAATGATTACTTTCTTATTTAACATGAAATGGAAAGCATATGATCATTACAATAAAAAAATCAATTATTTTTTTTCCATCAGGACTTCTTATCAAGACTGACCAAGCTTTTAAAAGGCTGAGTTGCATGAAAGATGTATTACAATGCAATCAGCCACACGTGCTGACAAATATAATCACTGTTATTATTTAGCAAAACAGTTATTTCTGTTCAATATCTGGTCATAAATCTCTGGAGCGGCAGGTTACCCAACTGATTGGTGGCCCTAAAAAGGTTTGTGGCTCTTGTAAAATAGTTATCTTCTAATGATAAGTCCTGAGGGCTGTACTACGAAGCAATTTCAACAGAACCAGGCTTTCTAGGAGCTGGCTCAACGAACCCTAAAATCCCAGTTAGAGGTTATTAGTGTCACAAAAGAGGTTATCAACTTTCTTTGTTAACGCAGGCTTTCTGCTTCGGGCCAGGCTCTGTTCACATTCCCATATAAAAGGGGCGCCATGTGTGTCATTTGACTCTTCTTCCACAAGAAATGAAACGATCATGTGCTGCATCCTTCAGTCAAGGGGAAAAAGTTGTTATAATGGAGAGCTAGGAAGAATATAAAGAAATATATTATGGCTAAAAGCAACACTGTTGCTGCAATTAAAGCAAAATAGAAATGCCGGCAGAAAGTTGCTGATCGCGTAAATTCGTAATGTATTTATTTTGCCAGTAGGTAGGGTACTCTTATGCCACTGGTTTTATGTCTGACGTGACAACTGCACAACTTTAAACTTGATACAGCAAATGTAACCATTGTAGGCTTACTGAATTTAGGTTTGACACTGTCCCATAATAAAGGATAAGTTGAAATCACTTTAGTTTTTGGCCAAAGCAAAGTAAAATGATTTTTATTGATCGAATATAATCTGTGATAACTATCAATAGACAAATACATTTTTATAATCAGTGTTCTTTTAGCTGCAGTACCAATAGTGTAAAACAGACTTGGCAGCAAACCAGAACAGAGCATAAAAACATCATCCAGAGTGGTCTATAGCTGCTGTTCTTTTATTGTATGGATGATACGCTGTGTAAAATTTAAAGTCTTAATATTATCCAAAGAAAACAGGAAAAAAAAGATTTTCTGCATCACCAACTGAATGTATGTAAGTTACGTTTGTAAGTTATGTCAGAAAACACATTTGCGTTGCTGTAGTACCACCCCTTATTTCAGTGGCATTACTGTACATACTGTACTTTAATGTATGGTTCAGAAAGTTAGTAGGCCTATATAACTTATTCCCGAAGCTGAGAATCTTTATCTAACAGAGGAATATCGACAGTAGAAGAATTAATGAAAGGGCAGCACTGTTTATAGGCAATTTTAATCTGAAACTCTGAACACAACCTCCTCCGGATCAGGTGATGTGTTCAGCATAAGTTACCATGGTGATCTAACCAGGTTAAAAGAGAGCCACCTTCGTGACACTGGAAACTCTGGCTTTAGACTCAACATACCTCGCTAACCCATTAATCTCACTTCGTAGTACACCCCTCTGTTGTGCCTTTACACAATCACGATCAGTCTTTGGATATAATACAAACACATTTTGTCCAGTAAATAGTCTATATTGTCCAGAAACTAGATCAAAGGTTCCAGCTTAGTCCACTCAGTTTTTGTATGCAGCTAGTGAACAGAAGTGTCTTCCTGTCCCTAACCTCATTATTTCTTTCTCTTTGTGTGTCTGCTCAGGTGGTGACAGGTGCAGGACACTGTCATGGCGCTGCTGTGGAGGAGGCTGAAGGTTGTGGTGACAGTGATGATGGTCAACCTCTTCATCTTCATCCTTATCTCCCGACATAGCAGCCAAGACAAAAATGGGCGTCACAAGGTCCAAATCTCCTCCAAACCCTTCTGGGCCAAACTGGTTCCCAGTTCGGCTTACTGGAACCGCCAGCAGCAGATTCTGGACCTTCAGAACAACCCCATCTTGGCGAGTAACTACAGCAGCACAGACATGCCTGATTGGCTTAACGATACCAGTTTGATCTCCGACCCCTGCCAGCCTAACTTTAGGGTTACCACTCAGGTGAAAGACTACAACTCCCTACCGCACCGCTTTAAAGACTTCCTGCTTTACATGCACTGCCGCTCCTACCCGATCACGGTGGACCAGCCTGACATCTGTAAGGAGCCGCCGTTCCTACTTCTGGCTGTCAAATCCCTGGCACCACACTTCGACCGCCGCCAGGCCATCCGTCAATCGTGGGGACAGGCGGGTGTGATAGCCAATCAGACGGTGGTTACCATCTTCCTTCTCGGCAACGCCACAGCTGGGGACCATTTCCCGGATCTGTCCGAGATGCTGCACTATGAGAGCGTCCGCCATAATGACATAATCCAGTGGGATTACAGGGATTCCTTCTTCAATTTGACTGTCAAGGAAGTTCTGTTCCTGGACTGGATCCAGACCCGTTGCCCTGGTGCTCGCTTTATCTTCAAAGGTGATGACGACGTCTTCGTCAACACCTACCGCATCCTGGACTTCCTCAAGGGACTCTCGGAGCCCAAAGCTAAGGATCTGTTTGTGGGTGACGTGATCACCAATGCAGGGCCACACCGAGACAAAAAGGTCAAATACTTCATCCCAGAGAGCATGTACATCGGGACATACCCTCCATATGCAGGGGGAGGCGGGTACCTTTACTCAGGTGACATTGCTGCCCGTCTGCACAATGCGTCACAACATGTAGCGCTCTACCCGATAGATGATGTCTACACAGGCATGTGTCTTAGGAAGCTAGGGCTGGCCCCCGAGAAGCACAAAGGCTTCAGGACCTTTAACATAGAGGAGAAGTACAGGTCAAACCCCTGCGCCTACAAGAGTTTAATGCTTGTTCATCCAAGGACCCCGCAGGAGATGATCCAGATCTGGACCTGGCTCAGTAGTCCTACTCTAAACTGCCAGTGATAGCTTTGCAGCAGGGAGTTTTTGGGGCCGATTGAAACAACCCTAGAGAAGAAGATATATTGAGGTTGTTCCCAAAAGGTCCAAGAGACAAATGTTTTATTTTGAGCAGGGTTATGACTTAAAAGTTGGCAGCTTGAAGTTAGGATATTATTGCAGTGGTCAGTGGGAGCGTCAGCTTGGAGGAACTGATGCATTATACCTTTTAAAAATGAGGAAGGACACATTGTTCAAAATGGCCACCATAGTATTTTGACTTGATGTCAGACTTCCATAGATGAGCTAACCCTGCTTTACTATTGAACGAGCTTCACCCAAAGAGACCATGTCTTTCTTTGCGTGCACATATTTATATCATAACTATTTATATGGGCTTTTAAATGCTTTAACACTGTATTTCAGCTCTGTGATGGAGCATCTCAATGTTGTATTATATAAATAAGGAGACTAAATACTGGGGTGTGTCCACCTGGGACTCTTTTGTTGTGTCAAGGGAAAAGAACATTCAGAGGTTCAGGACTCTTGTCTAAACATTACAAACTAAAATAAGAGTGAAGCTCTTGAACTTGAACTTCTTTGTAACAACCAGTGGTTCCCATGTGCAGCAGTTTATTGCTGCTAGCTTTAAAAGTACTTCCTGGTGAACATTTCCTAGTAATTGTTGCTGGAGGCTTAGTTTCTGCTGCTATTTCCATCCACACTCCCTTGAGTATTTACTTGTGACTCGCTCAAACTCAGCTCAAACTCAAACTCAGCCAGTTTCTCCTCATAAAGACTTGCAGAAAGTTTTGTTCACCGTTTCAGTTTGTTAATTTAAATTTAATTAATAATTTACATACCATTTATTCAATCTTGAAAAGGATTTGTTTTACCTTAACTTTGTCAGTTTCTTTTTAATCGGTTGCACTCTTTATTTTATGAATGATAGCTTCTCTGTTTCTCATCCTTTTTGTGCTGCATTGTTTCTTTAAGTGGTAGATATGTCACATTACGACAAAACTTCAAATCGTTACTGAGCTTTGAAAAAGAGTGTTTGGTGGAGTGAATACACACCTTGCTTTCAGGAAACAGGAAGAATACGATTTCAGCTCCGTACTGCTCAGCAGGTCTGGGCTTGGTTTTGTCATGGATGGTGAAATCCAAATGCTGTTTAATTCAGCTTCAGGTTCTGATTTCACACAACAAGAAAAACTGCTCGTATAAAACCAAAGTGCATTTCCAAAAATATGTCATTTCAAGGTGTCCGAGTAGATGTGCCTGAAATACTTGCTATAACCTGCCTCCTGAGTGTGTGCAGCTTATGTGTGGAGGTATTAAATGCTGTTAAATGTTGCTTTACTGTGATATCAGTGAATCAGAGTCAAAAACTCTTTAAAACACAGGTGGAACATGGTGGAACATCATGTGTAATCTACCTAAGCTTTCTTTACTTGACAAATTGGCTCTGCTTTGCTCACTGATGGTTTCATTTCAAAATTTAACATATCCATTTTCAGAGATGATTACCTTTTGTCTGAACTTTTGGAACGAGACAGCCCTAAGAACCATTAAGAAGTCATGATAGCTCCATATATATTCAGTAATTTCTTTTAATTCTTTCCAGGGCTTGTTTGTTGGTGAAGGTTTAAAATGGTGAATAACAATAATATTTTTGGAATTAAATCCTTATTATTTGAAGGTTACTACTCGGCTCACTACTGTATGGCTTTAGCACAAATGCTGTCTTGTACTCGCTTTATGAGAGTTAGTTCTGCACATATTTACTTTGCAAACATATTAATAAAGTTCCGTTTCAGCTGTAAGTGAGACAGTCAGACACTCGAAACTTGTTGAGAGTTTTCAGATGCACCTTTATGAAAATACATGTCTCAGAGAGTTAAGTGACTACAGAGAAGATGCTCTTTGTTTTTTCTCAAACCCTGATAGAAAAGGTCAGAGAAGTGTGTCACATGAATGTATATCATTACCCAGGTTTAGGGTCAATCCGCGTTGATTTATTTCATTGGATTTCAGTTCAAGATGTGCATTTTTCATCAGTATTCACACACAGAATGTCGACACTGTAAAAGGGTTACATGAATGTTGATTTCAGATGTTTAGATTGAACCTGGTTGTTAAACGTATGATATGAGAGAAGGGCTACGTTCCTACGGCTCTGTTAGAGCTCCCCCTGCTGATCAGGATGGTGATGGAAGACTCAGAGCTTTCTACAGACACTGACAACCCCATGACCACAAACTCTAGTGCAAGACCTCATTCATTTTTTCACATTTTTAACCATCCGTTCATTTTCTTGGTCTGTGACTCTTCAAATCTTCAATTATAGCAACGTATCTCCATTTTACTGATTATGTCACTGTAATGTGACATTTATGCACACTGTGGTTGGCCTACATTGGTGTCAGATAGATTAAAAAAGGTTAAGACAATCAAATGTGACTTTCTTAAAGGTTGATTTTGTAAATTTCTTCTGGGATTACCAACTCACTGGACTCAATTTTAATCATTCTCATGTGGTAGACTGTTTATGCCCATGTGGGATAAAACAAAAGTTTTTAGGAGGCAGGAGCCAAGGACCGAGTGGAGGTTATTTAATCTTTCTGAAATATTTAAGTTCATGTGTCCTCACATCTTCACTGTGTTTTCCCACCGCTCACTTACCAATAATAGGTTACATTCTGTCCATGCTGTGCACAGTTTGTGGTTACTTGAAATGTTTACATGCTTTAAAGGTTGTCACTTATTTTTAAAATTGTTAAAAATCTGACTAGAAGCTTTGTCTTTCTTAATGTTTTGCTGTCTGATGCATCTGTCCTCTTGCCTTATATGTTGGAATTTAACCTGTATTGGTCACTGCGCTTTATTTTGCTATTTTTGTCACTGTTTTCCTTTGAAGGACTGTTTTCGAATTTATTTTAGACGCACAACTAAGATGTGTGCTTTGATAGTCAGTGTTTCTCTGGTCTCACTAGCCAAGATGGAGAACTCATTTTCTGAGCTTCTCTTGATGCTGGTGTAGTTTTCAAGGAAGAACAGTAAGCCAGTTGGTTTAGAAAAACATCTTGTTACCATGCTGTGACATGTCACTATAGGTCCAGCTCCAGAATTATAATGCACAGGGCAATGTACTGGTCAACATGACAGGGAAAAATGTTTTGTTTTTTTAAATAAATTTACAAAAAAAAAAAAAAAAAGCAAAACAAAAACTAGTTCACATGATTGCCAACCATGAGGAAAATATCCAATAAAATCTAATTAAAAGAAGAAGTTATCATGAGTGTCTGGGGTGAATTCTTCTTCAGTCTTCAAACACTTCTAAAGTTGCCCAACAAACAGCTCAGTGTTGTTTCACCATTATTGTGTCATGTGCATGAAATCAGTCATGATTTGGATGAAATATCAGTCTTGTTACCCAGATAGGAAAATTTCAAACTAAATTCGGATGAATCCTCGCTTTTAATAAGCCATTAAATCTTTGTTTTCCCACTGTACATTGTTACATTGACCCCCTGTTAACATGTATTTCTACTTACTACTTACTTACTCTTACACGACAGCTGCACTAGTCAGAGATGATTACCAAACGTGTGCCTGATGTTTGTATGTATTATATGTTCAAGATTATTCTTCAAGCACATGAAGTGTGATCACTGTTTTAATAGTGAATGACTTGATTATTTCAATAAAGTTATATTTTGTTGTTTTTGTATATCCCGTTTCATGCATCATTATTATTTGCATTACTATTTAATTCAAACAAATGATGTGAAGTAACAGTAAAGTTTGCACATTTGCATCACTGAGTATAAATACAACTAAACAAATGTTTTAATAATTTAATAATTTTCTTTAATACAGTCATTTGACAAGTTGTAATTTCTGTGCTGAATTGCAGCTTCAGACTGTCCACTCACCCCCTGTTGTCTCATGTATTTTAAATGTAAGACTGTTGGGATGGGTTCAAGCCTGCATATTGTTTTGGACTGAAGAATGAAGATAACTCCATATTGTAAGGTACATCAAAAAAATTTGACTCTTATCCTTCAACATTTTCACTTAAAATAAAGTAATGGCTACATCTTACCTCACATCACAGACTATAAAGGGAAAAAGTACATTTTAGAACAATTAATTTGGATCTAAAATCACAAACGGAGCCCTCCAAAATCTCATTAATAGTGGCTCATGCAGTGAAAGACCTGAACAGTAGGGGGCAGCAGCTGTCAGCTGCCTCTGGGACCAGCATATACACTGTGCCCCAATTCCTCCCTAGATACTGATCCTAAGCAGGGTAGTAGTGCACTCACAATTGTGAAGTGCCTTGCTCAAATACTGCACTTAGAACCAGACTGTTGGCTTAAAGCAGACCTTTTTCTGTCACTTATTTGCATTTAACCCAAGTACAGGTGAGACAAAATTTCATGGCACACCATCCAATACATGGATTTAAGTCACTTGGCAAATCAAGCTCCTTACCAAGCTCCTTAATTCCACATCTAACTTGGCGAATTAAGGATTTATTTCAACCAAACAAGAGTTGGTGATTGTTGGAACAGTGGAAAGTCTAAAAGTGACAGTTTTATTTTGTTTCTGTTGAGTTTGAATGTGTTTTATGATGCTCTGTATGTTTTTTACAGGCTTTGAAAAGATAATATATCAGCTATTTCTGTTTGGGGGTGGGGGGGATAGTGTTTTGGTCTGAGATGTTCTACAGTGATAAAGTAAATATCGGCAGTAAATATCGTATATTAAACCTTTAATCAGACACAAACATGATGTCTGCAGTCAGCTGTCTTTGCACACTCTCGAGGGTGTTTACCCTACCTCACACGGGGATATGGGTAACATGGGACGTGGTTGTCATGACGACCATATTCCTACCACGGTGGCAGTCATCATCTGGGGCACGTGTGGGAGAGCAGAAAGGTTGACAAGAGGGCTGTACAGTGTGTGTGTGTGTGTTTGTGTGTGTGTGTGTTCAATGAATAGTATTATCGTACTGATAATGATCCAATGACCGTTTAAGGAAAATACAATTTCAAAAGATAAACGGTTTCTGGGCTTCAGCTCTGTTTTAACAGATCTAGTTCCTAGCCAGGAGAGATACAGAGTCCACTTTGTGAAACAGTCTCAGCCAAAAGAAACGTAGCCTCTGTACTTTCTGAGAATTTGCATCTTACCAGAACAAAGATGACATTAAGCCAACGTCTTTTAAAGTCAACTTATTGTATAACTGTGTAGAACTATTTAGCAAAAGATAACCAAATCCTGTTACCTCAGAGCATATTTAACCGATTTTTTCATCCTGAGCCTGTTTTGATGGACATACAGTAGAATCGTAAAAGTCAAGTGAAACGTCTGCACCATAATCTGCTTTACTGTATTAAAACTCAATAAGGTGACGGCATATTAGTCATCTCTTAAGCCTCACTGTGAAGCATCATGTCCTGGATGAAAATTGCAACCACAGATGATTCAAAAGTTTAAACCTGAGTCTTCGCAGTGACTCGAGAGACATCAGGATGTTTTTTTGTGGAATTTTTATGTCTCCACCCTTGAAAACTTTTCCTTTTCCTCCACTGTTGCATCCGGAGATTTATTCTTAGGAAGACTGCAACACATGTATCATCTCATTATTTCTGAACCTCTGACCCCTCTGAACAACCATCCTGTTTCAACAACACTGTCACCATGCCTTTGAGATTTTAAATCCTGGTATATTTCATTTTGGAAATACTCTCTACTCAATATAGCAACAAATGTTAAATAATCCGGCGCTGTAAATACTCTCTAACAAATACTTACTTCTGTTTGAGTGATGTTTGATAAAAGCTTGAGTGACCGGCTAATTTAGGACATTTTTTTTTAGCCTTTCTTACAAATGAAACTTTATATTTGTCGCGTGTTTTTAAAGATGTTTTAGGTAGGAATGCATAGGCTTGGGGCTGAGAGCCATGACAGGGTAGATAGGTAGATATCGACTAACGTATTGTTGCTTTTGATCTTTTCAGTAACATAAATATAGTATCAGTAGCCAAATCCTTTAAATATCACAGTAATAGTGGTCGTCTGCATCACTGATTTTTTTTTTTTTTTTTTTACAGCTGCAACCAATGAAGAGGCTGTCGGGACAAGTAAAAAACAGGACAACCACAGTGATTGCTAATTTTATGTTACAGTGGGAGTGTTAGAGGATTTTACCAGGTCAAAACAGGAGTTTTAATGCCTTTGCTTTCAAGTCTAAAGTGACATTTAAGTGCTCATTTTTGTGACTTAAGTCTGACTCGAGTCCAAGTCGATGAATCAGACTCCTTGTGTAAAAGGTCAGATTGTATATTGGAAACTGAAACATACCCAGATGAAGCAAATGAAGGGGGGAAAAAGAGCTCATACTGTCGTGAAACATGCCTGCAATAAGTGCACATTTAGTCTCACTGCTGCTGACTATATGCTCAGAGGGTCTTGATGTGTTTTAACCAAAGAGATTTTTTTTTTTTTTGCTCAGGAACAAAAAGGTCCACTTTTGTTGTTCACACCCTTGTTGGAAGCAGCAGGAGTATAAAAGACACAAAGTCTCTGATTGGCACAAGAACCAGCAGAAAGTTGACTGATTGTGAGCCTCCGTTGCTTTAGGCACCTGAAGCGTCCTGATGCAGAACAAACCCCACCCACCTGGTTCTCTCTGCAGGATGAAACAAACATCAGGAGCCATTTGTAACTTCTGATCCAGGGCTGGATGAGAGTGAATCAGAGAGCGACAGCTGAGTCATTCTGACCGCTGAGCTCTTTTCCACTTTCTGTTCCAGCACAATGATTTTCAGCACATTTCACTCGACTCTAGAAGAAAAGAGTTTAATACTGAGCTCAGTTCAGTGAGACTGTCGAGAACTTGAAGGGTTCTATCTGTATTTTCTTTTTCTCTCCTCTTCTATTTGTTGTTTGGTTTTAATTTTATTTACTTATCAGTTTAATCAGTACTCACCTATACTTTATGTGTAATAATCACTTATTTCATTAAAAATGCAATTTATCTGTATTAAATATTTGAACATTGTTCTGTAATGCTCCTATATTTTAGAACAGTTGTTGCTGATGAATGAAAAATTATGAATGCAGCATTTTCATTTTAGGTTATTATTATTATTTCCATCTCACCTCATTAGTCTGGGGATTAGCATACCTATTGTTTGTGATGCATTATTATTTTATTCATTAGTACTATTATTGATCATTGTGTGCATGTGACGTGCATGGAACAGATCTGGGGGCAAATTTGGGACTTTAAACCAACAAATACGATTTATTCTAAGGGAAACAGTTGCGCAGCAGTTGCAGAAAAAGAAAACAGTGCAAATATAAAATATCAGTAAATGTGCAGGTATAAATAATATTCCGAAACAAAAGAAAGTTGCTAATGCTTCGAGTCGCTTCTTGGGGACTTGTATATGGATATGTATGAGAATATACCGTATGTGTCCATGATTTTTCACATATTTTCCTATTATTGCATATCATGCCTCGTGTTCCATGAGTCAGAAAGTTATAAGCAATACAATGCAATAAAAAAAAATGCTCAAAAGCATATTAAACCAATGTCCATTTCCGTTCACTCAGTCAATCTTCAGATTACATTTGCTTGGATGACAATCTAAAAATCAGAAGAAAGCTGACCACATCCTGACTCACAGATGACATCATCAGCACGCTGCCAGGAAGCCAGGATGATAAACTGGAGCTTAAGTTCTCGGAAATTGATGGGAGCAGCGATTCTCTCTCACTCTCTTTCTCTCTCTCACACACACATACACTGATGAGCTGATCAGGGTCCCTGGAGGCTTCACTTCCTCATCTGTCATCAAAATGAATGCAATCTCTCTGGCACTAAAGAAGCAGCGCCTATCGCTTATTTTCAACCACAAACACACACACACCTTTATCCCTCTCTTCTTCACGTACTCTCTATCTCATACACACACGCAGCATACAGTACATTTCTTGCAGAGGCTGTAGAAAGCCTCTGGCAACAACTGGTGCCTGCAGGTAAAAAGAAAGAAGGGAAGTGTCAGGCTGAATGGTTCTGTATCCTGCTGCACTTTGCTGGAAGGAAGTGGAGCCGACATTAATCACACTTCAGACTCCTGGATCAGTCCAGCAGCACTTTGAGGAAATAAAAGGAGAAGCAAAGCATAGAAAAAGGACATTTTCATGCGTGACTCTACAAACCAAAACAAAAGAGTGTGAAATTATATTACCAGTGAAAAATAACTGTACATCACAGAAAAGCCTTTTATTTAATAAACACCCTCCAATAGACAAACAGAGTGTCATTACTGGATTCCTACGACCAAAGGCTTTTTAAAGTTGTTTTTTTTTCCAAAGTGGAGGAAACAGTCAGTCACAGTGAATGTGGAGGCTTGCTTGGTGAAGGATGTAACGTGGAGGGACTGAGTCACCGTTCTGATCCAAATCTCCACTTTATAGCTAAATCACCAAAATGCAGGAAACAACTTTGTTGATGTTAAAATGCTGCCATGCTACAGGTTGTTTCTCAGATTTCTTCCATCACCCAAATGAAATTGTACATAAAATTGTGTCTGAAGTGCACACAGCTTTGAGAAATTGCATTAAAATTGTCAAGGGTTGTCTTTCCATACCTGTTACACTGAAGACAGTGAAAATTTGTCATTGGAGCCACTTTCCAGCAAAAGCCTAGGTTTGATTTTGACATTGGTGGGGGCATAAAAGCAGCAGCTGAGGCTTTTTGCGTTGATAATAGACTTTATGATATCTAGAGCCTTTATTTATATATGATAGTTAACACAATCACCTCCTCTGTCTGTCTGTCTGTCTGTTTATAATAGTATAAAGTGAAAAAAGTTTGAATCATGAGGTGGTTGGATGGGTCAAGCATAGGACTTGCCCCTGGAGACCAGGGTTTGGGTCACATGTGTGACCAAATGTCAAAGTTGACCAATAATCTCAAGGATTCTAAGTTTAATGAGGTTTATCAGATCCAATTTTATTCACCAAGTATGTGTGCACAAGCAACTAGTTTTTGTGCAAGTTTCCGAGCAGCAAAATGAAGAAATAAGATTGCAAGAAAAAAGAAAATTAAAATTAACCATCTTATAAGCAGAATTTGATAATATACAAGTACACAAAACCAATATTTGGCAATACAGCTAATTTTACAGGGGAGGTAAGGTTCTGTGTGATGGATTGATGTAATCAGCAGTTTAAATAAATTCACAGTGGAAATTTTCGTAGTGTGCAAAAAACATATATTCTATACATAAATAATAATGCTGTTGTACCCAACAAACCTGGCTCTGAACATCAACATGGAGCACTTTCTACTCAAAGGAGGGCACAGAGGGAACAAGGGGCCATTTACTGCAACACTGTGTTGAAACACTGTCCTGAAGGTGGAGAGAGTTATGATGGATGATCCATCTCCTGGTTTTAATGAACGTGTATAGCTTACAGCTCCTCCAGTCGCTGTTTCTTAGGGAGGAAGCTGCGCTCTAATTCTCTGCATCCTTTGGCGAGAAATGTTGAGGTAAAGGGAATAAAAAAGGAGGCGATATGGAAGAAACAAAAGCAAGGAAGACGAAGAAGAAACAGTGGAGCCTTGGAAATGTGGCATAAGACAAATGGAGAAAGACAAGAAAGGATGCGGAGACAAAAGTGAAGGAATAAGAAATGATCATTAGTGGAGGAAAAGTAAGAGAAGGTTAGAAGAAGCATGAGGAGGAAGCAGAGGGCCCCTGGAGACTGACTTGTTACAGCTAACAGTGTGCTTTGACTTGACTCCACCCGGCTGCTGCACACAGGAGAGGACAGTCTTTACCTACCAGTCTTCAAACACTGCTGAGGATTACTGCATGTCAGATCCATGTTCATTAATACCAAAGTGAAAGCAGACTCTTGACGCAGGATCAGTGACAAAACAGTGAAGGTTCTGTGACCTTTAATGGTGTGAGGAAGTGCCTGGTGCCACTGCCGCCACTCCTCCTGTCCTCTTGAATTATGGTGGCTTTGAACAACATTTTTTTCCTGCGTGGGTTGAGCAGACGTTCGCATGTCACATCGTAAACGACTCCTAAACTATCTCACAGCATTGGTTTCTGAATAAATTAGAGGTGTGAAATGGATGATTCAGTGTTCAGCAAAACCAATGCTTTGGTAGAACACAAATAGACGCTTTGAAAGACATCAACGCATGTCATGTTTGAGCCTCTCTTTGCTGCTTTCCTGGCTCATTTTCATTCTCAGGAGACGTTTTCCGAACCAAAATCTGTATTTAACTATAAAAAGTTCAACAATGTTGTAGTTCTGACGAGCCGATAACGTAAGAGCAAATGATACGCCCAGTGTCAACATTTTGCAACCTACCGAATACGTTCAACATTAACAATGTTTCCTCATTATTTAACGTCATCAGAGCAGCATTACCTTCCCTCCGTCATGCAAAGTTTATAACCATCGTGTGGAGGAGACAGGGCCGACTCTGAGCACCATCTTTTATCTTTGAGCAGCTCAATGCAAGACTGTGTGGGGAGTTTTTGTCCCGAAGCACCTGGCTTATCAATGGTTGATCAACCGGTACTGATCAACTCTTATTAATTCCAATATAAGTGCAATATGTAGGCTATTTATTTGTTTGTCATAACAATAAATCATGTATTTCCTTTAAATGGATTTTGGGGTAAAGTTGAGAAACGTTCCACAAGCTCATAATCTTGGATCTTAAGTGTTTGCTTATCGCAGCATCTTTAATTTCTGTTCTACATTGTGATTATTATTGATGTTTAGAAAAAAAAATACCCTTAATCTTTTCTTTATCCTTTCTTTTTCATCCCACTGTCAGCACAGCTTCCTCCATCCGTCTCGTCTTCTGCCAGCATGAACCCTCTCCTCCTCTTCCTTTTCCTTCTATCTTTTCTTGCGCTTGCCTCTTCTTTTAAATGGAGTGAAATTCTTTAAAACACTTCCTACCATTTTGTGCTTATTTCCACCGTTTATTTCCCTTTGCTCTCTTTCCCTGCAGATGATCTGACCTGCAGGGCGTGAGGGCTACTTGCCATACCATTGCCTGCGTTAAACGGCCATCACACTGTATCTAACCAAACAAACACACTAAAGCGAGCTGTATCTCAATCTCCCTCAGTAAAAACAGATGTGGTTTTTACGCTCTTGTGAAGGAAAGTGAGGAAAGTGGTGGCAAATTATCCCAAATGGAAATACTGACTTCAACCCTGACTCTTGTGTCTCTCTTTCTTCCTCTCCCCACTCATCTCTGGATCCCTGTGGAACTTATTCAGCCTACCTGTGGTGTTTGATTTCAGTGTTACACACGTCTGACAGAAGAAATGTTTGATGGATTTCACAGTGAGGAGAGTTTGGCCGAGATCTGTATCAGGTATAAATGTGGGCTGCAGCTGCTCTCATTTAAACAAGCCACTCCAGAGTGGATAAATCTAAAATATATATATATATATATTTCATGCATTACAGCTTGTGGAAAACAATGTGTGATGCCAACCTTCTATCATGTATATCTCCGATCACATGCCGCTGTTGTCGTTAAGTTGTATTTATGTTTATTCTGTCATATAACTTCACAATCACCTCAGCACAGAAGCACAAGAATTAGAATTTATTAGCTGCAATCAAATCACAAATTTTTTTTGTACTACAACACTAACTATCCGAAAGTGGTGCGGAATAAGTAATTCAGTGGATGGTTTTCTCCAATAAAACATCTTCACATGCATAAATGTAAGCGTTCACAACTGTCACTCTGTATTGTGGTTTTAACGTAGAGAGACATACATCCAAGAAATATTGGGGAGTCTGGTGACCTTGAGAAGGATACTAAAGTTTCTATGCAACACATAGAAACTCATCCAAGTTCATCAACAAAAAATACATAGCAAAAGACATCTTCTGTCTGGTCTGACGGGTGAAAAACCATTGATTAGGTCAAATTCATAGATCAATATGGACACTCACAAGTTATCAAATGGGCTTCATCGCAAAAGCCCACAGTTTCAGATTTGTACTTGGATTTCTTTGCGTTGTACTGAGGCAGCTTTGTCTGGCTTATGTGTCAGCTGTCTATTATGTTACGTAAACTGTTTTAAATTCACTTGCAGCAGTGCAGTCTGTTTGGAGAAGTAATGAATTGAATTATTCGGATCGAGTTACCCAGGAGGCTTCTGTTTGCTGAACATAATTGTGTTGATTTGTTGTTTGCTGTACTTCAAAAGCTTGATCCTCAAAGGAACGCGAGGTGAGATGGTGAAGTCAGCAGCTCATTAAGTGCTGCTTTCAAGGGCTTATGTCGTATGTGGGAGACGACAACGTTAATAATGCAAACATTTAACAGAATTGCACATAAACACACACACAAACACACATTAATGATGCATGTCCATAACAGAGAGATCATCTCTCCCAAATAGAAAGTTCTATTCAAGATTCAATATGCATTTAATTGTCACTATACAGCACAAGATTGCACAACGAAACTCTTGATATTTTGGGCTTAAAATCGGTGGTGAGTCTCTCAAACTCTGAGGAGCTTATTTGTAGCTTTCATCATGTGTAATCATCTTGTTGCAATGATATCAGAGAGTGTGTATTATATGGATCAACAGGAACACACAATCACTGCAGTCCTGCTGGGCTGCACACAATGTGCTGTATGGCCCCTGTGTGTGCAATTATGCTGCATTGTCAGCTAAGAAGTGAAGCAAATACGTTTACCAGGAAGGAGAACCTCATTTTACATCAACCTCAAAAATACAGGCTCTTCGACCGGCGTGCCTTATCGTACAAAAGTAGCTTATTTGCCAAAACATCACTATAGTAGCGCTACATTAACTCGTAAAATCTGCCTCTGTTTAGCTGAAGAACCCAGATGTGAAGTGACCCATGGAGTCAAGCACCATCTGGTGTAAATGTCCCGCAGTTCAGTTTAAACCAGTTATCTGCTTATCTGATTTGAGTCACTTTTTAATGTCAATGTATAGCTTTGACTACAAACTAGATGGTATTCAAATTTGAAATTTTCATTATGCTACATGTTCTACGTGTGTGCTAACTGTAGATATTGCCATCTCACATGTCACTGTAACAATTGACAGAGTACAGGGCCTCACATGCAGTGAAATGACAATAGGGAACACCACAATTCATTACTGGATATACTATTTTGCAAACTGGGATCCGAATGGAAAAGCATTTAAGCAGTTCTTCAAAAGAAGACACCAAATGCTTAAATGTGACCTCTGACCTGCAGCGAAGGAGAGAATTCCCCTCCAGAGATCAATGACACGTCCAAATATTATCACTAATGTCCTCATATCTGCAGCTTGAAACACAATAAGTGTGGATTTTAAACCTCCTCTGTACTAATATTAGATTCTAAAATTTTGTTTTGTTGCTTCAACATTAAAGTGATTTAAAAGAGCAGAAACGCCATAAACGCTTTAATAAAACAGGACAGGACAGCTGTATCTCAGCTCATCCTTCCTAATGATGGGCTGATGTCTGTGACTTTACAGTGGCAGACAGAAACAGAGATATGAGACATTTTACTAGCTGAGCTGCCTGGAATGACTTACACATCCAGCAGACCACAGCTGAGCGGCTGTTTTCCAGAGGAGAGGGCTGTAGGAATATCTTCTCTGTGAGCCGCTGAACCCCGAACCCCGGCACTGGATCAGTCCATGTTATTACACCTGCAAGCAATGAGGGGGCCAACATGATCCGCTGCAGACTGGAGATCAACCACAGAGCATATTAGGCTCCCACTGCTGCACTCTCTCTCTTGATCCTCCTCTTTTTTTTTCTTTCCCATGCAGCTACTTTTCCTCCTGTTGGTTTCATTCTTCTGCTTTTTATATAAAAACCTCATCAAGGGAAGACTGATGAGCATAGATAGATTGTTGCATCCTCTTTCTTCCTTTTTTTTCCTCTCAATCTGTCTTTTTCTTCCCCATCGTTTAATTCTTTTCATTTACTCCTTGTGGAGACACTGTCAAGACTATTAAGTCTTCCACCCCTCACTCCTGGCTTCAATATGTTTGGACAGCGAGGGAGAAAACTCCTGATAATAAACTCCAGAACAAATCAATTATCCCTGTGCCAATCTCAGTGTGTGAGAGGGGACAGAGCAAGCTTTTCACAGAAGATTAGCACATTTTTAGATTTTGCAGACTGTGCACAACAGAAGTAGTGTTTCATGAAGCGTGTCAGTCAGGCGTTATGAAATATCGTTTATTATTAGCAATCATCGGCATGACTGCTAAATCATCATATCTTTAAAGCCAGTATTCAAGCTTTTTTTTTTACAGTTTGAAATCTGCATCTACAACAACAACCAGTTCATGTATAATGGTTATGTGTCAGGGTTTCAGTTTTAGTGTTATTTTCCTGTCTTATGGTTTTTACATTGTAGTTTGTATTTGTTAGTTACTTCCTCTGTTATCATGTGAGTTTCTATGTGAGTTTATTTCCTGTTTTGTGTTGTAGTCCTTTCCTCTTGTATCTTGTCCGGCTTTACACTCCCTCCCGTTGTTCTTTTCCCTCCTCATTGATTGTTTGCCCCGCCCTGATTAGTTTCACCTGCTCCTAGTTACCTGCCCTTTAAAGTCTGTGAGTTTCCTTTTTTGTCTTGTCAGTTCATTGTGTCTGTGAATGTTACCATGTGTACCGCTGTACCTGCCGGTCTGTCTTGTGCTCTTCGTTTGTTTTTTGCCTCAAAGTTTGGACTCCGTTTGGATTTTGGATTTTTGTTTTTTACTAAGTTATTGGTTCTGACCCTTGCCTGCCTTTGACCTTTTTAGTTTGCCTTTAGTTAATAAATTAGTTTATTGAACCCGTTTACCTCCTGAGTCTGCACCTGGGTCCAACCCACTCCCTCATATTCCTGGCTCTCCCTTAACACTATGCTTGATTAATTGAATTGTTTAAGTCATTTTTCAAGCAGAAATGCAAAACATTCTCCAGTTTAAGCTTCTTAATTGTGAAGATTTTCTGCTTTTCTTTGCCTCATGACTAATTTATCTTTTGGGTTTGGAGGGTTGGTCAGACAAAACAAGACATTTGATTACTTTAGCCTGTGCTGTCAGAATTTGTAATGAATTTTTCTGTATTTTCTGACATTTTATAGATCAAGAAAATAATCAGCTGATGGCGAATAAAGAAAATAATCTAAAGTTGCAGCTCTAACTCTAACATGTAAAAATAGATTTTAAAAAAACAACTAAACTAAACTAAAACAAATTAACTTTACCATCAGAGTTGCCATCATATAGAAGCACAGTTTCATCACAGCCTGTCAGTGAACCTTCAGTCGGTGCAGACCTGCTAAAAGCACCACTAATCTACAATGTCATAAATTATTTGTAAATCATCATATTTAGATGAAGACTATCAGTGGGAGGTACCTTAAGATAAAATTATGAATATTTTATATTCATGAAATAAAACTCTCAGAGCTCATAAGTTAATTGTGAACTTATGACCTTGCAAATAAGCTGCAGCATCACAAGCTGCCATATTTCACAACTGTTGTGAAATGAGGGAACAGGGGATTTACTGAGATCTGGTTCATGTCTTTTTGCTTTGACTTACATTTGTATTTGCAGCTGAAACACAATTTCAGCTAAGCATCAAAATCACTCCTCGAATAATGCTTCCCAGCTAACACTACGGAGACAGGAACTGCTTTTTAATGAGCTCACAACGGGAAGAAAATCTCATTTCTCTTCCTCTGTGAAGTTTTCTGACAAACCAGCCGGGTGGAGAATAAAACATTAGACATGATACTAATATTCAGCCCAGCTCAACAAGAGAGGGGGGAATTCAGAGTCACCTGCACTCAGCCTGACATTCAAGAAATACATGAACACAACCGACATCTGAGTCTTGAGAGAAAAGAGAAGTGGCCTTGTGACTGGTGAGTTCAAATCAGTGGAAATGAGATGGATAACAACTCCTCTTCCCTAGAAACTAACATGTACAAAACACACTCTCCCTTCCCAAAATAGTTACTATCAACGGCCCCCAGGTGCTGGTATATGCATGTGACCCTCCGTCCTCCTCCAACAGAAGAATCTGTTCTCAGTCATCTTTCACAGTCAGTAGTTTAAGAAGCCATTAACGGGCACTGAAAGCCTTATAGTGAAACCAAAGTCTTCACATCTGGATGCATTTTTAGATTAGGCCCTAATAGCTGATGTTAATGCAAGATATTTGTCAAAGTGTCTGCCACACAGGGGCAGGCTCATTTCATTGGAAGAGGTTTATAAACAAACCATCTTATCTCTTGGCTAAGTTATAGTAATTGTGTGCTTTTAATAGCATGACTTTGGTGACATATGCACTAAGAACTCTCCAACATTTGTTTTTCAGTCATTGCCATGATGCTTCTTTTCCTAGAAGTTTTTGCATCTGTTGCTTCTTGTGCAGCCATTCAGGCTAGCACTGCTTATAGCTCTTCTTCTGTTTATTTTAAACAAACTGCTGTTCCTGCTGCTGAAAAAAATAACATTTCTATGCATTAGTGTTATAGGCTTAAGCTCAAGCTTTATATGAAGAGAGAGTTTCAAAATGATAACAAGATTACAGTTTACTGCCATGTTTCCTGCTCTGTTAGCCTGTACAGTACTTTACAGTGCTTTATGATACATTCTAACACCAGCATGCTAACATGCTCACAATGACAATGTCAACATGGAGAAGTTAAAGCAAGAATGTATCATTTAGAATCTGGATTCGGTGAGAGCACTAAGCTTTGCTTCCAAATTTTCCCAGTGGCCACTTGCCACTCGTATTGCAGCTAAAAATTCCCCTGTAGCCCAAAAAGCATTTTCCCCAAACTGTGAACTCTTTCTATTCTAAATGGATGTTTGATATTTGTAAAACTCCAGCCAAGAAAAGTGATTTTAAAATCTCTGATGTCATCACAATGTAAAGGCTCGTCGCATAGCCTTCTCATTCTCATTGGGTCAGGCCCACCACCAACCCAAAGCGTCAGTATTTGATGACGTGAGAAACCCAAAGTATTTGTATTTATCGGCCTGAGATTCAACAATCAATTCAAAATGTCCTGACCAAATTTGAAGTTGATTGGATAAAATCTTTAGGAGGAGTTCGTTAAAATACAAGGTGTGCGATTTTCAAAAAATTGGCACAAAATTCAAAATGGCTGACTTCCTGTTGGGTTTAGGTCATGGCTCCAAGAGACTTTTTTCCAGAGCTTGGTCAGATTCACATACTGTACCTACCAGATTTCATACATGTAAGTGAAAGTACTCTGAGGGACTGCATTTTAGGGGGCACCAGCGAGTCATTTTGCCACGCCCATGTCTGAAACCGAGGATGTTTAGGCCCTCAAAAATGCAAATTCCTTTGACTATGTCCTGAAGTTTTAGAGACATGCGACAAAATGGAACACACCATTACCTTGAATACAATTTGGGTTTGGGTTTGAACATTGGGATACATGTGGGATAATATAAGTACACAATTCATTTATAACAACAACATACTGTATATCACAAAGGTCTGGTCACTTTTAGAAATTTTAATGCCGAAACGTTACCAATTTAGCTGGTATAATGTTCATCATGTTCCCCATCTTAGTTTAGCATGTTAGTATGCTAATCTTCACAAATTAGCACTAAACACAAAGTAGCCTACAGCTGAGGCAGATGGAAATATTTGTTTTACAGTTTTGGTCATGTACCAAGATATTGGAAAAATAAAATTCGGACCTGAAGATGGCACAAGATGCAAACTCAAGTAATTCTTGTGCATCCTGAAGAAGACGTGAATATGTGCAACAAATGTAATGACAATCCATCCAATAGTAATAGAGCCATTTCACTCAAAACCACAAATATCAACCTCATAGTGGTGCTAGAGGAAAAGTCAGATCAACAAAGTCATTAGGATTAATCTCTGGGGACATTGAATACTTCACTAGATAATTGAAAATGTTGACCTCCTGGTGGCATTAAAGGAAATTCAGGGGAACACTTACAGTTAGGGCCGTAAGTATTTGAACAATGACACAATTTTTGTAATTTTGCCTCTGTACACCGCCACAATGGATTTGAAGTGAAACAATCAGGTTGTAGTTGAAGTGTAGACTTTCAGCTTTAATTCAAGGGGTTGAACAGAAATATTGCATTAACCATTTAGGAATTACAGACGTTTTTACACATAGTCCCCCATTTTCAGAGGCTCAAAAGCAATTGGACAATTGACTGACAAGCAGTTTCTTGGCCAGGTGTGGCCTATTCCCTCATTATTTCATGACAAATTAAGCAGATAAAAGGTCTGGAGTTGATTCCAAGTGTTGAACCTG
>JBBPCS010000573.1:5605212-5615725 GCA_037974645.1 Hollardia meadi | reverse complement strand
GTCTGCTGTTTGGGAACACTACGGTTTCCCAGTGAACTACAGTAGCCGTGGAGAAAGGCAAGTGGATAGGACAAAGACAATATGCCATCACTGTTCAACTGAAATCGGCTTTGCCGCTGGCAATACGTCAAACATGACTACTCATTTGAAACAGCATCATCCAAATGTAGATATCACTGGTACAAGGTGCAAATGCAGATACCCATGGCATTTAAGCAGCCTTTCCCTGCTAATTCAGACCGGGCAAAAGGAATAACAAATGCCATAGGTGTTTTTATAGCATCGTATCTGCGACCATACTCAGTTGTAGAAAATCCCGGTTTCAAACATATGTTGAACGTGATTGAGCCACGCTACCAGATTCCCTGTCGTCCACATTTCAGCAAGCAAGTCATACCAGCCCTTTATAAACAAAGACAAGCTGTAGTTGTCAATGACTTGTCCAAGGCATCAGATATTTCTCTCATTATGTATCTATATCTAATTATGGCCAATTAGCCACTGTTATGTTTACAGTTGAGTCTGTTTACAAATTTAAACTTCATAATAAATGAAAAACAATTTTATGTTTTTTCGCATAAAATTGTATCTAATTTTCTGTGGGATGGAGTATTTCACTTGTATTTTGGACTTGAGTTTGGTTTTATTACATGATCTTCTCCCCTTTGGCTGGTATTTTATATTGATATATTGACCGTCAGGTTGTGCTGTGTCTCCAGTGTGACTGACCAGGATTGGGTTAGGTTGTTGTGACTCTCAGCCTCCTTGTTTTACCTGTGATACAAACCTTGTGTGTGTGTGTGTGTGTGTGTGTATTTTTCTGTGTATGTCCTATTGTATTTGCTGCAGTCCACAGAGACGGTCAGGGTTTAGCTGTGTCTCATGATTTATTCATTGCACGAGTGGCTGTGCAGGTGTGTGCTTAAGTGTTGCTGGTGTTTGTACTGCAGTAGGCTTATCAAAATGTTAGGCATTAAGATACAAGCACTGATCAGTTGGACCGACGGTCTTATCATGCTGATGTGTAGTTAGACAGAGGCACAGAGATGGGTGGGTTGATCAATAAATACCTTTTGCCTTTTTCATTCACTTGTGTTTTCTCTCCTTTCTCGCAGGCAACCAGACAAACTGGTGGTGGTTTGGACACGTAGGAGTCGGCGGAAATCCTCCAAAGTTTGTATTCTGAAGACAAAATAAAGAAACAATAAAACAAACAGAGTTTCTCAGTTGCAAATTTAATTTTATGTTCTTTTGTCCCTCTGTCCTGCAGTCTCACAGCTGGCAGCCTGGCATCAAAAATCCCTACAGAGGAGTGGTGGTGTGGCCTGTACCAGAGAACATTGAGATCACTGTCACTCTTTTTAAGGTAGGCTACAGTTGTTTAAGTAGTACTGGGACAGGTATTTACATGTTTAATGTGGACTGGGGTTGTGTAAAAGTGAAGGAAACAAAAACCAACAAAACAACCTCACCTCAGAATTTGGAGGTTTTTCACCAAAAGTTGATTTTAGTTTTTAGGATTAGTCTGATTTTGTTAAGTGGGTGACACCCAAAGGCAAGGAAGGTTCAGTATAGTAAAGCAGTTGTGTCTGTACCGGACACCTGTATAGACGGTGTCTGTCACTATGACTTGCTTACTTAAACATGCTGGGCCTCTATGCTGACAGGCTAGCTCAAAGCTCAGTGTCTTGTTACCTTTCTCAACGTCTTAAATAGATCTCCTAACACAAATGCCTACGTACCTGCCTCTGCTTGGTGTAAGCGTCAGTAGATTTTTAGTTTTCATCCATTTGTGTATACATCACTAACTACACAATGTAGTGAGTCCCAATCAGGCACTTGATACTGAAGGTTAATGTAATGCTTTATGTGGACTTATATACACTGAAAGACAAGAATCATAGAGACAAAAATCTGATCTTTATTTATCTCCAGACCTTTAGGCACACTGTGATATCAGCTAGTTAAAAGTATGCATGGAAAAACATCCAACTTTTATGTGTATTATTGACTTCAGTTTTTTAGGTCTACACTTGTTCAACACTGCTGTATGTGTCAGTGTCTCTCTATTTTGGGCCCACTTCCACTTCCTGTCCCAGAGGAAGTAATAAAGCTGTTTTTGTAAGGAGACACAAAGCAAAGCCACTGAAGGTACATTTAACCCTTTCGGGTGTCGCCAGTTTACCATAATCTGCTGGATTTGTTGGATCTGTTGGCATCGTTGTTATAGTGAAGGTGTTACTACTTACAGAGCAACAAGACCATCTGACCACCTGGCTAATATAAGTCTTAATTATTTACTGCCTTTCAGTCCTGGTTTGGGCTCCACAAATTCTTGAGGAAAATATGAAGGTGCTTACCTTTCTAAATGCTTTATTTTCTTCACCAGTCGCTTTCTTTTTTGTCTCTTTCCTGTGATGTGCTGCTCTTCACATGACTCGTGCTGCCACTTCCAGTTACAAGCAAACAAGCTAACAAACAACATTAGAAACAAAAGATGCTAACTACACCTACCATTCTGCTACGTCTGCTAGTCGTTGATTTTGGTGCACAACAGACTATTTATCTGAGTCCGGGTCTGACTGAGGCTCAAACGTGTGACTTTATGGCTGAATCTCTCCCATGTTTCCTCTAACACGAGCCATCTTGATTCTCGCTGGTCTTTCACCGGTCAACAGCGGTGGTGGATGGGGTGCAAGGCCTGTGTGGCCTCATAGATCCAGAATTTCTTAATGACCGAGAAATAGTAGATGTGCTTCCAGCCCCTTTTCAGGGTTTTTAATGTGGGAAAACCATGTTAAATAAAATATTAGTCATAGCAGAGTGATTTTATGTACTTTAGAATGTGTCTGGAGGGGAACTTTAAAGTAAGGATATTGCAACCAGCATTGATTTTGACCATCTGTCTCTCGATTTCCCCAACATAATGGACAGCTGGAGTACCCCTTTAATATCAAAACTATTGTTTAATGCTGGTCTAAATATGCAAAAATCTAATACCTTGTGTTAACTTGCTTAGATATTTCTGCGGTGTGTTGAATGAAGTTTAAAGCACATGCTAACAGTGCCCTGTCTGGCCTGGAGTTCTGCAGTGAAAACAGCTGAGCTCAGCAGTCTTGCAGCCAGAATCTCATGGAGATGTACATGAGCAGGCAGCCTTAACTGAACTTTGTAAATGGAGAGAAAATGCTGCAATTAATAAGTAACTTCACTGGGCAGCATTCTAACTGCTTATTCTGCAGATAGAATCAATCCTCACTGAGACGAAATGCAGAGTGCAGAGTGGACACTTAAACCCTTAGTTGTCCTTAGTGAAACACTTAGCACTTGGTTTGTTTATTATTCGTTTTTATATATATGGCAGGTTTAAAGTATTTTATCTCTAACGTCCTTGTTAATGTTAAAACATGATAACAACAATACATTAGGAAAAAAAAGTTGTATAATGTCACTGACCTGCAGCTAATGTTTACCAGCAGCACTAAAACACTGCAGACATCATGAACTGACATAAACTGATATGGGTAATGATGTCTTGCTCTGTTGACTTCTGTGCAGTTTGTGTAATAATGGAGGATTTAAAATCTGGAGGGATGAGGCCACTGTTTGTCTTGTTCTGTGTGTTTGGCCCCTGTGGGTGTCGTGTTTGAGCATTTTGCAAGACTGCAGGAATATTGATTTCCTGGGGGTGTGTCACAGGTGCAGTCAGACAGAGGCGCCATCAGTGATGTTTGATTGTGTGTGTGTACGTACATACGTGTAGCATTGTGGCCACAACAAATGATTATACTCACTACTGATTTTATTGATACATCTTTTTTTCTGTCAGAAATAACAGCAAGTCCAATGTGATGTACCAAAAATTGCTGATTTTATTGGTTAATCTCAAGATATTCTATTTTTGATAATAGGAGTCAGATAAATGCAGCAAATTTGAGAAGCTACTTTATATCTAGTAAATGTTTTTTATTCTTACATGTTTGATAGAATTTTCACTTTAGGGGGTTGATTAAGTTGGATATGCATGTCTTGTGTGTCCAGCAGGGATTTGTGGTCGTGTGCTCCTGGAGGGCAGTGAAGGTTATTTATGCCAGCAGGGCTGCCTGTTGTCTTGCTGCCTCCATTACTGTCTCCTCATATCACTTTACAGCTAAACTGGCAGAGAGTGAGAGAAGACGGAGGCAAAACTACAGTGTATCTACAGAGAAGCAAACTGGACTAGACTGGCAGAAAGACAAAGAGAAACAAGAGAACAAGAAAGACATTTGTAATTCTCTATTTTTCTGTGTTCCCGTGATGATTCATTGATGTTTGGTGGTTTTGTTTTTTCTGTCTGTTCAGTTGAAAGTTTGATTGTTGATGAGAAGTCTACTTTACGATTAAAACATAATTAAAAAACAGTTGCACACACAAAATGAATTTTTGTTGCGAGTTTATTACGTACACCTAGCTTAAACAAATATGGCCTTAGTGCACGACTCCTGCAATAAATCCTCTGTTTATGAAGGAGCTCATTTTCAGTTTTTGTTCAAACTGTTTTAGAGAGGAGTTAATTCACCTGTGTCATAGTTTGTGGAGCTGTGGAACTGTAACTGTTAATCGAAACACCTGTGTGTGTGTGTGTGTGTGTGTGTGTGTGTGTGTGTGTGTGTGTGTGTGTGTGTGTGTGTGTGTGTGTGTGTGTAACGCAAAGCAGTTCAACAGCACCATAGACATTACTGCATTAGTTTTAGGGTTCCACTTCCAATCGAACCTGGAAGCGATTCGTTTGTGGTGTGAAAGCAAACAAACCACCACAGAGCCCCGCCGCTGACGCTGTAACTACATTTTGCTTACTATACAGTATCTATGTTCTCACTTCATGTTTACTCCTGGTTCTTTGTAAAAGGTCAAGTGTGACATGTCACATGTCTGCTGGCGCAGTTATAACCAAAATGAAAATCTTCAGTTAATGAAATTGTTTCAAGATCTTTATCAGAATTGCTGAGTGTTGCTTTAGATGGATTGTCTGACTGTTAATAATTATTTCTGAAGTGTAGATTTGAAGCTGCATCAAATCTGCGCTAATACACTTTATATTATGTACTTAAGCATTTTACTTTCCATTGTCTTTGCAGGACCCCCATGCAGAGGAGTTTGAAGACAAAGAGTGGACGTTTGTCATTGAAAATGTGAGTACTAAATTATGTCTTTGTGGTTGAGTCCCCTCAATCTTTTAATTGCTGTCACTGGTGTGTATTACTGTACTTCATTTGTTTTTTTGTTTATTTTAACGTTACAGTGGAGGAAATAGTATTGTATGATTAGGTGGCTTGCTCAGAAGCATCTGGACTGTCATTGACAATGACTGCTGATTACATTTTCAAAGTAAAACAAGACTTATTCATTCCTATATTCTTTATTCTCAGCTATGTTCTAGGTACATCTTCTTTACATATGCAGGTTCTGCCACCATGTGGTCAGACTATGCTATTACATTCTTCTCTCTGGCTGGTATCCCTCAGATTAAACCACAAGGGCTGGTTGGCATCATGTTTGCATAGATACATGACCACACTGACTCTGAAGCACAGGTGTGTGTGTTTAAGGAAATTACTTCAGGTGTGCTTATAAAATAGTGTTAAGTAAGTTGCAACTTGCAGATGATTTACTTAACTACCAACAACGGTTAGTAAACATGTATCTATTAATTGACTAATTTGTTAATTGTTCATTTGTCATTACCAATGCAACAGTTTTTGTTTTTTTTACTCTTTCTTGGTTTCTGTAACATTGGTGACACTAATGTTCAAGGTAACAGCAGTTGAGGAAACAAAGACAAGGCAAGAACAGTTGCATGTCATGCAGTATTAGATGAAAAGCAGGACTTGCGTTGAATTGCCAAACAGAGGCAGGGTTTTCCTACAGAGAGAAATTTTTGGCGCTATCCCAAAGAGGTTTTAGTCACCCCCGAAAGGAAAATCATCAGTGCCAAAATGATGAATGATAATCAATATTAAATATAGCAATTCAAATCCTCTCCAAATGTGTTAAATAACAATTTGTCAAAGCACTGGTGAACAAGCAGAAAATGAAACCCTTTTTTCATAATAAATTTCTCACCTGCCCTGTATCGCCCAACCCTAACTCTATGTGGACCAATCGTGCTTAGTGTTTTGCACTGTCACCCCCAAAGGCTCATCCTGAGCCAGGAAAAACCCTCCACAAGGAAGGTGGAGAAGAAAGGAATTAATTCAGCTTTGGGAAAATTTGAGAGGTGGATTAAAGGAAGAGGGAGGGGAATATAGGAAAATGGAGATGGAAATAAAGAGACTGTGTTTGACATGTACCCATAGTCTGCCAGGAAACTGGAAACTTACTGTTCAAAAGTGATTTGTTGTGTTCCATACATGTGCTGATGTCATTAAGTAATACATACATGTTGGACAAATGAGCCCTTTGTACTTGAATATTGAATTCTTGTTTTTAGCCTTTAGTTCAATAGTTATTCAAAAACGTATGACTAATGCTTTCTGTGGCATTGCTGTGATATAGGTCTCCTAAACTCTTCAAGAAATATTGTCTTTATTGGAATCAGTTAGCACTCTTATATTGGAGGAAAACATAAACGCATATCATTCTTCCAACTGTCATTGTGATAAAGTGATAATTTCTTTTGTTCTGTTATTCTGCAAGATCAGAGATCAGGATTTGCCACAGAGTAGAAGGATTCACTTCAGCAGGGTGGGTGCATGCGATCACATGTGCAGGTCATGGTCCTGTGACGCATATCACAGGAACAGCCTGACCTCCCTTTTAGGTTAAGCCCTGGAAGCGTTAAAGTGTCTGGTGCTCATACTTGTTTGTGATGGTCAAATTGTGACAAAGCCTAGTTTATAAATAAAGTTTCCAGAGTGTTTCAGTCAAAGGAACTGGCACACATATTGCCAGTTTTGTGTTTCGTAGAAATGCAGCCAAAACTGCTGTAATAGGAAGAAGTAAAGATTGTTATTCACCATTTAAAAGAAAGTTGATACCTGCTCTGACTTTGTTTTTGCTGGCATAGAACCTTTCTACTGAGTACTTATAAAGTTTTAGCTTTTGAACACGTTGTAGCTACAAATTTACTGCATTTTAAAGAAACTTTAACTGTTATGTCAAAGAATTTATCTTTAAACTTTGGCAATGTTCTAGAGGCTCTGAAATGACATTTGTGAGAGGACCAAGATGAGCAAATTAATCTTTAATGATACTCTGAAAGCTGATGCCAACTACCAAACGCTCTGATGTGTTAAAACATTTTGACTGTCAAGAGAGGGAGGCATCACTAGTGATTGATGAGGATAGAGAGGGTTTTAAGAGAGCTGGCTAAGTGCTTTGCCACTGTCACTTTCTGTACACGTCAAGCACAAAGGAACGACAGCAGAAAGTGCTCCACCTTTCCGTCTTTGATAGAAAGCTGAGAAGACATGCAGGTCAGCCTGTGTTCTCTGTACAGAGCGTGGGAAAAGCCAAAAGAGAGCAAAAAAAAGACAAGTTTGTAGGTTTGCCTGTGTCTCTGCATACCTGACTAATGACAGAGAGATCAAAGCCTCACCAGCAGGAATGGAGAGCACAGAGGAGGGAGGAAAGAGGGGAGGGAGGCGGGAGCACAAAGATGACTACCTTATATCTTCACACACTGTAGATGAAGGGCAATGATGAAATGATGGCAAAATCAAAATGAAACAAAGACTAATAGTGCAAATTTATGGTTGAAAGTTTTTTTAATGTATTTATTTACAAAAATACTTTTCAGCTGTTTATAAAGTTACATTGCGCTATTTAAAGAGTTATTTAAACAGTTATTTAAAATCCACACATGTCTAGCTTTTTTTCTTATATTCATCATTCTAGCACCACAAGTGTATTGTCAGGACTGTGGCTCGTAGTCTTGACCTCCTAATCTGCTTGATTTTCAGATGTTGAAATCTAGTGGTTTAGGCTGTTGTTTGATTGCAGTCTTTTGAAGTTTCTCATTGTTTGCTGAATGTCTAAAATAGTCAAGTTAGACTTAATTTTTCTGTAACAAGGTCTTATTTTGATTAAAAAGACATATTTTGATTGTGCTGCTGGTCCCTGGTTTCTCCCCATTAACAGAGCAGATAAGCAGAAACTAGGGAACTATACAAAGTGGCCACAAGAGGGCAGTCTACCCTAGGAACTGTGGAAAACCCCTTTTCAAACATTCCCCGTTAAATCTGTCTGATCACCCCTCTTATGTTACTTGTGTTTGTGTGTGTGTGTGTCAGTAGAAAAATGTATCTTTGTGCAGCTGCATGTGCTTGTTTGTGTTGATGTATGTGTTAACAACAGTATAACGTAATCCAAACATATTAAATGTTAATAAATGTCACCTCACAATCACATATTCTTCTTACTTTGCACGTGTATAGACAGCTCAGATCCCACTACTTACACACCACCCCCACCATTCAGGTATCTAAGCTAATATAAAGTCAGGAGGGATGAATGAATGTGCGAGTGAGTGCTGCTCTGATGAAGAGGAGGAGGAAAAGAGGAAGAGGAGAGGTGAGTTCTTCTGACCCCTCATCAGACGGCAGAGGAGAAAGGGGAAGAATATGCCATTGTGCCCGAGCGCCAGAGATGATGAAATTCAAGATCCCCACGCTGTGGCTTCGTCTTAATCTGGGGGCCCAACCTCGCGCTAGGCTAATCCCTCGCTGTCGAATTACTGGCCCTGGTTAGATTGTATTTTGTCATTGAAAATGGCAGTGTCAAACACTACCTTTTTCTCTCCTCTATTTGTTCGTCTGCCAATGCGAATCGCATAATCAAAAGATGGAAAGAGAGAGAGAAAGCGATGGAGAGAGGGAGAGGTGGCAAGCTGAAAATGGCTACACAGTAGTATCTCTAAATTGCATGCTACCCTTGCCTTTCACCCTTTTTCAAATGGGCGCACATTATCAAAAAGGCGGGCAAATTGAGAGTCAAAAGATTGGACAGCTATATTGTGCTGACAGGCTCTTTTGTATGTGCATGGGGGGGGGGTAGTAATGTGTGTATGTATGTCTGTGTGTATTCTCTCTGCATTTGCATATCATACAAAGCTGGGGATGACCAACTTCCCTCATCTTTAAAGCTTTGTGGGGGGATTTAAATCACATACACACACATGCACACAGAACTGTTGTATTTAAAGTGAGAAGCTATCATGGCTGAATACATTGAATATACAGTGATACACACTCCAAGGCCCACTCTCCCTGCTCCCTCCCCCGTCTCTCTCCCTCCAAGTCATACTTCACCTTTTTTCACTCAAAATACATCAATGTCACTCAGAAAAGAAGGAATTTTCAAATCTATGGCTGCTCTGCCAAGGCACGGCTCCCACTGTTTGACAGCCTGCCTGCTGCATGTTGCCACATTTTAAATATCGAATCTGAAATTGCCACTTTATGGAGTCACAGCTTTTAATCACCTCTTTTAATCCTTTAAACCTACACAATGGTTGCATTCATGGTGATTGCGTTTTTTTTTATTTAAAACCTGGCGAATACTGATCTTTTCTAGAACATGTCCTCCGGTTCACTTAAATGTAATATTTGGTCATCCAAGGAAGGGTGTGTGAACCATTTTTAATTCATTACGCTTGTGTTAGCCGATTAATGCAGCATGTATAGACCAGTGTGTGACTTATTTGACGATGTACTGTATATTGCAGGATTTTTCAAATCATGGCATGTTGCTGCTTTCTGTCTCTTTTACTCTCAGTCTCTTTCTCTCTTTCAGTCCTCTCTCAGAGGTGATGTCCTGTCTATTGTGGACCACATCCAACTCCATTAAGGCCATTTTCACGCCACATACCTCCCACTCACGCACACTCATACAGTCGCACACTGTCACATACTGACACACACTCATCTCACCACACACAGTGAAAAACCATGACACCCAACCACTCGCGCACACACAGGCCGACCTACCTCCATCTTCTCCACACACACACACCCCCTCTCTCTGTATTGTACCCAGAACCATGGTGTGTATACTGCCTCCCACCCCCGTCTGGAACACATTACGTAGGCCAGTGGCTTGTGAGCACCGACTGGGCCTCGGGGAAGAAAAACACAATTATTTCAGCCCTCGGCTATTCACGCAAAGGTGACAAAAGCTGGTATGAAGTATGAAATCCCAAAAGTTTCTCCCATGCCGAGGCCGACAAATTGGGATTAATTTGCGCTCGTGTGCACGCGTGTGTCTCCAAAGTTTTCACCTTTGCTCGTTTCCCAGTTCTTAAATAGTTTGGGAACTCAAAAAGCCTAATTTATTGTGTCAGAAAGAAGAGGGTGTGGGTTCACTTGTGTGTTGTTTGTGTGTGCTCACAGTGCTTATTTTAAATAATATATTCTGTATAGTTAAAAGCTGTAAGTGTGTGTGTGTGTGTGTGTCACTGTAGGAAAGCGGGGGGTTCTTAGTGTGGGATCACACATTCACACATGCTTTCCAAATTAATTTAATCTAATTAATCACC
>JBBPCS010000573.1:5557430-5570321 GCA_037974645.1 Hollardia meadi | reverse complement strand
TGTGTGTGTGTGTGTGTGTGTGTGTGTGTGTGTGTGTGTGTGTGTGTGTGTGTGTGTGTGTGTGTGTGTGGACTTTTTTTGCTGTAGGCTCCTTGAGCGGATTACAAGTTTTAAAGAGTATGAGATTCAACACCTCCTCAAATCTGACACTCTCTGACACTGCTTTGAAGCCATGAAAGTGAGATTGGAAAGACACGGAAGCTCTTTTCTTTCCACAGAGTCGTGGGTTTATGTCATTGCGTTGAGGCCAGTTAAGTTCCCATTGAAGCGTCTTGCCCCAGAGGGAGAGACAAAGCTCCCACTTAAAATGCTTCACTTGTATCTTTTTTATGACTCTAAAAGGCCACTTTTAATGGCCGCCATACTCTTGAGTCATTTAATTGTGTATAATGCTGTGTGACATTTAGGCCAACAGGGTGACCAAATAGTAGATGGTTAATCTGATTTTCATCCCAGAGTTTGCAATTATTCATAATGCTGATAAAGCGTACGTCTTGCAACTCAGTAGGTTGGTTGGGCTTAAAAATACCATAGATTTGATATGAGATACAGCAAGGCCTTGTATAAATCTTTTCTAAGAAATCATTAAGATAATAACTGTTAGTACTGTAATCCACATATACTGCAAGGTAGTTTTAGCCAGCAGTGTGAATCCGTCTTAGAACGTTTTAAAACTAAACTAAGCTCCCTTCCACCTCCTCGCCATGTATAATGTTGGTAAAGAAGGATATACCGTAAGCGTATGTTGTACTGTTCAACTCACAGTAAGTCAGTGGATGTTTGCGAAGGTCCTCTTAAAGATTTTAAATTCCTTCTGCCCTTATACAGTGCAGTAGATATTGGCATATTGCCCGAATCTAAAAGAAACAATTTCCAACCTGCAGAATTGTTCTTTTGCTTAAGACCTAAGATCGACCTGTGACAATTTTCTAATTTACCATATCATGGTTCATCCGCTTTACCCATGATCTTGAATCACATATTGCCCCCCCCTGATCATATTGCTGACACCAAACATCCTCCTCCTGACACCAGCACCAACAGGAACCTAGATGTTTCCATTCCCAGGTTTCCTCCTATCTTGTCATTCAGGCATTGTAGTAAGCTTAACCCCCCTTCTTTCTCTCTCACATCCTTTTCCCTTCTTCCATTTTTTTTTTCTTTCTTTGCCCTGTCGGATGTATCTTGTTGACACTGAGGCATCAGGAATAATGGAATCGCTTGTCAGTGGCTTGTATTTTTTAGGGCGGTGTATAATAGTGGAAGAGGGGAGGTTATATGCCACTGATAGTAATGAAGGTTGCCTTTTCATTTTTTAATATGGAATGTTTGTGGGCAGAGGCATTGCTCTCCGCTAATCCTACCCTGGAGCAGGGCTAGCTACATGACTGTGTCAGTGTTACACATACACACACACACACACACACACACACACATTCAGTGACATTCACACAGTCAGATAAAAGACAAACACAAACAAACACACACACATATGTGCACACCTTCCTTTAGGCAAGACAGCAAACTGTTTGATAAGTCAGGGTGCATTTCTGTTCCTCATGAAAATTTCACTCCTTCTGTTTGTGTCTTTAGGAAATGCAGCCAGTTCTGTAAAAGAAGATATGGTATTTGTTCAATATTTGATGGATATGAAAGCTTGAGTGCGTAGATGCATTTGTAAGCCTTTATCTGGAAAAGGCCATAATGGAACAGTCCGGCCTGCCGATTAAGAAAATTACATCGGGTTGGGTTGTTATGAACGTGGGAGTCACTGCTAGTCACACGCCGCTGTTAAGGGATGAACTCCACGCTGCTTCTAAAACAATGTTTATTCAGAAATGAAGAAAAGAATCACTCTCATTGACGCATATGTATTTTTGGAATGACTCATTCTAAAACAGAGGTTTTTAAAGCACCTAAGTGAATAAGTTGACTGTGACTTTTTTGATGGTGCACTATCCTCGACTTCCCTTCCATATGTAATTACTTGAAGTTAGCATTGTGTGTGAGAGTTTTTAAACTTTTTTTAAAAATTCAAATTATGGTGCATGTTTGTTTGTTTTTGTGTGTATTTGTTTCTTTCGGTTCAGACACCTTTATGTCAGGAGGTGGGTGGGTGTGAATGAAAGAGGGAGCCTTTAAGTCATTGTGTCCCTGTTTTTGTTCCACTGACTGTGATACACAGGTGTGTTTTGTGCCAGCTAGGGCACAGGGTCTGCGGCACTGGAGTGTGCGGTGTGTCTAATTGCTTTAATAGCACCTGGTCTCTAATCCTAGGTAATTAGAGTGCTCAAATTGGACAGCTACTTTCAACCGTCACTTGAAAAAGCAGAAAGGGAAGGCCTGGAGGAAGACCACTCCACACTGAAACTCTACTAACACATACACACACACACACACACACACACACACACACACACGCTCTGTTACTGACACACACAAAAACGGTGGCAGAAGAAAACTGGAGAAACAAGTTTAGTTTAACTGGCAAAGAGTAGCATGTGCTTGTGTACGGAAAATGTAGAGAAATGTATATATTTTAAGGTCTTTTGGTCTGAATACCCACATTACGTTATGTTAGTCAGTGATCTGTTAAATATATTAAAATTATTAGATGGAGTCAAAAGAGAGTTCTTGTTTATATTGTCCTCATTCCTTATCTAAATACAGTAATTGTGACCGTGTTATTATCGGTATTGAATTTTTAGACTTTTTATGTCTTCTTTTTTTAAAATTCCATTCGAGTGGCACGCAGGCATTGTCGAGGCCGCCTAAAACGTGTCTGGAGAAGCTGTGGGGAAAGGTTAAGGCCCTCTTTTAAAGCCGGAAATGTCAAGTGTCTGCCCCTCAGGCTCCCACTACCGTCTCCCTGTACTGAAACTGCTGTAGGGGCCTGGATGACACACATACACACACACACACACACATACACACACACACTGGTGCAAAGGTTAGAAGTTGCTATTAGAGATGGCCTCCAGTCTCTTTCATCTACATTCGCCCTTGTGGCAGGCTTCAGGCTCACGGTTACAGGTTAGACTACAACAATAGAAGAATGAGAGACGTCCAGGTGCTTATAGACAGCTAACTGACTAATATTGCTTTAGCGTCATTCTTTGGTTTATTGCTATTTGTTTTTGTTTTTTACTGTTGACATTACAAACCGATTATTTTTTAGTGTCTTAAAATCTGCCAACAGCAAGGAAAATGGTTAAATCTCAAGACAGGCTTAATGTCGTCGCAGGTTTAAAAGCATACAAAGTTAATGTTAAGTTTTGGTTCAGACGGTCTTAAAATTAGTTGTGGGGTTGTACACCTCTATGTCTGAACATTAAGCTTGAGCACAGCTCTCTCTTTGGAGCTACATCATCAAGGCAATCGTTTCCATCACTTTCTAATTTCCAAAGCAAAGTCCTCTTTTTCTTCTCTTCCCCACACCACTAAATAACCTTCTGCAAGTTAACATGACTTCTGCAAGAGGCTTAAATGGGCTCAAGTCAGCATACCATTAACTAATAATACTGCTTCCCCAAATGTGTCTTGGCTCCCATCAGTTCTTTTGCTCTCCTGTTCTTGCAGTAGCAGAAGGCCACCAACAGAGGGGGTTGGTTGCCCACCACAAGCCTTGTTACAGGGCTCAGGCAGTCACATTGCAGTGATCTGTGTTTTCTTCAGGCTTTCACTGTATGTCTATGGGTTGACTCATTATGGTGGTCAATATCAAGTTGTGTAAAACTAACATGTCTTCTTTCACTTTTCACTACTAAAGGTAAAGTAAAGGTTTGATTTGCGGAACTATTTAGTGCATTGAGATTAAATATTACCTGGCAAAATTTGAATATTGCAGTTGACATCTAAGCCAATATTGTGCAAGAAGGCACGCAATCAAATGGAGAAGACATGACAACTCTGCTGCAGGGCCTGACGTCTGGAGTCTGGTTGTGCGCTCAGCCATATTAACTAAACAGAAAACAGATTGAATGTCATTCAACAAAATTACACCGTATATTTCTCTAAATTTTCACATGTACTTGCATTGAAAATTTCCCCTTATACTGCTTAAACCTATATTGACATGTAATTAAGGCAATCTGTCTTATTAGTCATCTATTAATGTTATTGTCTTACATACAAAAATAATATGCACTTTTAGCACATTTCATAGTCTTTTTGATTACTAGCCTCTAATGAATTTAATCAAATCTCAATGACATTTTTGCCATTTCTCTCCAAAACGATCTGAGAGCATTAGACCATATCTGTCGCTCCATAACCAGATTAGTGAACAGGCAGCTGAATAATCAGAATAGCATTGGTTCTGCTGGCCGTCAGAAGAAGACCAGTGTCTCCATGCCACCAAGGATTTGTGGGATTTTGAGTCTGGGAGAGGAAAGGCTCCTAATGGTGAAAGCTTTCGACCCAGATAAGACTTCAAAGGCGGAGCTAATTAATAAGATGTTTACATTATCCACGGTCATACACTGCTTTGTGCACGACCCTTCATTATGGTGTGTGTCTGCATGTGTGTGCGTACATTCATGTGTAGGTTCATTGTGTGTCAGTAAATCAAGCTAATTGGATGGATGGAGGTTGCTAAGTAAAACATTTTATTGAGAAATAAATAATAAAAGGAGCTCAAATGTTGAGGAAAGGGGTGTCAATGTGGACAATCTATAAAATATAACCATTACTACAAACCTAAATCTTTTGTGAGAAGTACAAAGGGTTTGTAGTATTCTCTGATGCCAAAAGACACATTGAAGTCATTTATGTTTTATGTTAGATTGCGTCAAGAAATGATGAGCCTTTCCAATGTGTATTATTCATTTTTAATAATCAGTATTAATGTTTATTGTCCTCCTTTAAAAATCTGCAGTCATTGATCTTGCATGATCCAAAAAACAGGCCCTATTTATGAAATGCGTGTCAACATGTTGCATCGATGCACATGTGATGATGTGAATATTTCCAAAGATTTCATGTAAAATCTTATTCTCTTTCCTCTTCGTCCTCTCTGCTGGCAGCCCAGCCCCATCCCGAGCCCGGTCCTGGGAGGGAAGCCCAACGCCAGCCAGTCTCTGCTGGCCTGGTGCCGCGAGGTCACCAAGAACTACCGTGGGGTGAAGATCACCAACTTCACCACCTCCTGGAGGAATGGGCTGGCCTTCTGCGCCCTGCTGCACCACTTCAGACCTGACATAATGTATGAAACGCACAAACTCACACCAGGAGAACGTCTCTTATAATATTAGGGCTATAATTAAGACTTGCAAGTTTGGGTAGAAACCAGACTGTTGACCCGGTTGAGAAAAAAAATTTAATCATGAAGAAGCAAATGTCACTTGTTACCTGGTATCATATTTGAACAGTAAACCTGTCATCATGATGGGTTGTCGTATCCGTCATTTCTGTCATTGTGTTTAATTAAGATGACAGTTGTCTACATACGTATGTATGTACCTAGAAGTTTGCCGCCACCACTACACACACACACACACACACACACACACACACTATTTAGTCTGTGTGTGTGTTTGTGAGTATGTGTGTGAAAAAGAGAGGGAGGGAGATTTCTTAAATGTTCAGCATTTAATGTATTAACACTCAAAGGTACAACATATGGAAAACCTGCAGCCCCATCAACAGAGCAGATGTGAAAATAATTTATCAAAACCATGCTCTGGTACACGTCTCTGTGTGTGCGTGTGTGTGTGTTTATGCTTGTGTTCCTTTGCTCTCCGGTGTGTTATTTTTACATATTTTCCACTCTATTAGTTCTCTTGATTGCACTGCTATGAAATTGCATGTTACAGTTCTAATGCCATTACATGTGATGCATATTTAAACACAAGTCTTTCTCTGCTATCTCTCCCTGTCTCCCATTCTCTCTCTATTTTTTCCTCCTATCCAACCCTCCCCACTGTTCTTCTAGAGACTACAAGTCACTCAATCCTCAGGATATTAAAGAAAACAACAAAAAGGTAAGAGGCAGCCACCGCTGGGCCCTTCACACCACTTAGCTTCCTCCCATCCACATCTCCATTTGGCCTTATTTAGAGATCTGCCATTAATCCCTGGATATGGTGTGTGTGTGTTTCATGGTTTGATGGGGGAGGGTGGAAACGCACATGGAGGGAAATGCGTGTACTCACAATCACACATATGCGCTACAGCCAAAACGTTATAATGACTGTGTTTTTAAGACGTTTCCCCTGCTGTGATGTGTGTATGTGGCCATGTGTGCCCAAAGCATAACTTAGTCACCTGGCAGAGGTGAGATGGTATTTTACCTCAGCTGCCTGCTGGGAGCTTACTAAACTGCCTCGGCTTTGTGTATATTTATGTTGGTGTGTGTATAATAAGAGCATATTTGCATGTGTTTATTAGTGTGCATTAACTGACTCCTTGGTTTCATTCCTCTCCCAACAAATTACAAGGTACATATGCATTCCCTCCTATAGTTCAGCTGAATACCCATTCGCACCTCTTTTCTTACTTGCCCTATGTCATCATATCTGCACATTCACAATTAGAGGTGAACACTCGCACACATCCCTACTTTCCCTCTGCCCCTCTGGCTTTTTGTATGAACATTTTCGTTTTTTCCTCTTTCACTCTGCTACTACACACTCACACACGTTTATACACACATACGCCCTGTCCCCTCTTTGGCCCTGAGGGCTACACAGAACGATATGCGTCGGGTTCCTGCAGCTTGATTTCCTCTTCTCATACACACTCTGGCTCAGCGATAACCTCTGGTGGCCCTGTTAGGCATGAATGCTACCCTGTTGACAATAACCACAGTGGAGGGAAAGGGAGAGACCCAATCCCATATCTGCTAACTGCCCCTCACCCCCTCCAGGTGCTCAAGTAGCCCTGAAGAAATTGGTGAGATATAAGTAATATGGGAATATGCCGTAGAAGTTGATACCTGGTGAATAGCTGCAGCACTGTACCCGGCGCACTGCGACCAGCTTGTCTGTGAAGATCTACACCAGCTGCTGGTGTACATTTGGCCAAGTGAGCTGTTCCTTTGCATTGCATAGAGGAGACACAGGTGGATATCAGCTAACTACCAAAGTGCTCATGTAGCCCTCAAGAATTTGGGGGCATACGTATACAGTATAAGCAACATTGGGTATATGCCACACAAGGTATTACCCAGTAAATGTATGTCTAGTTTTTGCCAAGTTTCTTTCTTTTCCAGAAGCATCCAAAGGTCCCTACAGTCTGAAAATATCCTTAAAAAAGATGTCATTTTTTTCAGTGTTGAAAATGAGTCTTCCTACTACATTTAAAAACTCTTAAATAGGTTTAATGTATTACAAAAAGTATAAAACATATTTTTGTCTATTTTTATCTGTTTTGTTTTACTAAAAACAACTGGTAAACAAGCCATAAAATTATTTTTACCAGCAAACACGTTTACACATTTCATAGAAACATTTGACCATACCACTCTTCAGTGTTTCATAAATCGAACAATATGTTTTGTGAAATTTATAAATGAGAATGCCATCAAAAAGCTACTCTCATCACATGTCCTGTTAATTGGTCCAACACCTGAAAATTAATATGCGACGTATTGGCCAATCAGTGGCCCGTTTAATGCCCATTGTTTTCCCTAATTAACTCTTAGTCAGAGTGTAGTCAGCAGGGACGACATTTGAGAACAGGTTAAGAATGAGGACATGAGATAAACAAAACATGCCAATATTATCGATTTGTAAAGTTAGCAATCAGTGAAGTTGCTGATTTGTATTGATTTATCAACCAAAAACAAATATTACCACTGAGAGTTGCCATGATTAATTGTTTAGAAGATCAAAAGAAAATAGTTTGCCACCTAATATGATAATCGATTAATTGTTTCAGTCATTTTATACACTAAACAATTAATTGTGAAAATAATCAGTCGATTCATTGATAATGAAAAAAATAGTTAGTGGCAGCCCTGTTATCAGCATTTTGTGCTTGATCAGTGTTGTAACGAGTCAGACAGTTTGCCACTTAATGTTGTTTCTTGGATTGATTTTCATGTACAGCAACAATAAAATCTACATGTAAACTACTGTAAAATTTTCGCTTTATGTAAGATGTGGCTCTTGATATGTTTCCAGCAGTTCCACATACAGTAGTTGTAAAATAATTGTACTTGGTGTTGTAGGTGATTGTGAAAGCCAGTGGGTTCAGGCAAAAGGAAAGAGGAGTAATGCATTGTGTGGTTTCACATGGCACCCTGAAGGTGTTGAACAAGAGAAGGGTGATTGTGATATTGCCTGCAAGAAAAGGGAAACCGCTCACACCAGGCGAAAGCTAGAACAGCATGGTGTGGCATGTTTCAGGAACACAAAGCGCAAGCAAGGAAAAAGCGACTGAAGGAAGAAAAATTAGAAAGAGGGCAATAATAGGACATCAAATGGAAGAGACTTCTTTCCCATCCTCAATGTTGTGTAGAGTTGCTTCATAACGAGTTATTAGAATGTATAGAATTTATTGAATGGACAGCAGAAATTGGAATGTATAGATATGACAACTATCTCTGCTTTTCATGGCTAGTTGATAGACATGCCCCCTCCTCCTTTCACATTCTATCTCTGAGTGATTGCAATGAGCTCAGACTGTGCTGAATTATGACAGATAAGGATAATCAATATTGGGGTGGGTGGGTAGAAAAAAAGAGAGAGGAGTGAATATTTAGAACATTTACATCCTTTGAAATGATCCATCATCAATGGATATGTGCTAGTCTGTGGATGGCTGTCCGTCCACAGGTTCATCTGTCCATTTGAGGAGTTTGCATGTTGAGATCGCTTGTGCGTTTTGAGCGCTTGCTCCTCCGTCCTGTCTGTTTAGTCAGTGTGCTGTTGTGTCTGTGCGTGCGCGTGTAATGAGGCCAAGGAGAAGTCATTTGTCTTGCCATCTGATAGTGTAGCACCAAGCAGCAGGTTAAAGCTCCCTGAGCACAACTGTGAGGGGTTGGGCTGAAGGGTTGGGGGGTGTTGATGATTGACAACGATAGATAGCTGTCAGTCATTGAGAGGGAGTGGGGTGGGGGGGGTGGGGGGGGGGGGGGGGGGGGTGGAGCAGGGAGCAGGGAGCAGCACCCTGGGGCAGGCCATGGTGACATTTAGTTCCAACCAAAAGCTTTGTCAGCTGGATAATGGAAAGTGAGAAAACTGGATATTTTCCAAAATACATGAAATTCATATTGGACAGAAATGTTGCTCTAAACAGTCTGCGTTGAAAAGATCAATTCTATTGACAGGCTTGTTTCAAATGCTATTAACCAAGCATTAGGGCTTGCTTATATAGTTGAAATCATTATCATTTATAATGATTTTTTTTTTTTGATGAAGTTGTACATCGGAATATGGGGAATGTTTTCAAAATCTTAAATAAGATAAGAAATTGATTTCAATAAGCTGTGCGTCACTTGAATGCATTACAACAGACAAAGCTACTTATAGATGTAAACCAAAATTTCAACAGACCATATAATAGTGTTTAATTATAGTTTGCTTGGAATTATTAATTTAATTTGACAACTGTGGAGAAGTAACAAAATTATGATGACTCCATTAAAATGCCATAAATGACTTTTAATTTATCACCGAGCCGTACAGTGGATGCAAGTAATGAAGTTTAATTGTCTTGTGATTTGGAAATTAAAGCTTATAACCCTTTTTGTTTTACCTGATGAAAACGGATCTGGTGATATTCTATTATTTTCTCATTATCAACAAATTCCACAAAAAGACCAAAACTGACAATGAATTGATCCGACCAACAAGTACTCTCTGAAGCCAAACCCTGATTATCTTAATACTTTGTGCAATAAAGCCCCATTGTTGTTCTTCTTAATGAGTTATGTTTTTAGTCTGAGCTGGTTAGTGAAAGTATTAAGACAGTTTTCTTGGAATTTGTTGATATAGAATATCACAAGCCTTACTCTTTAACTGCAGTGGGAATATAGTTGGCTAACACCACAGAAAACAAGTGAACAACACTATGTCCCTCAATAATCATCAGTTTCTCAGTATGATCCGCACTTGTCAGAGAAGACATAGAAAGACTAAATCATGACACCAAGGTCATAAAAACTGTAGCGCATGTCAAGACTAACATCGACCCTGAAACAAAACCTCAGCTCAAAAGCCTCCCTCCCTTCTCCGTCCTTATACAGCTCTCATGTTCTCCCACTCTCGCTCTTTTCTCTTTCATTCTTTCATTCTGTCCCTATTGAGCAGCAAAGTTGTCGCTCTCTTTCACAGCCTACCCTGGGCGAGATGTGAACAATGTAAGCACACTTTGCTCCCCTGAATACTTGTTAGAAACCCAATCAGGCCCTCTTATTCCCCATATTCTTTTTCTTTGTTTTCTCTCCTTTTTTCTTTCACTCCCTTTCTTCCAGGGTAAGGAGGGGGGAACTTAAACAGGCTCGCTGTAAAGGCAAACTCCTCTCTGTTCTCCCTTTTCTTTTTTTTTCCCGCCCTCAGTTCTTTCTTCCTACCTCGTCTCTGCGAGCACAAACACATACTTTCCATCAATAGAATGGGACAAAAGAGGTGAGAGTGAAAGAGACTCCTCTTAACAAAAGACATCACAATTGATTGTAAATTGAGAAACATCTCTCAGTTAAATCACCTTCGTATTCTCCATTTCTCTGCTTCTGCTCTCTTGTCACCAGTTCTCCCTGTCTGTCAGACAAACGAATAGTCGGAGAAATACGATTTACTACATTAGAAAAGGGTTTGTACAAAATCAATTCCATGTTGACTTTCCACATAGTAAACACTCAATAAATAGATAATAATGAGCATTTTTTGAGATTTCTAACTCCTATAAATTTTGCACCATCACTGACAGGTATAGTGTTGCATTTGATTTATACTTAACATCAATCTCTGTCATAGAGGCCTATGGCAATAAATGAAATCGGATCCAAGTAACTCTCATTAATAAAATGAGACTGTTGTCGAGTATATTTAGTGCTTAAATTTTGCACTTGAGTTGAGACACTCAAATAAAATGGTGGAAACTTAATATGGTGCACTATGTAGCAAACAGACACAGCGCACAGTGCAGTTGAGGTACCCTTGAGAAAAAGCGCTCGATCCATCCTTAAAGTTGAAGCTGCTCAGTGACCATTACTTAGTGACAATGGTTTTACATGAAAGCTCCCAGATGTATCGGATGAATGCAAAGCACAAAAAAAAAATAAAAATACATGCTCAGTAACCCTTCTCTGGATGAATAAAGGTAAGCAAATAGTGAGAAGGACTATTGAAGCAGGACAGGGCTGAAAAAGAGTAAGCAGGCTCTTCAAAACAATCCCCCGGAGTAAATATGGTTAAAAAAAAAACAACAACACTGCGAAGGGTTTGGAAGTCAGAGAGGGAGATGGAGAGAAAGAGGGAGAGATTGATAGACTGGGGAAATCTACAGAGGCAGTGAAACAAACCAGCGCTGCAACAGGTTGGAATTAGATCAACACTATCAAGCAGGCCAGATACAAGCTGTGATACCTGCGAGAGAGGGATGGGGAGGGATATGTGTGTGCCGGAATGGTGGTTGTGTGTGCGTGCGTGTGTGTCTGTGTGCGCGCTTTTAATCTATTTATTTACCTGTCATTGGCTGCGATAATGGTTTTCATCCCTTCTCTGTCTCTCTGTCTCAGTCTATCTGGTGATGGGGGATTGGTTTTTCGTGTGTCGCTTGATAATCAAACCTGAATTTTCTCATCAGACTCTAATCAGACCAATTACACGCGTGATGGAGAGCGTGGGCAGGTTGATGTAGGCGAGCGATAAAGACACACACACCCGCGCACACACTTTGGGATTAAGCGCTCTGTCTTGGGGTATCTGCGTCTCTTATCTGGGACAACAATTCCTGACATGACCTGTCAGCAGTCATGCCAAAGGTGTCTCTCACCCACAAACACACATGAGCACAGACACACATGGATCATGCATACAATGCACCATGCACCAATATGTCTGAAAATATATCAGTCTTCTCCAATTTCTTTAGCCATTGTCCCCCTTCCATCCCTCTCATTCTTTGTTGTAATGTGCTATATTCTTTTCCTTTCTATATTTTTCCAACATTTTTGGATTGTTTTTCCTACGTTGATATTTAGACGATGTTAACTAATTTACTATCGGAACAAAGATGCCATAAAAGTAATCTCAAATCTGCGCCCTGCATTTAAAGATGTTTCTGGAGGAGCAGCATGTCCGCCTGCTGAGCCTCATTAATCAGCACGAGTGACAAGTGAATTTCAAATCATTAATAATTACACGTTTGCCATTCCTTTTCTGTGGATCTGATGTTAAACAGAACATCTTGCTGTGATATTGTCATGCCCAGCACAGGCACAGAGACTTTTAAAAGGAAGCCATTCATGGGCAAATTCAAATTAGTGGTCTGCATGTCATTCACTGGCACACATCTTTTACATATGTTGTTGTTTCCAGGCTTACCTTTGCCATCTGGGTAAAACCCATAATATCCACAAATGCAAGATTTTACATTACTTTTTACTTTTTTCTTTGACACTAAGAGGTCATCCAGGCTGGTATTTCATTGGCCATTGGATCACCTACACTCAGAAAAATAAAGGTGCTAACTGGACCCAAAAATGGTTCTTCGGAGTGATGCCATAGAAGAACCTTTTTTAGTTCCACAAAGAACCTTTTAACAAGAGGTTCTTTAAAGAACCATTTCTGGAGAACCCCCAAAGGTGCCTCAAAGAACCATCAAAAAATGGTTCCTTTAGGAACCATAAATGGTGCTCCAAAGAACGTAAGCAAAAATAGGTTCTTTAAGGAACCATTTTCAAGAAAGTTCTTTGTGGACCTAACTGGTTCAGTAAAGAACCTC
>JBBPCS010000573.1:5534395-5548334 GCA_037974645.1 Hollardia meadi | reverse complement strand
GTGTGTGTGTGTGTGTGTGTGTGTGTGTGTGTGTGTGTGTGTGTGTGTGTGTGTGTGTGTGTGTGTGTGTCTGGGTGTGTGTCTGGGTGTGTGTGTGTGTCTGGGTGTGTGTGTGTCTGTGTGTGTCTGGGTGTGTGTGCGCGCACCCGTATTGGAGTGTGAAGGTATGTGTCGTGGCTGAATTGACTGGAGTGGAGATCAAAGGCAGTCTCTAAATTGAGTGTGTGTGTGTGTGTGTGCGCGTGCGTGCGTGCAAGCATGTGTTAACAAGCAAGAGAAAGACAGCTCTCTCAATTGCATCACAAGAGCTGATCAAGCCATCAGAGAAAAAAGCTGTAATACACACAGACTTACATGCCTCTGCTGTGCATGTTTCTCTCTTTCTCTTTGACAAGTTATCACATGCCTCATGTTCACGTTTGACCAAGTGGAAGTGCCAACTGTTTTTCATGTCCACCCTTTAGCTCCGGTCTCTCTCTCTCTCTCTCTCTTTTTCTCTAAGCCGCTTTGTATGGATAAATATAATGAAAGAATATTTAATGTACATTGCATATGAAATTAAAGTAATCCCACAACTTTACTCAATGTTCAACTCAACTTCTTGCTTGAATTGAAAGTTGAAGTTACTCTAGCCATATGCCTTTGTGACCTACAGTTTAGCATTGATTTGATATTTAGATGTGTTCACAAGTATGAGCATGTGTGTACATACATTACATTTGACAGTCCTTTACAGTCCCAAACCTTCACTCAGGAAGTAAGGCAATAAATGTTCCTTTTGTGCATTTGTATTTCCATTTGTGGTTCTACTGCATGTACCATAAAGAACTACAAACATTAGAAAATTAGACAAAACGGATAAAAGGTGTAATACATAACTTATACATATTGATACATTAAGCAAAAGAAGTTAAGTTTATCGTTTTTGCTTCCTCGCTATCTCATGACAAAATTTTTATTTAAACATTATTTAAAAAAACGACGCCTGCCATGACCAGGACTTGCCTGCAGTCTGAATGGATGCTGTCCTCTTTACTGTGGATATGAACTTTGTGTTAGTCAACACTGTAACTCCACCCTGAATTCCTGGGCCATCGGAAAAGATTTCGAGGGGGGCAGGAACTTTGGTCCATAAACTAAAACTGGTTCTAGGTTCTTGCAGCTGAGAGGAAGGTTCATGATTTCCTGAGAATGTTCCTGGAAAACCACCTAAGGTCAATTCAATATTTCATTGAAGAACAAAATGACATGAATTGCCAAACATTTGGAATTGTTATGTGGAAATCTTTCTAATTTACTCTAAATTTATCAGTTACTACTTAAAAACAGACAGATCTGTTTTGTTTCCGTGATGACCTGACCTCATTGACGGTAACCCATATTGCACCTAACTGTCAACAATGTCAGTCTGCTTCAGATTTTTCTGCCCCTTTTTGCTTGTTAAAGGATCTCGTGCAGTTGCCGGTCACCTTTGTTATTCTGTCACCCACCTTCAAAAGTTCAGCTCATGTTCTCCGTCTCTTTCTTTCTCCCTCTCTTCTTTTGTCGCTCTCTCTCTCTCCTTGCCTCTCTCACCAGTAATTATCCTGTCTATGTAAAGGGCAAAACCTTCCCATCTTACTCGCCTGTCCAATTGACGAGTGCCTCTCACTTTTGTGTGTATGTGTTGAGTTGTCTCCATGCTCCACATTACCAGTTCTACCTGTCTTACTGTACAAGTGTCCTTGTTAAGTGAACACACACAAACATACAAAGAGTGCTGAGGGCCAAATGTTAATTCAAATGTGAAGCCACAATTAAACAGAACCTCAGAGGTCAAACACACACATTTATTTACTCCAAAAATGTCAGCTTGATATTACACACATTACCACAGACACACCTTTGTTCTTTGAATTTTGGCACATATTCAGCACATCAGCATTTATTTTATTTATTACAAATGCAAACAGTATTCTCTGTCAAATACACACTATTTGAAGTCTTTCGCACTATGCCTTTTACCTGTGCACGTGTGCTGCTGCAACAGTGTCAAAATATTATCATTTATATTTATTGCTTATTTTTTATTGCGACAAGTACATGGCATTGACTGATACCATGGCTCATATAGACAGGAAAACACATACGCATCATTAGTAAACACAAACTACAATACAATAGAAAATACAGTAAAACAACCTAATGGAAAGCACCAATCCTTTATGACTATATGACTGACCCCTGTTGTAAAAACTGTTTAGAGTGGAATTAAGAAAAATCTGTTATTTAATTCATACAATCAATACACACTAACACTCATTAAAAATTACACATTAAGTACAGTCTGTAAAATAAGCTTATTTTTACAACTACAAACCACAGCAACAAACCACACCTTTGCCCGAAAAACATGCACAGGGGACTCCCTAAAAACTTCACATGGGGCCCCGCCTTACGTCCTGTGTAACACAAAGTGTTGTGTGCATGATGCGTGTTTCCTCACCTCACATTAGGTCATCTTGACACTTACAGTTCGTGTCCCTTGTGAAACCAAAAGTCAATGTTGGCTTATTAGTTTAACCCAAACCATGATCTTTCCCTAGACCTAACTATGAACTTTTGTTGCATAAATCAAACCATTTGGTTTTGCTAAATCCTAACCTAGCTGCGACTAAAAACTTGTTTTTAAAAAATACCTGAAAGTACTATGTTCACTAAGAAGAAGAAAAGAAAAAGTCACAGGACACAAACCCCAGTTACTAAGCTATCAGATTTTGCCCCTCTTTACATCATTCCACCTGACTTTCTACCTGGCTTTCCAACAGAAAACTCCTCTTATAATCACTCAAATGGTCTTACAAGGCAGACTATCATATTCCATGCACATCAAGGTGAGACCAGATATACAAATTACAGAAAACAATGTGCACTGTGAGCTTGGGCTGAGACTGTCACAGAGCTTGCTGAAGTGTGCACTGCTACGTCCTGCAAAACCACGCACAGCCGGGTGAGATACCAAGGTTTTAGTGTCCCCACACAGTCCAACCATTGACACACACATTTACACAGGTGCACATTCTGCAATTCCACACCACTTCCATGCTGACATCTCACAGATTTATATTTATGTACATATAACACACACAGACCCCTATCATGAGCACGCACCCGTCAAAACATAATTAGGCCGTGTCCTGGTTCTTTGATAGCAATGTACAGTGGCTCTTCTTTAATTCTTTATCAAATGCATTGATCGCTGTGGGCCTCGCATGCTCATTGATCCACGCACTCCGTCTGGAGCCAACCGATAAGCTCTCTCACTCACTCTCTCTCTTTTTTTCTGTCTGGCTCTCTCTCCCTCTCTCCCCCTCTCTCTCACTCTCTCGTTCTCTTTTTCTATCTGTCTCTCTCTCTTTCTCTCTACCAAATTTGAGCAGTAAGAGGTTTTGGAAATTCTAGATTTAAAAATAATAAATTGTAATTTTAAAAAAATATGATTGGATTATTGTTGTATCAATTGCAATACCCTATACAAAAAATATGCCCAAGTAGACACCTCTGTTTTTGGTCTTAAATTTAAAGACCACATTTCCCATAAACCCCATTGCTTCCTGCCACACGAATTTGTTCATCTCCCCCAATGATTGATGGTAGAATCATTGTTACAATGATATTCCAAAGATAATCCTTCATAATTATGTTGATAATGTTCAACTCAACTTTTTGCTCGTTTACAATCTAAATAGTATAAATTATGAGGCCTAAGTACTAAGAATTGCTAGTGGTACCCACATGTGGTACCCAGCTCAACACTTGAATAACTGATCATCACTGCAGTGCGTTGTAATTTAATGTGGACAGCTACAACAGCTTTATTTGTCTAAATATTGTGATACGTGTCTGTGCTGTGTAACCAGTAAGCTAGTTTTAGATCTTTAGCACTTAAGTCTCTATTATATATATGCAGTATGTACTTTACTGATTTTCAGAAGGTGGATGTATGATGGTATGACTTTAGAAAAGCCAAGTATGTTCTTGTATTGGATGATTGGACATATTAAGAGCATAATAGGTCAAGTCAATTTATTCATCGAGCACAGTTTAAAAACAATAAATACAGTGTTTAAAGCAGGTAGAGTAGCTGTTTGTTGTTGTGGTAGGATAGCTTTAAATGAAGTAACAGCAGTCTAACCACTGATTTCTACCTGCATCTACATCATTTGTGGTTCACCATTCTGGCATTTGAAACAATGTTTACAAGTGTGTGATTACACAGCTATGTGATTGGTTCACTGTGTGTGTGTGTGTGTGTGTGTGTGTGTGTGTGTGTGTGTGTGTGTGTGTGTGTGTGTGTGTGTGTGTGTGTGGGCTGTAGCTCTTTAGGATCTGTGTGTGTGTGTGTGTGACAAGATAGAGACCTAAAGCATCTCTTGACTGTGAATTAGCCTGTCATGACAAATGTCTGGAACTGCATGACTGGCTGCCAGACTGGCTGGCTATCTGGGAGGTTGGCAAACCCTTTTAGATAGTGTGTGCGTGTGTGGCATCATTCTGTGCCCACGCCAGGCCTCTGTACATGACCAGTGGTGCGTGTCCTCCCTCCCTCTTTCTCCTTGCCCAGAAAAAGAGCAACCAAGGCGACAACCTGCTCCCCCTGTTCAAAAAGAGTTTCCTGAGCAGAGAGGGGTCCTCACCCCAACTCCAAGCCCACAGTGGAGCCCTCTGTCTCAGCCTTGCACTCAACCGTTTAGCCTCTCTTCTTCTGGAGGCTCCCAGCAATCTATGGAAGACACAGTACATGATTGTTCTTGCTGTCGCCATTTCAAAAAGAAAAGTCTCTTCTCCTCCTGAGTCTCTATTCTTGAACCGTTGGTACCCACTGACCACCAGCTGACATGCTTTCTCTCCTCCTCTCTCTTCTTCTTTCATCCTGGCTTTGATCACGTAACAACACGGCTGGTTGAGTTTTTACGTTCTGCTTTTTTTCAAAGCTGTGTCCCCATAGCTTTTGCATCCATTGGTTGTTAGCGCCCTATGTTGCCAAATAAAATTGCTGTATGCGTTTGTTTTCCCTGTTACACATGCTATCCATCGCCACTTTCCATGTTGAAAATAGCGAGCGGGATCATCACTTTGTTTTAGCATAATGTCCACTAGGTGGCATTTCATCACCATTGGTCAACAAGTCAAATGTAAAAAAGTTCTGGCATATCGTGTTCCTACAAAATAATGAGAGGATGTCAGTGTTGGGAACAGCTGGTGACACACATCAAATTTCAATAGTCCGACAAAGAATTGGAATGTTAAAGTACCTTAAAAAAAAAAAAAAAAAGTCTAAGCTTCTTGTACACTTGATGCTTTTTTATATAGATGAAAACCAAAACAATTGTTTTGCCACAAGTTGGATGAATCTGTGATACATGTACAAAGGACACATATTCCATCAGTTATAAACTCACACATGCACACCAGAATACTCGCCTCTCCTCTTTCCTCTCCTTCCAAACACATGCTCATATTTTCTAATCAGTGACTCTGTAGCTTGCCTAGCTAGGCACTGGTCAGATGCATTTTTCCATAGCGTTAATCCTAGCCTCTGGATAGGCAAAGTCAATTTCCCATTTCCTGTCCCCCAAAATGGCCGACAACAATAATGCAGTGGGATGTTTTGGAGTGTATTGGGGGCCCAAGTTGTATGTGTGTGTGCATATATATATATATATAAATATGTACACACACAACCCACTACCACTTAAATTGGTTGTTGTATCCATATCTGTAAAGGCCAGATTGGATATCAGAAGCAGTCCATAGCCGGAAGGCCATCAGTGACATTACTTGTTATCACATTACATTTATAAAAGCAGTGAGGTGCCTGAATATAAAATATAGTAAGAAAGAAGGAAGTGAGGATGGAAATAAAGAAATATTGGAAGAAAACCTCATAGCAAATATCATGAAGGAAAGACAAAATAAATTTTTATCACAACAAATTGCCACAATATAGCAATAATATCGCAGGCATTTGACTCAGTAATTAGTACCCTACCATGGTCATCCATTAGAAACCTGAATAGAAACGTAAAAATAAATATTACCAACTATTATTCATTTAAGAGAAAAATTGACTCCAGAAGCCTTAACGCCTATTCTTTGGCCTTCATCCTAACCATGTACTCACCAGAAATCATTCCTACAAGCTTATTCAAAGAGATATTTCAGGCAGTCTGCTCTCGCGTGGTTTTTATTATGAATCTTTTCCTGTTCTGCGGCTCATTTCTCTTACTTACCCTGCTGAAGAAACCTACTCTGAACCTTGTTTCTATCAGTTTCTAAGCTTCAAGTTGTATTCAATATTTTAGAAAATACTGTTTTTATCCCCTTGATTTATTTGATTATTAACCCTTCATAGGGCACTCATTGAAATACTTGGAAATTCAAAATTTCAGCCCTATATAGGAGGATATTAGAGGATATTACAAGACTTATTATATTATAACAATATAAATATATAATATTTATATTATATATATTATTATTTTATTACAACACTGAAGTTACCAAATATGGTCCCTCGCCTGATAAAGGGTTAATAACAGTATTTCATCGAGTTCCTGTTTTGTGTTTAATCTTAGGTCCACCATTGTTTTTTTTATTTATCCTGGTCTCAGGTAACATAACACAAATTGAATTTTCACTATTACACTGAAAATAGTTTTCTTTGTTGTCTGTTGGTTGTAATCCTGGTCTTCCATAATCAATAGGTCTGTCAACCACCTAAATTTGAGCCTCGGAGCTCTTTCTGTCAATGTTAAGCATGCTACAGTTAATGAAATTGTGATCCTTGACCTTACCTTTGAATGTCAGTTAATAAAACCTTGTTTTTAACAATTGACAAAAACAAGATTTGGTTGTTACAGGGTGTCTTTTGTCTTTTTTTTTAACTGGTAATGTTGGTTTGTCTTGTAAAGAACTTTGTCACTTTTCTTGCTAAAGTGCTGAACAGTAAACTTTCCATGTTCAAGGATCCCATTTTCTTTCAAATTATAAATCATAGTTCTCTGCTTTGTTGCCTGGATCTCAAACTGAATGATAGCTGGGAAAATGTTGATACTCAATACTTTACTACATGCAAGTATCAACACCCATTTCTCCTCTCACTCCCCTCATCACTCTTTATCTCTCTTTCTGTCTCTCTTTCCCCTCTGCTACTGTCTCTCTCTCTCTCTCTCTCTCTCTTTTATCAGTCTCTCTCTAAGGTGTGTTCCCTTCTCCCTGTGGGCATCCCTTTGGGTTCTCTCCCACACACACACACACACACACACATACACGGAGTGCATTAGGGTTGCTGTCATTTACAATACAGCCCCATTGTCCCAACCTAACAATAGCTACAAACAAACAATTGACATGGAAATGGAGAGATGTAGCTCATTAGCGGGCGCTGCTTGTTTTGTTAATGGATAAATGGGCAGCTTCAATAGGCCAGCCCTAAAACCCCTGCCTCAATATGGAGAAGCCTGATTAACAGGAAACCACAGGGAGGGAGAACAGTGACAGAGAAATGCAGCTTCACACTCCCTTGGGTCATATGTGGTTCTGTATGTCTGGGAGAGCGGGGTGCAAGGTGGAGTTTAGAGTGTGTAGTTGTTGTGTGTGTTTGCATTGAGTTGTGTAAGACATGTTTGTGGATGTGAGTACAAGGTGGAGTTTGTGTAAGCGTACCTCTCAACTTCTGTTGTTTTCATCACTGTAGTCTAATCTAGAATTCATTAATGTAGTGAATTACTCAGCTGCCACAACTTAAGTCTCAAAAATATCACAACCCAACAACCTCAATACTGTCTGACTGTATGTATGTTGAATCAGTATGCTCTCTCATAACTTTGCCCCATCTGCTTTTTAGAGCGGCTTTGAATGTTTCTTTTTGTTGCTTTCATATTTTTTTGTATCCCTTATTTTCCAGACGGCACATTATGACAGTCTTCAAACTTCATTTTAAATTACTTGATCTGTTTCTTTTTTCTGCCTGTTTACCATATGTTCTTAACAACCTGTGCATTGAGTGTTTGCTTGTGTGTGCTTGGTTGGGTTGTCATCAGTTAAGTGTTTGTCAGTTTACATTGTCACGGTTTTCCTGTTTTCTCTGTGTTTATGTGTGTGTGGTGGCTTGTGCTATCAGTAGGATCAGATTGGATCGGCCTGAAAATGACATTTCTGCCATTACTTTGATGGTGACTGCTCAATACTGTATGTCTAGTGCCAAGATGGTTTGTGTGCGTGTCTATCTATACACTCCCAGCTCCATAATTTACTAATATATATACATCCACTTTGATAACAAAACTTCTTATGTATTTTGTATTGGTTGGTGCGTCTGTCAAGACGTTTTATATTCTTTATATAGTCAAATGTAATAATATGAAATTGTATAATTGTTAGGCTTATGTGCATGACAGGGCGGGATGTAAACATTAATGGCATCTTCTTTGGCTGAGCTGTAAAGTTAGCTAGTTTAGTTAGCTATCCTTTTATCCATGAGTAGATGCACACTTCCTTCTGCGCAGTGATACAGAAGTAAAATAGTTCCTACATGAAACTGCTCACAAAAAAATCTGTGGATTATCTCGAGTAACAGGATCAGGATTTCTGGAAATAGTCTGTGCTCTTTTGGCACTTTAAGCACCACAAGACAACTGCAATCTAGTTCCACTCTGTTTGAGAAAAGGCAGAACTCTCTATAGCTAATATCTTCAGAACTGAGTAACTCACACCAAAACATTCTAGATGGATAGATAGCACTACAAGCCAGAGCAAAAATATGTATTTTTGATTTTGGGGTGTACGGTCTCTTTAACTGTTACCTGCTAGCGTTGCAGCAGCGCTCTCTTTCACCACAGATGTACTTTACACTGTGAGCATTTCACTCCATATGCAAGAGGAAATTTCAGTGTGTTAGTAACAAAATTATTTGGTTGAACCGGTGAACCAGGGTCTCTGTTCAGATACCCGGGTTGGCAAAATACAGTGATTCACTAAAGTCTGCCTCTGTACTCTGCCAAAGATTGTTTAGGTAACAGAAGCACCAACACCACTGTAAACAAGTATTCCTTCCTAATTATGTAACATATCATCTAAGATCAGGGATTTCCAAGATCCCCACTGGTCCTTTAATGTTTGGGAAATTTCAAAAAAAAATCAAGGCATTGAAAGTTTTTTGAAAATAGACATAATGGGTCATTGAAAGTGCTTGAAGCTTTTGGGATTATTTATTTATTTATTTATTTTGACTTAACATCAGTAAACAGGCTACGTTCTACTGTCTGAATGTGTGTCATCCACATTTGTCTAATTGTTTCGCGCGCCACCTGCGTCGACAGTCACATGAATGCATGAGTGATTGAAGTCGAATGATGTAGGTTATGGCAAGCAAGCGAGAAAGCTAATGTTAAGCAAACCTTCAACTATGCCTGGAAAATGTAAATTCCAGGACTCGTGGCTCACCAAAGACATTTACAAGGACTGATTTGTCTGTAACATGGCACAATTGATGTGTTTTCACTTTCAAGTCTCTCTCTCTTTTAAATTGTTATCCGTGAGGTTCTGTAAGGCCTGCTAGTTGTCATTATATGATGTGATCATATGATCAGTGTCTCAAACTATGCCATGTTGTGTCCTTGAATTTGAGGGAATAAACACTTTAAAAGTCCTTGTATTTGATGTTTAAGAAGGTATGAGAACCCTGGATTTAATTTTTCACGATTCTTTCTCTGGATCTCTTATAACATTTGCCTGCACACGAGTCACTGAAATTCTTTTGTTCATGTTTTTGTTCATATTTTGTGTGTGCAGGAGCGGGATGCAGAGCGGCGCAGACAGCTGAGAGAGCGAGCCAGGCAGCTGATAGCTGAAGCTCGATCTGGTGTCAAGATGTCTGAAATGAGCCTGCTGGACGCGTCTAGCACTGAAAGAGGCAAGGGCAGCAAGGCTAGCCCCGCTGGAGGTCAGCAGACACCTAAATACCCCCACATACACACACAAGTCAGCTGAAGCAAACATCTGCCCTTTATGGATACATAGCGCTTTTACACACACACTCAAAATCTCACTAATATCCATTAAATTAACTATAATACAAAAAAGGTCACACGAGAATGTTTTTAACATGCGCTGACTTTCTCCATCCACACATGCCCATGACTCACACATTTCCATTATGCTCTCTAAAGGGGTTCTGTCTAATCCTCAGAGGAAACCAAAATGACAACAGCCACAGGTCTAAAATGAACCACCCTCATATTCAGAACAGCAATTTACCCTGCAACTGCTCCCTCGCCTCGTTCGCCTGGTAATTGTTAATCAACAGAACACATTGTGCGGCCAAATTATGCTCAAAATACCAAACACTTCTAATAATGGCTTGCAGGGGTTGCGAATGCTGCCATGCATCTTTCCCACTGCTTTCCATTTCCTTGAAATTGGGGTTATTATGATAATGACCATTATTAGGCATCTCTAGTCATTTGTTTCAGATCCGTCCAAGTTACAGCCTTCTTTCGGATGTACTGTTCAGGTAGATAGAGTGGACTGCATGCAAATAAAAGGTAAGAGTGTATGTAGACAGGTGAGGATGAAGACTGAAAAGTTGAGAGGAGAGATCGAGATGATGAAAATAGCGAGGTCCAAGTGACATGTAAGGCTGCAACTAACAATTATTTCTAATCATTTTCTGGATTAATTGTTTGGTCTGTAAAATGTGAAAACTGAAGAAGGGAAAAATGCAACCCCCCCCCCCAAAAAAAAAAAAATTCTGTATTTCTTAAAGCCCAAAGTGACATCTTACAATGTCTTGTTTTGTTCAGTCCAGAATCCAAAAATACTCAGTTTACTATGGAACCAGAGAATGTTTGGCATTTTTGCTTGATAAATGAGTCAAAGGATTAATCGATTATCAAAATAGTTGCCAATTATTCTTCTCAATCAACTAATTCATAAATTGACTAATCATTGCAGCTCTGGTGACAGGATTATATAAAGAATGACAGAAACGACAAGTAGGTAGGTCAGAAGAAACGTAGCCTGAGAGTTCCTTTTGAGTTGAGAAAAGGAAGGAGAGAAGCAAATCGAAAACTAATAAACAACAAGAAGTGCGATCAGCACCTTGTGAGGTAAAACAACAGAAGAAAGACAGTGAGGCAGAGGGAGGGTGGCACTTGATTTATTTGCTCTTTCAGCTGTTCTGAATTGGACTAATTGTTGATCTCATTAAAAATGGAGTTAGAGGAAAGAACGAGAGAGGAGGAGGAGGTGAAGAGGAGAGAGAAATGCTGTTGGCTGATACACAAGGCCTGCCGAGCAGAACGGCTAATCCTAGCCCCCACACTCTCTTTCTCTCTCTCTGTCTTTCTCCCTCTCTCCCCTCAACACCATTCAGTCCTTTAATGCAGCTCGGGCTGCCCCCTCCAAGTGTCTGCCTGCAAAGAAACTTTCCAAACTCCATCACCATGGCCTCCCATTAATTAGACCCCAGCCAGCCACGCAGGAACGGCGCTTTCGAGTACACTCCGCATCGTAGCTAGTAAATTAGGGAGAGAAAAAAAACAGGAAATGCTGTTATTTTGATTCTCCCTCCTTTTCTCTTTGTTCTCAGTCTCTCTACCCACCAAGTAGTAAATGGCAAAGGAGGGAGTCTGCAATGTGTCAGATGCTGTTTACTGATTGTTTTGTTTAAATCCCTGGTGGGTTATCCATGCAGCTAGAGCTACTCAGGTCTCCATTTGACTTTCTTCTAACATGTATTTTTTATTTCTTTTGTTCCTAATGTGTAGACACTGTTGTTTCTATTGAGCCCCTTAGGAGACATAATGGAATATGTGCTTTCATGTTTTTGTGGTTTTTGTTTGCCCTACCTCTTTTATCTGGAACAAGAAAGGCAAGCAGCAGAACTTAGAATGAGGGGAATTAAAGTTTCACTTTGTGTGTCAGATATTTGTGAGCCCATGCACTTGATCCCAAACAAATAGATCGACACCACTCAATCAAAGTGGCTTCTTGTCACTCAGGTGGAGTTTGCTGCCTTTTCATACCACAGCCGTCGTTAGATATGGTTTGTGATCCGCCAAACTCCTGCACCTGGGTAGGAGATGATGATGATGTCATCATTCCAACAAGTGTACTGAAATGCTTAAGGGGACGGTGGGGAAAAGACTTGTAATGGTGGATTATACATTTTGAAACGTTTAAGACAAGGATTATTGAAACGGGGTACTTATATACTGATAACACAATCTAACCAAGATTTTTTTCTGTACTCCTTTAACACCTTTCACATCTAAATTCATCCCTCTCCCTTCTTTCCTTTCTTCCTCACTTCCTCAATGTTCTCTTTGACTCCTCACTTTCCTCCCTCGTCTCCCTGACTCACTCTTTTTCATATTTCCTTCCCTCTATCCCACTCCATACCCACAGATGTTTTGGATGGAGTGAGAGGGCATCATGAGGGTGATGCCGTTGATGGTGAAAGGGGTGAGAATGAGGAAGAGGGGAGGGCTGAGAAAGAGCAGCTCCTTTTTGTTGGCGGTGACGGTGATGATGATGATGATGATGACACTGTTGTTGCTGCTGCTGCTGCTGCATCTGCGCTGGTTACTAACCCACTGCCACTGGAGTTCCCTCTTCTAGCCGCCTCCAGCACCCAGGGACCCCTGGGGCTTACTAACCCTGGCTCTGAGCTAACTTCTCTGGGTAAAATCACTAGCTGAGGCTATGCAGTGCTGCATGTTTTGTCTGCCTTTTTCTAACTCATTCACCTGTCTGGACCTACTTTCATGTATATCCTGCATATTCTGTGGTTAATTTTTAATCTTGCTTTCATACATACTAGCACCCTTTTGTCAGTCACCCACACATTTACTCAAATGTATTCTAAATCAATTTATTCATGGTCTCTTTTTAATGACACATATGACAAAATATCAAATGGACCATGTCTAAACAAGCATTTACCTGTCATGGAGCCTAACTTCCCTCATCAAAATCTGAACAGGATGGCAGTCTCATCTCAGCTTTACTCACTCACTTATTCACTTTCTTCCACACTTACACTCACACTCTGCCTTGTTTTGTCATTCAGTCACTGTCTTAGGTGCACGCTGTCTACCTTTCAGTGCATCATCAAGAAGTATCCTCTCTTTACTTGCCCCTCTGACCCCTGCATCCTATTGGCTCTGTACGCATCAGTGCTTCATACAGAAGGAGCTAACTTCCAGTACACATTTGTTGAGTGCCGTTGTATTGTTGTTGGTGTGTTTTTCCATTTTCTTTCATTAGAAACTTCTTTAAGTAGTAATTAATAAACTCTGAAAAATAAACTGCTCCCCAGACCAAAATAAAATCATATCTTCAGGAGAACATTTGCTCAAATCTTCAGAGGTAAACTAATTAATTTGTTTTGTATTTCATTTATTTTATTTTCTTCCTCAATTCGCTACTGATGTGAGATAGGTGAGACTAGAGTGAGGTACCAGAAGAAACAAACATGAAAACAGACAAATGTTTTCTCCAGCTTTGAAGTGCAGTGTCTCTGCACGTCTTTTTAAACCGTTTTTCTGTGTTTTTGTTCTTTGTTGGTGGTACCTTTTATGTTGTCCTGAAAGAAATGGATGGTGGTGATTGTAACACTGAAGTAGCTGATCACTTTAGTGCTGTAAATGTTTTCCCCCTAAATGTTCAGTTTCTGTCACGATTTTCTTGCTGCCTAGGTCATTTCATCCCACCTCCTCCACTCTGTATGGTGCATTTGTGTTTTGGCGTATACTGTATGTGAATCTATTTATGTGTTTCTTTGTATGCATGCATCATGGGATGTGTGCGTGTGTGCACATGTGTTTGTGTGTGTGTGTGTGTGTGTGTGTGTGTGTGTGTGTGTGTGTGTGTGTGTGTGTGTGTGTGTGTGTGT
>JBBPCS010000573.1:5516866-5529897 GCA_037974645.1 Hollardia meadi | reverse complement strand
AACACTTGGAATCAACTCCAGACCTTTTATCTGCTTAATTTGTCATGAAATAACGAGGGAATAGGCCACACCTGACCTGTAATTATATATAACATCAACTTGTCCAAACTGAATGCACATTTTCTCTGTGTTTGACAGAATAATGCTGAGGAGTTGCGAGCAGAGCGGCTGCGCAGAGCAACAGAGAGGTTGCGTAACCCGGTAGTCTTCAACAAGGATTCTGCAGTCAGGAAAACACAGCTGAAGTCCTTCAGCCAGTATGTGGAGAGCAGACCAGGTGGAGGACAATGCAACACACACACACACACACACACACACACACACACAAACACACGATGCCTACAGTATTTACCCAGGGAGGTTTGTTTGCACACAGCAACACTTGACTTGCATACATCCAATTCACACCTGAGAGCAGGTTACTGACAGGACACGCACAGACATTTTGTAAAAGAAAAATGTCTGCTATTTGAACCCAGCTTTGTGAAGAAGCTCTTCATTTAATTTCCTTTACCTCTCTTTCTTCAAATCAAGTGCCACATTAGCAATACAGAAAATTTCCTCAGTTCTCAGTACATTTTCAGGGCAAACGATAATGGCAGAATAAATCACCAAAACATAAAGAGCACCTCACATCCATAAAGACAGTAGGAAAAGTTTTGTGGAAAAAGTGCAGTTACTCCTCAGGTCAGACACTAAGAACTGAAGGCTGACACTAAATATGATGACTTCATTGCTTGTTTGACAAGAGAATATCAGGCTCTCTAACTAGTAGTCATAAGAGTAATAGCAGCAGCGTTAACAGTGATAAAACTAGTAGTAAGTCTTGTGATAGAATAGGTCAGAAGGACACGAACTCACCTGGCACTCTAAGCATGTTAAACAACATTGACATACTGCGATAGATCATTATAGCCACCTGAAATAAATCAGTTAACGTGTATCTCACCGTGCATGTCTTTATTTTCTTTTTTTTCACTTTCATACTCCCTCCTGTCCTTCATCCCACCAGAGGTGAAGAGACAGAAGTCTGTTCCTGAGGATCTGAGAAAGGCTGAGGAAGATAGAGGTTCACCGACAGATCTCGACATTCGCAGACCATTTGAAGAGGAGGTTTGTCTTTTTTTTCTCCTTAATCATACTTCTATTTGTAGAGGGGTGTTAGCATATACCTTGAACTGAATCCAACCTGCAACCACTAACAGGAAAATGTGGTAGAACTGTGATAGGTCCAAGTAACAACTCTTGACTCTGTTTCTGCTAGGCTATGGTCACCAGGTTGCTTTTGGTCTTCTTTACCTGCAGCTTTAGCTTTATGATGCCTTCGTGGTGAGCTTGGCAAGGTGAAATAGGGGAGTTGGGGACTGGGAGCAAAGTGGGAAGTTGCTTCCCTTAATTACTCCTACTTTGTTAGTTTCAAGTTAGTTAGGTTTCGTCCTGTCTCTTTTCTGTCCGTTTTCTTAGATAAATCATTATTTAACTTTTCTCTCTGCTCCCTCTGTTTAAATTTCCCTCCTCTTCACCTTATCCAGCTCTGCTTCTCTCACACTCACACTTTCACTCCCTCCGTCTGCTGTCCCCTTTCCACAGAGACGTATTGATCTAACGGCCGTTTTAATTAAAACAATGGTAGATATCAACTGTACTGCCCTTAAGAGGCATGTGTGTGTCTGCAAAGAAGTTGTGTGCCTACGTGTCTTTCAAGTGTACACACACACACACACACATTCAGCTTGTGTTTGAACTTGTGCTTACAAAGAGTGTGTCTATAAGAATGCTATTATTTCAGTAAGTGTGTTTGTGAGTGTGTGTGTGTGTCACTGAAGACCATGAGGTGAATCTTTCTTCCCAAGCAGCCCTCTCCTACCCTCGACCCTGCACCCTCCACCCCAGTCACACACACACACAACACACCCTCCTCCTCCTCCTCCCAGTGCTTGGGCCCCAGGGTTAATGGGTGTTCAACCTTTCCATTATCCCGATCAGCCAAGAATTACCTGCTGAATGATGTTTGCATTAATATAATATATATGGTAATTTCCCTCCTCTTAATTACGGCTGGGCCGAGCGCGGCAAGGGGAGTGGGCTGATCATGTGTAAAATTGATTTGCCAAGGAAAAATATGGTGATAGAGCGAGAGCGCGCAAGGGGGAGGAGGAAGAGAGGCTGCTGGGAATCGGCACACACACAAATCACACACACACAAATCACACATGCAAAGAGGAACACACTCAAACACTGGAAAGAGTACAGGGGAAAAGTGCTGGCCTGGGTGGAATGAAAAAAAAGTAACTTTCTCCTGCTCACTAGTTCTTCTTCCCATTAAGAAAAATGAAGTGCATCAGCAATAAAATAGAGATATTTTTTAGATGCATCCTCAGTAGTGAATTTGAATAAACATTTTTCCTCGCTCAGAGGAGTTTCTCTGGAGAATAGCAAGCAGAGTCAGGAGACAGAGGTGAATAGGGGTCAGAAATGGAGTGTGTATTAAGTGCATATGGTTATAGAATGATGGGTGTGTGTATGTGTGTCTCAGTATGTATAGTTTTGGAGTGGCCGGTGTTTGTGTGTATGGGAAGCTAGAAGAAAGGCTTATCTGAAATGGCAGAGTGTGTCTGTGTGGGTAAGAAGAGCTGAATGTAAGGGTTAGTTTAAGATACCATGGAGACAAGACTACACTGTAAAAAGTTTTAACAGCTTGTTACATTATTTAGAACCTTTTTGTAGTTTAGTAAAGCCTCTCCTACTGATGCTGATGTCTCTCTTAAACTCTTATTTCCTCTGCCCCTCTCATTTAAATATCCTCAACAGGAAACCATTTACACCTGTCATATGAGTCAGACACAGAGGTTGTAAATGTTTGATTTGATATTTGTTTGAATACTTGCACATTTTGTGTTTTAATTAAAGTGTTCAGGGGCACTATGTAATTACCACATTAGGGATGTTCACAATTGAAAAGTTAGCAGTTTAAGATGAAAGGCCAAAGCTCAGTGGGTGATGACTATTGTGTGAAGTCACCATGAATATTAGTATTGATTGAGCATTGAATGTCAACAGTATGAGATATACTGGACAATATACTCAAACACAAAATGTTATTTGGGATGTGAATTATTTGTGATTAATATAATTGATATGATCAATCAATAGAGTTGGGTGAACTGCATCAGAGTACTGTGAGTACCTATGATCAGAATCAGGAGTGGTTTTCTAACAGTAACAGCACAGTAAAAGTGATGTGATGACGTGTAGGAGGTTTGAGTAAACAAACGTGGCTGCTGCTTCTTTTTATCAATCCTACCTCTGATCATCATCCCTTCAATAACGACATTTTTTATTAACGAGTTAAAGGAGATTGATGCAGCCTGGTATTCTATTTCATTTGGACATTAGCTGGCCCCACCTGTTAAGTCCCATCTAATTTATGTCATCAAGTAATATTGACCAGTAACATGGCCTATATATGAAAATTCTTTAAAATTTGGAAGGGTTCTCTTTATTATTTGGTGTGGATTGGCTTCAATATGTCTTAACAGTGCTCCACATTTATGTATTTAAAGCTTTGCTGCTATAAAGTAGTTCTGCAGATGTGAAAGAGGAATGCAGAAAAAAAACTCAGATGAAACAAGAGGCAGCAACAGTTAGTCATTATCTGTATTTATTATCTCTTATTTTGAAACTTCTCTGGCAAAGTTCTCTTGTTTTATGTATGTGAAGATTTGTGGACACGCTGCTTATCTATTCACATGTTTTTACTCTCCTCCTCCTCCCTCTGATTTATATTTTCTCTCTTTATTTCCTTTTCAATCTTTTATTCCTCTTTTTTTCTATTGCCTATTACCTTTTTGCTTCATTCCCTCTCTGTATTTCTCTATTCTCCCTCATTTTATCTCATCCCTCTATCCTTTTTTCTCTGTCTCTGTTTAACGCTATATAGTGCTACTTTTTTTCTCATAACCATTCTCTCTCTCTCTTTCTCTCTCTCTCTGGTTGACAGAAGGCATTCAAAGACACCAGTCAGTATGTGGTTGGGGAGCTGTCTGCGCTGGAGAGCGAGCAGAGGCACATAGACGCCCGAGCAGCTCGCGTTGAGAAGAGGCTGCGCTATCTCATGGACACAGGTACCCCAAGCCCAATTACACTGGAAAAACTGTTTTGGCAAATTGAGCGTACGCACGCACATACACACACATGTGCACTCAGGGAGTTTCTGTGTGTGTATTTATGTGTGTGTTTTTTTGAGAGAGAATCTTTGAAGCCCCCACCCCCACCCCCGCGGTTGAATGTTGCACGACGGAGAGCTGGGTGGATATGAAAGGAGGGGATAGAGGGGGGTAAGGGAGGAGGAGAAGGGAGGGAAGGGTGGGTGGAGAAGGAGAGAGAAAGGGGGAGTCGTGTATCTCGGGGATGGGAGAAGAAGGGAGACCTCTCTGGGCAGAGGTGATAAGGGAGCCCTTCATGGGGGAAACGATAACTGGGTGCGATAGCGGAGCCCCAGCCGAAGTCTCCGCTGCAGCCGTTTCCCAGCCGCAGCCCCAGCCAGCCAACCTCCACAGTATTGAACAGTGTGCTCAGCCATGCACGGCTCCACACATACACCCTCCTTCCCCTTGTACATATCTGGCCTTCATTGATATGCTGTATAAGGAAAGACGGGGTTGAGTTAAAGGGAGGAGAGAGGGAGAGGCAAGAAAATGTAAAAAAAAAAACACGAGGCAACACAACATGAGCACTAACACAGTTCACAAATCTCACGACAGACACACACAAATGCTTACACACCCGCGCATACAAAGTGCAATCTGGTTTGGCGCATGGAGCCAGATTTGGGAGGTTTTTATTTAAGATTTGGCCAGGGGTAAAGTCTTGTTAAGACATGAGACAGTGTGTCAAGCCAAAAGTGGGGCCTTGGCTCTGTTAAGTCCCTAACTGAAATTGGAGAATAGCATCCCATTTGTGCTACTAAACCATCCCATTCCACCCTGAAGAAGGCAGCTGAAAGAAGAAAAAAAACATGGATCCAGGAAGTGTAAAATTTTTATGTTTGCAAATGTTCTGGAAGTGTAGCTACAGTATTTGCTGTAGTAATTTAGTAGCAGCTCTCATGCTTTTTTCCTGATATATCAGTACCCACCTTGGTGGATTTAGCCCCCTAAATCCTAAAAAAAAGCAACACAGGAAGGATAGAAAAGGAGGTTTTTAGAAAAGCAAACTGTGGTGGTGGGATTTGCGCTCACCATCCCATTTGGGTCCTGATATCGAGACTATCTCTCCTCTGTTTGTTGTGTTCACTTTCCTCCTTTTCGCCTCCCCCCCTGCCTCTGTGCCCTCTTCCCCTGTCGGAGCGTATGCCATTGTGTCAATCTGAAGGGCTGTTTTTCCTTCTTCTTCTTCACCCACTGATAAACCAGCCACTAGCCAGCAAGACGCCAGGTTATTTATTTCCAAACACCTTCAGCTATAAAGATTTCTCTTTATATAGTTATATAAATATATATATACCTGCGGTCCCCTCCTGAAAAATATGATTCACTAGAAAAGGAAGAGGGTGACAACAGGGAAGGTGAGGACAAAATAATAAAAGGATATCACAAAGAGAAATTCACCTTGGTTGCTTTTCACCCCCTTATAACATCAGTGAGGAATGAAAGCGAGAAAATGTGGTTTCCACACATCAACACACTGACAACTTGGCGATGTGGTACTATATATGGGTGATACAGTATGTATTATATACTGTAAAGCTCTGTATACATTTTTAAGTTCCACATTTGGTCAAAGCTGATTATAATTTTCCTAGCATGTATAGTTAGCCTGTTAGATCCTAACGTAACTGTGAGGTCTTTTTTCTTTAAATGCTCATTTCAAATTAAAACATGCACCCTCAAATTGGTATTAATTCAACACTGGCATTGCCTTGCAGCAAGGGGAAAAAAGTAGCACCATGATGTTGAGCATCTTTCTCACTTCCTGAAAGTCCATTTCTGTTTCCATATCTCATTTTGCAGCACTTATCCTAGAGACTCATCCAATAGGTTATGGATTGTGCCTTTAGGCCAAGGGCTGGAGGCATCAGAGCGAGATGCGCCAGTGACAGGTCGTAACTAAAGTAACCTTTATCACCTCAGCAACGGAGGTCACCTTTCTATATGCTGTCAGAGATGATAGATATTTTTCTCTGGACCCAGAATGGCTGATTGAAGTTTTGAATGATTGGCTGTAAGCAAAACATACAGTATTGATCCATCACATCTGACTGGTGCCTGTAAGAATTTACCACCAGCTACCAGCAAATGTTGACTTTTTTTTTTTACTTTGCCAACCACACTTTTGAAGGCCAGCCAATGTCCAGAGGTCCTTTAATTTCCCAAATATCTTATTAGATATTCATGTGCCTGGTTGAAGTATGGGACTGTATTCTCATCATGATGAATTTGTTATAAATGAGTACAAATAAACTTCAATATAGCCAATCACCAATTTATTCTAAAAAAAATCTTTTTGGCCCTGCTCACAGGCTTATTCATTGCAGGTTTTTGGCACCATTAGTGCACACAACATGGTCATTAGTATGCATGTTGGACAAAACATTTTGTCTCTTAGTACTCCCCATTCCATTATTCACCTGTTTGAGCTGATACCTGGTTGTGAAATCCAGTCTTTATCGACTTCCTCCACCAGTCTTGTGTCTCTACTTAAAGTAAACTAGGAATAAAACACCAGCATGTTCTCCTGTAATCTTAATAATCCCCAAGTGCTTAAACACAGGGACAGCACAATTCAAACCACCTCTTTCCTGCTTGTCAGTACTGCTGCTACTTGTGCTTTCACCTGTCACATGAGACAGGTGTGTTTCTACTGGACGTATACATTTTGACATCGACAATGTTTTGTAAAGTTGTTGACTATGCATGCATGCTTCTTTTTAATGACACCTTGTCTGCACATAAGCACCCAGTCAGGCATCAGGGGCCTGGAAGGTGCCCCACTGCATCAAACACAAAGAACAACCTCTCACTATATCTACTCTCTGTTTTAATTTTAGTTTCTCTTATCTAACCTTAGTGATATGTTTTTGAATACCAAACATCTACCCATTTGAGACAGCTCTTGAGAAAAGCTTAGGCAGAAATAAAACTCAATACCACTTCCCCTATTTTAATTGACATGGCCATAGAAGCCATGGCTACTATTCTTGTGTTTAATTGACAGATCTCTTCTCAAAACAAAGGCTTAGAGATGAGCAGTGCTTTAGAACTGTGTATTCTAAAGAATTGTATACATTTCAGTTGCTCATTTAGCCATCTGTTTAATATTGTGTGTATATGTGTATATTATACCCCGAACTATGTGCAGTTTGCTCACAGATAGCAGACTTTCTAAGCAGGGTGGATATCATTGCAGTGCATATGGTCATATGATTCAGACCTCTTGAGGTGAGTTTGGGTGAGCTCAGTGTGCTGTGGTAGTGCACAGCGCTGTATTACTGATGGGCAGATGTGAACAGACAGACCGACTGACCCATGACTGATTGTTCATCTCTCTGCTCCAGCAGCAGAAAGCCTGGGAAGATCCACTGTGCTCTGCTGCTCCTCAGTATTCCCTTCTTTGATATCTATCACATGCTTTGTCATTCCCTCATCCTCTTTTTCCTTTCTTCTCTAAGAGTTTTGTCATTCTGCTTAAATGTGCATGTATAATATTTTCACTAGAAATCGAGTCTTTATTCATCTAACTTCCTAAATTCTTCCTGTTTTAAGTGCACTTTTTTTGCTTTCTGTATCAGTATTCTTTTCTTTTTTTCTTTCTTTCTCTCACGCTTTCCTTTCTCAACCCTCTCTGCCTCGTCGTTGCATCACTTTTTATTTGCTCTGTTCCTTTTCATCCCCGTGAGTCTTTATTCCTGTCTCCTTTCTCTCACCCCTGCCCCCCCCTCTGGTTTGGGCACAATGCATCGTTCTGCGGCATTTTCTATTACGCTGCAACCCTCCCCAGATGAATCCCAAGTAATTGGGGTGGTTAATTTATTTACTCGGAGGCAGTTCACAGCACATTAAATAATAGAGATAATTGAACAAGAATTGTCAAGTGTCTTCTGATATCAGACACATTACAGGAGGGAGTGTGCATAAAACTGCATTTCTATGCCCCCATTGTTTATGGTAATTAAGTACACAGATTTATTCCTTGGTTGCCTTCCAAGCTTATGGCAAGCGCCATTGTTGTCTTCTATTAATATGTAATCAGTAAATAGTTTAATTTTCTAATCTGCGGTTGGAGAATTCACTTTCTAACAACTCTTAATTACTGCTGGGCTCTAATGAGTCTCGCCATGCCGATGCAGCCAGCCAATCAGAGGCCAGGCCCAGGCTGGGGGGGGGAATTTGAATTCCTGCGGCACCCCCCCTCGACTAATGAACTTGTTATTCTTGCACCACTGGGAGCACTGTCCTTCACACATGCAACATTAGGAGAACATTCACCTCATGCAACACACAGAATATTTATAGGAGTTTATTGATTATTTAAGAAGAATATTAGTGCATTTCAACGGAAGCTGTGGATTCATTGCATATACATTATTCTTTTTGACTTTAATGTTATTACATGACTGTCTTTAAGGTAAAGTATAAAACTTCTGTTTAAATAACATACAACCAACATAAAGAAACAACTTGCACACTTTGAATAGTTAGAATTTTCAATGGCATCACTAATCTGTTTTATTACAATGCTAATTTTAATCTGTGTGTTTATACCTATTAATGTAATGCTTCTGACCTTGGCATTGTTAGTTTTCTAAAGGAATTGTTGCACAGAAAAATATATCAGACGCTCCTTATTGAAAATTTAGTTTGAGGTATGAAGATGCATTCAAATGCATCATGTAGCCTTTGTAGAAAATCCCCTGGCCCCATCTCAACCATCCCCTACCTGGCCCCCGCACCTATTTACACACTCCTCCCATTTCAAATAGCTATATAACCTGCAACAATGGACGCAATTATCCAAATAATGGCACTTAGCCGCACCGCAAAGCTGCCTCTTACCTACTGTGCATTTGATAAGAGATAAACAAGCAGGGAGAGGAGAGGAGAGAATGAGTTTTAGCTTTCCCAGATTAACATATGTTTAAAAATTGCACTCGAAACAGATAAGATTGACACGGGGTTTTCATGGCGCGCGCTCTTTTAATCTGCCTTTGTGTCTGCAAGTTGACGAGAGGAGAATGGCACAAGGAGGGATCCAGCAAGAGCTTACTGTAGTTCAGACATGCAGCCTATCCCCCTCAATATCTGAGAAAGGGACAGACTGGACTGCCTTCACATTAGAAGGAGCTGCTGGCCTTGACTTGGTGTGTGATTGTGTGGAGGATTGTAGAATGTGAATGGTCAACCTGTGGCTCTAAGCCGGCGTCATCCAAACAAACATTTTGATTCATCTAATATATTGTTTAATATTTTATTTGCCATTATCAGGGATTAAGTGATTTATGATCATGACTGGAAGCACTCACGCATGCTGTTGTAGAAATATTACTCTCATATATTGAAACTGGAATCTACAGACAACTAAATTTCTTTTCCTTCTTTTAAAGCTGTATTTCAAGCTGCAAATGTCTTCTCTACTTGGTGTCCTAACACTAATGGTGATGAGTTTTTGTTATATTTATATTTCCTTAGCATCAAATGAGCCGACCTCTCACTCTTTTTCCCATGCCTGTCATCCTAATCCAGCATTGTGGCAGCATCAGACTATAGTTTGACAAAGATTTAAGCTGGGCTACGTGAGTGGCATAAGGACTCATATACACACACACATGCACATTGAGCCCTGCTTGTCTTGATGCGGGAACACAAACAGCATGTGCAGCTTTAAGTATATTATCAGGGCCAGTTCTTTTCACAAACGTATTGCTGAAGAAGCTTAACATTAATTATTGTAACTTTGGGCAGATTACATCCATGCCTGCCTTGTAAGCGCAGGCAGACTCATCTTGACCTCCTATACGAGAGCTTAAAGACACAAGAATGGCATTTTACCAACTTTAATGGGATAACCAGTCTAATCTTTCAGCACTAACAGAAGAAAAAGTGTTTAGACTATAATACCCCCCTCAGTTCACAGACAGAAAGATGGAGGGAGAGAGGTTTTGGTGTCGGCTTTAATCAGTGTACGCTGTTTTTCAGGTTCTACATTGTTGTATTCAGTCGGTGTAAAAGAAAATGTTCTTCAGTGCACTTTTGAAAATGAATCAAGTAACATTAACCTTCAACAGCCCTCCTCCTGCATCTTCCAATAAAGGTAGACTTGAAAATAAACCAAGGCTATGCTAAAGGCCTGTCCACTGTGTGATCTGTTGTTGAGCAGAGGGATTGCAACAATTGTTTATCCATAATCACAGACCCAGTTCGTAAGCTAAGCTCATGGCATTTGAATGGTTTTGTAGTGGAATGTGTTTTTTGGTCATCTTGAATTCACTTCAGGAGCAAATGCACCATGCTTCCGTATGGGGAAGAAAAGAAATCTGGGGATCATTCCTTTAAAACCCGTTGCCTTCTTCTTGCCTTTGAGGGGACAAAACAAAGGATTTGAGCTTTTTGGTGTGTGTGTGGGGGGGGTTTATGCGTGTGTGTGTGCGTGTGTGACTTCGAGGTTCAACTGGGTCAGAATACAGATTAACCCCCCCCACACACACACACACACGCACATATACACTCCCATTCCCACTCATGCCCTTAATCTCCTCGGCCATTTGAATGTTTGAGCAGCAAAACAATTTAATTAGTCAACTTGCAAGGACTCTGCCCAAGCAACCAATGCGGAGCCCCTGCCTCCCCTGCTCTTTCTGTCTTCCTCCCACATCTCCCACCCCCCAGTCCAGAAATAGTGACACCACCCTCACTCCCAGATGTGCACCACCACCCCCCACCCCCCCCCCCCCCCCCACCCCCATTTCTTTTCTCCAGCTCGGTGTCAGTCTTTCCTACATTCTTTAACAGTGGGGATGAAAGGGGGATTTTTAGGAAGATTAGGGAATGGGATCCTCTGGGCATTGTCTGAAAATCTTCAGATAAAATGAGCTGGGCTGATGGAGTCAAATGGAGGGAGGGAGTTAGTTTGTTGGGATGTAGGGGAAGGGGATGTATCTACTCGCCACATCCCAAAAGACTCGCAAGATAAATTTGTTTGTAAACTAGAGCAGGAATTATTGTGGGCTATTTCTCATCTCCCTTTATTTTTGCTCCATATCTTTCTATCTTTCACTTTCTTTTTTTCACTCTCTTCAATATTTTTCCATGCTGCCTGTAAATAAATGAAAGTTGTGTTGACTGGACCAAGCACTCCTCCTTTCCTCATGCTGCCAGTGATAGTTCCGATCAACATTTTCAGCAAAAGGGGGAGTAAGTGTGTGTGTGTGTGTGGGGGGGGGGGGGGGGTGTGTTGGAGAGAAGTGGGCGGTGGACAATGGCCGCTTATGATAATCTGCTCTTTATTGGAGCATCCTGCCAATGCTTTCATCAGCCGCCTCTCAGCCTGAGACCCCATGAAGCAGCCGCTCCAATAAACCATGCTGCAAGCTGCCAAAGACATCCTCACAGACATACAAACACAGACACACACAAACACTAAATAAACAAGTTGCACTTTAATAAACACACTAAATATGTTTATACACACACACAGAAGGCCCGTGCTGCATACTCTTCAGCTACACACACACTTAAGCAGCACAGTGATGCACACAGTAAAATAAACCAGAGCCACAGTGTTTTTCTTTGTCTTGTTTTTGTGCTGTAGCTGAAAACAGTCTTTCATGTCAACTTATCTTAAGGGTTAATTTATTGGTTTGTGAAGTGAAGCTGTCACATTTTAATCCACCAGTTTTGCTTTACCTTGACTTATTTTCTTGTTTGTTTGTTAATGTAAATGTTATCTTGCTTCCATCTCTTAGGAAATTAACAGTTAAAATTGAAGAGAAAAACAATATTACGTAGGTCAGATTCACCAGGGATATTTATTTTTGTTGTTGTTGGTTTTTTTATGTGGTTGATTATCATTTAGTTAACAAACTGCAGCCCTACAACACAATTGAATTTTAACCTTGCAGTCAATTAATCAAGGCTTTCTTATGGTAACTAATGTGGTGGCACTCGACAATGCAGGTTAATGACAGAGGTTTGGCCAGTAATTACACCATTCACTTGCTAACACAGCTGCTCGCTATGCTACCGTTTTCATCACCCCCCCATACACACTCCTCCCCATTTCCCATTGTAATAAGCACTCCAGGCTACAAATACCAACAGCTGTCTTTCCCAATACATTTCCATTTAAATATCTATTTAAACACAGCAATTTTGCATTTGTGTATTGAATCAAAGCTTGAGCCATGGCCAGTGGCAGTACCTGGTATCTGTGTCAGTTGGAATGTAATATAATGCATCAGCTCAATGTAAGCGTGGGGATTTATTTGACATATTTACAAACACATTAGAGACAATGTAGATTAGGGGAGTGTATTAAACAAACCAACAGTCCAGGAAGTTTCCTACCAAAATAATTATTTTATTGATATAGTAAACTCAGAGGACTGGGCTGTTGCCCTTGAGCAAACCTCGGAGATGAAGGAGAGACAGACAGTGTAAAAAGAAAGAAAGGATGTAATGATGGTGTAATAGAGAGATACGATGGGAGAAACTAGTGAATCGCAGCGCAGAGATGTCAGAAGGATGACTAATGTTGTTAGCAGAGCCATTACTGGTCCACAGATTAATTCATCAAGCAAATTCATCGTTCATCTCCCTTCTGCCACTTGTCACAAGGCATGTAATATGACACCCCTCAAATTTGTTCTAACATCTACCCCAGGGGGGTTGAGCTCTCCCCTCATACACACAGACAGGCACACACACACACACACACACACACACCTCCTTCTCTTTGCTAATGGAGCAGGCGGAGCCACTTATGCTCAAAAGATTTCAGCTGTCTGTCAGCAGGTTGAGGGGGGGGGTCCTCCACGG
>JBBPCS010000573.1:5492029-5516766 GCA_037974645.1 Hollardia meadi | reverse complement strand
ACACACACACACACACACACACACACACACACACACACACACACACACACACACACACACACACACACCTCCTTCTCTTTGCTAATGGAGCAGGCGGAGCCACTTATGCTAAAAAGATTTCAGCTGTCTGTCAGCAGGTTGAGGGGGGGGGTCCTCCACTGGGGGTTATCACTGCTCTCTCTCACATACTCATTTTCATTCAGAGATTTCTCCCTTTCTCCCTCACACATTTACTAATAATTATAACTGCTTTTATAAGTGGCTGATCTGTGTGTGGGCCAATGTTTAAAGTTAAGTGGGAATGATTATTTTAAAGATTACGTTTATAAACCACTGCAACCTAATGCTTAGTGTAGTTTGAGACTTTTTGTTATACAAGTGCAGAAAAATGACCTGAATGTCTGTACCAATCAGAAACAGGTTTATTGTCATGCAGGTTTTCAAATACAAAAAAATTGCTTTGGTATTTTGGTGCATGGTGGTTACAATAAACATAGTAAGAGAAATACTCTAGAAGTCAATGTCATTCATCCACATACAAAGTATACAGCTGAACAACAGCAACAACATAACAGCTGTAGTTACTGAGAATAAATATGGAATATAAATACATATAACTAATGCATCGTCACAGTAGTGACCGTTGTGCAATGCAAAAATGTGCTTTTTTTAATTTATTTTTATTGTAAACCAGAGTCCTCAAATGTAAAATTTTGTGTAAACACAAGTACAAGGACATTGCCGACATAAAATTATCTAAAATTCAACACTTTCTTTCTGTTCTGTATCGTGATTTGATCAGTAGGCCTACAATGCCAGTGTGTATTCCCCTAAAGGATGTAAAATCGGACTCTTGACCTGCATCAGAAGCCCTAATTCTGATGTTTGTGTTAAGCTGTCCCAATTAACACCATCAACAGGTACTAAGGTTTACACTAGCACTAAATCAACTCATGTTTCTCCGCCCCGCTAAGCTCCCCAAATGGTTCACACCTCAGTGTGTGTGTAAACACATACTCAGGGAGCTAAACCACCTGGCTTAACCTTAGCTTAGCCCCACAGAGCCCCAGCTTATCTGCAAATTTCAACAGGGATTCCATAACACTGCTTTTAGCTCTGTAGCTGCATGTGGCAGAGAGGAAGGCATTAGTGTTTAGCATAGTTTTATGGGTATGAGTTAGTAGAAACAAGTAATTTTACCATTTAACCTGTATTTGTCGCTGTCTATACTACATGCCTGCTTCCATTTTAGAACTGGACTACATAATATGATAAAGAGCCACATTTATTTATACAGTACTAGTCTAACTCATACATTGGTATGTGACATTTTCTGTAATGTGTATGTCCAGATTAAGTACAGTATAACCAGACATTCAACATGTTGATACCTTTTGATAAATTCAGTTTATCAGCCAGCCCTATTGGAGGTTGTGCACACTAAAAATTGTTCAAGCAGCATATGTTTCATTTGACTATGAGTGCAAGAAAATGTCAAGAAACAAGTGGTGGTGTTTTCCTAGTCCGTATATATGACTGCATTCACTATTGTAGCACTCAAGTACACCATATAATCATGTTGAGTTTGGCAAAAGTAATCAGGGTAGGTAAAATTATTGTGTTAAGACCTGTGTCTCAGTCAGTGTTTTTTTGCAGCAATCAAAACAACCGAGGTTACAAATTTCAGCTCAGACTTTAGAAGAAGTCCAGCCAAATTGTATTGTAGACCCCCATTTCACGTGTCTCCTGTTAGCTGTACTGATCATGTGGGGGAAAAAGAAAACTCCCTCCAGCCTGGCCACACTCAAGCAGAACAGTCAGAGGAGAATACGAACCCAGGGCCTAACAAATACATGAAGGTTTGGTTTAACTAAATCCCACAGATAATGGCTACTGTGTCAAAGACTAAAGATAGCGGGAGGGGTGGTGGTGGTGGTGGTTGCGGTGGATGGAGGGGGGGGATTACTCCGGCGTTTTGCATCAGTTGCTTTCTGCTGGGTGGCCCTGCTTGTCAAAAAAAGAAGGGAGAGATGGAGGGAAAGAGAGAAGGAGAGAAAAGCATTTAACGCGGCACATTGAGAAGAAGAGGGCTCTTAATGCCATCAAAGCAAGGGGAGAAATCAGCCATTAATTTATTCTGGCCCTCACACACACACACACACACACACACACACAAGTACACCCATGTGAACACACGCATACAAACCATGTACACTCCTTCTGTTGTTTCCTCCAATTGTTGATGATTTCAGTAACATCTGGTCCACGCCAGTCTTGGAAGCCTACCAGGACCAAGGTTGACAAAATGTTACCTCTTTTCCCCTTCGCTATGTGTGTGCGTGCACACCTTAAATGATTTGTGTGTGGATCAAATTATAGTCCTGACGTGAGAAGAAATTTTTCCCCCTTAGATTCAGGAGGAGGGGCAGATGACTGGGCTATTCATTGGCTGATAAGAACTGATGGGGAGGTTAATAAGCTACACACCCAGGTCATCGCAGGCTTTTTACTGGGCTACAGAGGAGAATGGAGGATGATGATGAGAGAAAGGGTGTGTGTGTGTGTAGCAGGTTGTAAGGCTGTGGAGTTGGACGGAGTGCATCTCTTTAGTATCTGTACTTTGACATACCTTTTAAATGTCCCTCAAAGTTGTCTTTATTGCACTCAATTAGCTAAATGCTAACTTTTATGCCAGAGAGAGAATGTGCTTAGCAGAGTAGTCGCAAAGCAAAAGTTTCCTAAATTTCCTAAAAGCATCTTGAATTTCCAAAGCATGTGGCATTAATCTTTAATTGTCAATTGAAGTGTCCATCTGCGGGGACAGTTACAGGCAAATCTGTGCACACATACATAAACTTTCTCCAGTTGGATTCAGAAACTCTAACTTTAAAAGAGGGGGAAATGAAAAATATCTTTATTACCGTTAAACAGAGTAAGAAGAAAGTCTACTATGGTAATTAGTATATTACCACTTTATATGGTAACCAGGATGCTAGTTAGCTATCTCTCTTTTGTTGTTACCCCTTTATATGAGATCAAGAAACCATTCCCATGTTACATATACTGTATATTGCTAAATGTTATAGAAAGACCACCTCAGTGCTAAGCTTTGCCCAGTACTTGTTATCTTACAAACACGCTCATGATCATATAAACTATCTGCAGGTATGTACATAAAATACTATGGCACAGTATTTTTACCATAGTTTTTTTTGTTGTTGTTTTAGAATTTATTTTAGAATTTATTATTAAAATCAGTATAGTTTGGAAAGACAAAGCAAGGTTTGGGTTTTCATGTAGGATTTTTTTTGTTTTTTATTTTTTTTATTTTGACTGGATAGCTGATGCCAATACCAGACTAGTTTTCAGAATCTGTACATTTGTAACATCACTATGAAGACTTGTTCCTCCTCCTGCTGTCCGAACTTATTTAATTTCATACCAGTCATTTGCAGACATGCTTGATATTTTATCAGTGGTGTAATCGACAGAATTTTGCTCAAAACTCAGGAGGGATATCTATGTGTATGTGTTTTAATGTTTAAGGATAGAGCCCTTAAAATAACTGCCAACAGTTTTCCAGTGACTATAAAAGTACTGTTGAAGATTCTGCAAACTCAAAGGAGGCTGAAAGTTTGAGGGAAGTGTTAGTGTTTTCTCCCAAAAGAAGGTGCAATTTAGTGTGAGGAGGAAATAAATTTTTTCGTTTGTCTGTAGTTGTATTAGGTAGCTTCATTTCTTCAGCATGTTTTAACATCAAGCCCGGCATTGCTGTCATTCACAAACACAGCGTAGGCTACTTTTTTTTCCCACAATTGCCCAGTGTAACCTGAGGCTTGAGGCAAGCACCCCCACTGTGCAGAAGACAAAACACTCAAACAAAAAAACAGGCTAATCTCTCTTCCTCTCACTAGTCTCACCCCCCACCCCCCCTCTCTCTCTCTCTCTCTCTCTCTCTCTCTCTCTCTCTGTCACACTCACTCACTCACAACATACTCACATTGACTATTGTAGCAGTGCTGATGTTGGATAACCAGCTTAATATATAAAAAAATCCTTTCACAGTCTTTCACGGTCCCTGTCCTTAAAATAATAATAATAATAATAATAACAGAAACTTTAGTTATATAGCACTTTTTTAAACAAGGTTACAAAGTGCTTCACATAAAAGAAACATAGAAAAACAGCAGCTCAAAACAACACACATGAAGAGACAGTAGATAAAAACTAAATAAAACAACACAAGGATTATAAAATATTGGTATGAGGGTAATAAAACCCAGTAACTTGTGTTAAGAATTCATAAACGCCTTCCTGTAAAAGTTTTGAGGAAGGATTTAAAAGATGCTAATGATGTAGCCCGCTGGATTTCGATTACAGTCTGGGGGCTCTGACTGCGAAGGCCTGGTCACCTTTAGTCACGAGCCAGCAGAGCTACATCCACTGATTTTCGAGAACGCTCTGGCACAATGGGGGTCAGTAAATCTGTAACATAATTTGGGGCGCGACCATTTAGAGCTTTCAGAGTGAGGAGTAAAATTTTAAAATTGATGCGAAATAAAACAGATAGCCAGTGTGAGTTGGCTAGAACAGGAGTAATACGCTCATTTTCCTGGTGCCATTTAAAATTCATGATGATTCAATAGATGCTACTGAATGTGTCAATACTGACGCATGTAATTGCTGCTGTCAATTTCAGTGTAATGTCCTGGTAGCACAGAGCCAACATGTTGCAGGATCTCCACAGATGTGGAGTGGAGCATCAATCACAATGTACAGGACTATTTAAGTTGATCAACCTGAAAACAACAAATATCACCTTCGTTGCTCATTCCTTTAGAACCCAGAGTAATCAAATTGAATCTCAACCATTTTTGAGTAGAAATACTAATACTAAATCAATGAAGAGTACGTAAGGCTGCAGCTAAGCCAAGCATTCCCGTAAAGACTGATCCATGGCAGTAATGGTGCTGAGGAATAATGTGAATCGGCTCCAGATTAGTTTAACAGGCGGAGCTAAAGATGTTTTCCCTGTGAGCATCACCACTGGTGTTGAGGTGTTTGATTGAAGGATCTCTCCCACTTTGTGTTGTATCACTGGAGCTTAATGGAAGACAGCCCCCAAAGGTCCAAGCAAAGGTTCTCATTCTGAAGAATAGAGAAAAAGCAGCAAGCAGGACCCTAGCATGAGGTCTCTGCTCTCCCCCTCCATACCTACTCTTGTCCCAAGGCTAATAGGGAGGTGCTGGGCGCCTTTCCTGCTCCCTATCACCCACTCACCTTAATAATAAAAGAGAGCCCCCTGTGGAAAGGAGCTAGCATGAGCTGCTGAAGATCACACTGTTAATAGGATGATGCCTTTTTGCCTTTTGTCATGAGATTATGAACGGGGATCGCCTCTCCTCGCCTCTCCTCTCTGCTCCTCCACTCTTCTTTACTCTTCCCACACACAGCTACAGGCGTCCTGGAGGGCCCCGTTGAGTTGGAGTGGAGACAGGCGTAACCGAGGCTTTGTTCCTCTGCTTGTATGGTAAAAGACTCGCTAATGAAATACCTTTTAGGGGGTATCGGCAGGTGAGCTCCCCAATCAGGCATTTCAGCAAAAACACACAGGCGTACGTACACTCACATATCCTCCGTCTCCTCTCATCTGCCCCCTCTTGCTATATTAATTACCTGAAGTGCTCTGGCCTTGCATAAGGCTCTCGATTCTGCCGCTCTCCTCCTTCTCTTCATCTAACGCGACAGCCACAACGGCCTAAGCTAGCCTAAAGTGGGGGTGCAAGAGAAAAAGGTGGATAATAATAGTAGTAATGAACACTGGTGACAATAATGAGAAAAGGTAATTGAGAAATGGTGTATGGCAGGCCCCCCGACTTTCCTTTTCCAGCCCCAAGCTAAGTGGGGACAGGTTGAAAATCATCTTATTTAGAGCCGAGTTAAATGGTTCTGAGAGAGCGGGGATTTCTGACGCTAAAGTGAGCTGACAAGCATAGAGTGGTGATACAGCAGCCTAATGGGTTAGGGAGTGTTTAAAGTCACTGTTGCCGTTATAGATTTTTTTTTCCTTTTAATTTCTCATTGACGCTGAGTGACATGGTCAAAACAGCCTGTGCTGTACCGTTTTTAGGATTACTGTTGAACACCTCAGTGCTTCACTGCTGTTCTTTTCTTTTCCAGTCTGCTCACTCTGATTGTTTTTTTTACTGTCTGGGTTTCTGTATGTACGGGTGTGAAAAATAGCTCCCTGTAGGACTGTACATGCATCAATGACTTGCTGTTTGATCATCAAGCATGCCTGTGTGTATTTGTGGCTTTGTATGTATGTATTCTGCTTCCATGTTATTTTTGCGTTTGTTTGTGTGTGTTTCTGTTTCCTCCTGGCCTTCTCGCCCAGGCTGTGATAGAGACAGGGCGGTCTGGGCTTTAACAGACAGAGGCTGCCTCCACCAGCCCATAGTCTGCCACTCTCTGATAATGTTTATTGATTTGTGGCAAAAACACAATTTGATGGAGTGGGGCGAGGGAGGGAGGGGAGGAGATGTGGGGGTTGAGTGGAGAAAGGGGGAGGATTGTATTTGTGTGATTGTCACCGTTTGGCTGACTCTGAAAAATAGAAAAATACTCCAGAAATGGCTTTCTTTTTCTTTTTTTTTGGTTCTAATTTGACCACATTTTAGTTCTTTTTATTTAATTCATTCATTCATTTAAAGAATCAAGTATGTAAGTTGAACACATAAACACACATTTCATTTGAATTTTAACTATCAAAATGAGTTGGTCGAAAGGTAGAAAAAGTTGAGAGACAGGTGCATAAATGATTTCTCTTAGACAAGTATCCCATAATATGAGAAAATGTGCGTCTGTGTGTACAATGTGAAAAGTCCTAATATCAACATTTCATCTCCAGTGTGAGTTTATTATGTGAACTATGTTTGCCCAAGGTCACACCTCGTCTTAACCTCCAAGGTAGAGGAATGAGAGGTGTCTGGAGGTTGGTCTACTGTTAGCTCTGAGGTCAAACATGTTTGCCCAAGGGTGTGTGTGTGCTTTTCTGTATAGTGAGGAGAGTTGGCAGAGGAGAGCAAGGAGGCGTGTGTGTTAAAGAGAGAAGAGGATGAGAGGAGAAAACATATTAGCAGGACAAACCTATCGTCTGTGTTTAACAAGGTCTTTGAGCACTAATGTTCAAACAGTGACATGATAGGCGCCGTGTATGTACACTCTCCTGCTCATTAAAAAAGGCTTTGGCAATTCTGCTTACTGCCATCCAAAGTTCATCTCCCCTTGAAACAGAGCTCATGATCAGGTCCGCATGATAACAGCTGAAATTGTAATGGCACTTTCTTGGCACCAATAACATATATTTAATCAGGAAATGTTTTATTGAATGTATCTGCAAATATTCATACGGAACTGAAGAAGGGTCACTTACATTTTCCTCCAATATCCGCTCAATAAAAGAAGCATGGTTAACATATTGTGGTTATGTGTGGGCAGTCACTTGGTTAAGGTTAGGGGCAGATTGTGGTCTTAAATATCGAAAAAGTCCTGCAGCACTAGACGGGACGTGTTTTATAAATACTACTACTAAAACCACAGTCTTTCCTGAAACATTCAAAAAATTCATGAACAAGTCCATAAGCACTCATGCAAACCCCATCATTGAATTTCAGGGTTCCTTGCTTTGTACCTCCACCCTGATCTGTCCTACTACGACTCTCATGCAGCTCAAGAGCATAGCACAAAAGATTTCCAGAAGATTGAGTTGCACTTTCGGAAAAAAGAAATCACGCTGTATTTACCAGCCATGGTAATTGGGAAACATTTTTTCGGAGGGATTTGTTTCATTATCGTCTTTATGTTTACAGATTAGCACATTATCATCATCACCAGCATCAGGCTAGCCTTCAAGGTAATGGAGAGACAGAAGTCACAGTTTGCAGATATTGAGGCACAACTGTGCTTTGAATTAACCGAGTCGTTAGTCAGTTTACAGTGGCCAGCATGGGCTGAATTTTACAACAAGCGAGGCCTTTTTTTATCTCAGGAAAATGTTCCCCATATTTCATTAATCAGTAACATCTCAGCAGGTGTTAGTTTCAAACCCTTATTGGTCTCTGTGATTTCATTTTATTGAATTGGATTCAACTTCAATTTTTAATGTTTAACCCATGCTGATTTCCAGTGATTATTGACTATGGACACCAAAAGTGTTTCAGAAGACGGTACATAATTAATTCAGCTGCGCTTCATGTTTCGTTTCCAACATCACCACACCGCCTGAAAGATGGACCTCCGCTATTTATACACTTTGTATTTAGAACCAAATAATTATGCAGCCCCACTTATGATTATGGAAAAGACCTAATTCATCCCTCTGCCCCCAAAACTCCCAGTCACACTCCACTCCTGCTTCTCTTGCTCTCTCCCCTACCTCCACCTCTTTTGTACATTGTAAAGCAAGCAGTGGTTGACAAATGACACCGGTGGTAAAGGCAGTCATTGTGCCTCAGTGTGAGAGGAGGTTTTTTTTCTTTCAAGCTCCCTTTTCCTTATTTTACTTTTCTCCTTTTTCTATCTGGGGGAGGGGGGGGGGTGGTGAGTTTGAATCGGTTAATGTGTTCCATTCACCAGACATTATACACAAGTTCAATAAAGCAGGAATCTGCTCTATACGCTGGGACCATTGTGCCATTGAGGGCGGCTAAAAAAGGCCTCATACAAGCTTCTTTGGAAAAAATAGCCCTCAGCACCACTCCAGTAGAGAGCAATGTAGAATAGGTGAGAACAGGAGAAATCATGTGCAGCGTAGAGACGATTTTTTTGGGGGGGGTGATTCTTATACATATCACATGTTGTAATGTTGCTGAGTTGTGAATTACAGCAACTGTTGCGTACATTGAGCGTGAACCGAACTGAATGTGATTCTGCTTTTTAGAGTATAATATTGAAAAGGGAGGAAGCTTTCAAATCTGATGATTAGATTTATTCACAATTTGGGTGACTTCCATAATCAGACATGAAAGAAACAACAGTAGTGCAGGTTTCAGATTATGTTTTCTGGCCAAAGCTGAATTTGCAAGCACCCTAACCTTTCTTTCTGACAAGCTACACACAACTACACTGTCTGTGTCTCCTTCCTAACAAAACACTCCTCTCCTCACAATAATTAAATCAAGTCTTCAGTAGGCTACTTACGCACAATTCTTTCCCCTCCCGTCCTCACCACAGACCTCTCTGATTAGGCCGGCCCCTGTCATGCATATTCACATTGCTGCATTGACGGCCTTTTAACGAGCTCTTACCTAATCACAGGAAACAATGTTCATCCTGTTCTTTTTATTCCTCCTTTTCTCATTTCCTTTCATGCGTCTTTGGCTTTCACGTTCCCTGATCCCTTCTGATATCAGATGGTCTTGACGGTCGGATTGAGAGAACGATGGGAGAGGCACAAGTGTGACGCGTCCCTAAATAAACCGCAATTCAGAAAGTGACTTGGACACAGAAGAGAAGTTTGGCTCTATCTCCTCCCTTTCCCTCCTCCTCCTCTTCCTCCTCGCCTTTTTACATGTCCGATAGACAAATTGGATTAGCAGCTATTGGATTAAATGGCAAAATGGTGGGATAAGAAATGAGATGAACGTGCTGTGATCACAGCTTTTAATGTTTTTCTCTTTCTGTTAATTCATTTTCCCCTCTTATCTAAGCTCCCTCCTTCAAGGCACACAGAAGTAGTTTCGCTGTTGAAGTCATATGTAGGTTTTCCTGCTTATCTGGATACAATATTTCATAAACAAATGTATGCAGTCGGTCTAATGGTCAAAAGGCTGTCCCGTAACTAGAAGGTCTAACAATTGACGCCTGTGATTTGACACTGAAACAATTAGTCAGTTTCTCAATTATTTGACTGACAGAAAATGAATTGACAGCAAATGCTTTAATCAGTTACTATTTTTTTGTCATTTATTAAGCAAAAACAACACTCAAATGTGAGGATTATCTGCTTATCTCGGTTTGATATAATTGTAAATTGAATACCTTTGGCTTGTGGACTGACAAAACAAGCAATTTAGCAATTGTGAGGGGCATTTTCCAGCACTTTCTGACATTTGAAAAGTATGCACACTTAAAACAATCAAACCCCTTAAAAACAAAGTGTGAGCATCAAATTGTGTCTATAAACTAAGGCTCTGTACCTACTCTACAGATCCCCATGATTCTCTTACATGCTCCGGTGTGAAATATGACAAATGAACTGCATCAAATCTTATTGCTGGTCATATGTCTGGCAGCTTTCACCATCTTAGCCTATGAAAACGGTCCATTTAAAAAACACTGTCGCATCAATCAGTTTTTACGCACTAAAACTACTCCTTTCTTGCATTTAATGAGACCTGGTATAGTGGCATTACACACTTAATTAAAAACCAGCACAGGCCACCAGCAGCAGCAGCAGTTTGACCACCTCAGGGTTGGTTTCATTATTCCTATCTACACTGAATGGAACAGGGGCCAAGATAGCTATCTTAATCTTATTTGGCTATAGAGGCTAACCCCATCTTTCCTACTTTCTTTTATTTCTCTCTCCGTGTCTCTTCTGTGGATGCATACAAAGACACGTGCTAACCAGCCTTTTTTCATACCTGAAGGATATCGGTCTCTCTCTCCACACACACCAGTTCATGTCAGTGTATCCCAGTTGTGTTTGTGTGAGTGAGACAGAGTGAAACAAGAGAAGAGGGAGACAAGCAATCAGATAGAGGGCTTGTTGGGATGTATGTATCAGTTGTATCTTGGCTGTGTGTGTGTGTGTCTGAGGTGATTGTATCTTGTGTGTTTCTCACCATCGCAGCCACACTGATAGCTGAGGTAACACCAAACATGATATTAATGATGATAAAACTTCACTATAGGTAGGGAAACCCTGTTTTATCTCCATCAGACATATTTCACTAATCCTTTGATGTCCTGATCAAACATTGTACCGATGCCAAACTTACTGCCTCACTCTCAGTAGATTTTGGCCTGTTTTCGCTCTGCCTTGCTCTGTGTTGAGCACTGAGAAATGGCGTGTAAGGCAAGCAGCAAGACCCAGAAAGCAACCTGCCAGACCGCCAGATGCTTTGATCCAAGATGGCCCCCTGAGAGCCAGCATGCATCCACAGCTTCTCGGAGCCAAGGCTGGATTCACAGACACAGTGTCAGTGGTGCTTGCCAGTGATATTTACACCATTTGTCTTCATGCAACACAACGTTCACCAGTTTTTTCTCTGTTGTTGTCACTCTTAACATATGCCATTTGGTGGGCGCGCTCATTACGGTACAGCCAGTGGATACATTTTTTACAAAGAGGGTTGTCCCAGTGTTAAACTAAGCCCCAACCCTGCATCACAGCCTTAATTTATGCATTGAACAACAGAGTCTGAAACTGAAGTCTTTGCTTTTAACTAATTTTACTGTATGTTGCTGATCACTGATTATGTTCAGTAACATGATGCAACTAAGCTAAAAAGCTGATAAAATGATGTAAACATTAGTGCTGAAATGAAATTGATGAATTAGTTAAAAACAATAGTGATATTCAACTAATCATTTAAACAATTTATCAAACGAAAACTTACAAATGTTCTCTGGTTCCAGCTTTATAAATGTGAGGATTTTCTGTAAGTTTCTTCTTGTCAGTTATAAATATCTGGAAATTAAGATAGCCCTTTTTTTACTCTTCTCAAAATTTAAGACCAATTTAATAAAAGACAAATAAGCAAGTAATCAAACAATAAAGGGCATAATATTCCTTTATTAAAATGTTTGTTTGTTGTTTTCCCAGTTAACATGGCACTCAGTCACTAAACATTTTCTTATATTTAATTTGAATCAGTATTAAAGAGTTTTAGCTTCCAAACATTAATGTTTGACTCCGTTAATGTGCCTCGACTTAGTCAGAAAACACATGTTGTCTCATTTTTGAGTCAGGTAGTATGTGAAGGTCAAAGTTCAGCTCTGGAGAGGTTGAGTGAAGGGAGGAGGATGCTGAGCAGCTGTCACTTCCTGCGCCACTCGTCCTTCCCTCCATTCCTCTGTCGCCTCCCTTTTTTCTCTGCTTTGAAATCGCTCACCTGCTTGCCCTTATTCCCTCCTTGACTCCCTCCCTCCTCCAGTTATCCCATTTCCCTTCCACACTCCCCATTTTCCCCTCATCTCTCTCTCTCTCCTTCCTTCTAGCCTTTCTTCCCTCCTTGTCTCCTCCCTTCTCTCTTTTATCCTACCTCTGACCTCCCTGCCTTTCTCTCTTTCCTCCTTTTATTTCTCTCCCTCCTTTCGCCTCCCCTCCCTCCTTTCATGAAATGTGGCTGGTGGTTGGCTGGTAGCTGCTGGCTGGCTAGCGGTGGGGGATATAGCTTTATAATCCCTCCTCGTCTTCCAGACCGCCTCGCCACAATGTCACAGGAGCTTAATATTTGCCATTATTATTTGCTTGTTTTATTTGACTTCGAGGCAGCACAATGACCTGTCAGCGGCGGCTTTATCCCCCCTCCGAGTGTCGTCCGTTTCAAAGTTGACTACAGTAATCCACGAGCCCCCGATTCCACTAAATCCTGAAGCTTTCTTTCATTCGCTCGTTCATTTTCTTCTCTCTCTCCGGTTCCCCCCGCCCCGCTCCACCCTCTAAATGAAATTACATACATCTGCTGGCTCAGAGTATCACAAATGTACACACACTCACCGGTGTCTGCGCACACATCCACGCGCCTGTCTTTTGTCATCAATGATGCAATGGCCCAATAAGCCCTCTCCTCTGCAATAAGCCATAGTATGTGTGTTTGACTGAAGACAGCATTTCTCTTGGTTCCCTCTGTCATTTATGCACAGATTGTGGTCATATTTAGGTGCCCATAAAGCACCAAACATATTGCTTTTAAGTTTATATTGTATTGAAGATGTTTAGCTCTTATCCATAAAGTCTAAAATAAAAGCATGAGTATAATGAGCTTAAAACACTTCATCACTGATGTTTGAATCTATCAAAAATTAGTCTAAAAGTCATATTTTAGTGACAATAAATGAAAGAAATTTTCAATTCTAGTTTAAGTATAATAACAAATAAATCACCAAAAGTTGGCACACATGTTTGTCTTCCACTGTTATTCAGAGGACCCCCAATTAATAAATAAGTAGTATGAAATGTCTTCTTAGTGTTAATTCTGTTATGATGCCTGTCGTAGCTTCCCAGCTATTAAAACCCCCTCTTGAGAAATGGAGGAGAAAAAAAACTGAGAGATAATAACATAAGCCCTCAGACGATCTTTCATCCTGCTTCCTCTGTTTTCATCCATTTCTTCTCTTCGCAGACGTACTAAGTGTCAGATTAATGCTGCTGCCGCTGTTTAAATGGCTTCCAGTGCCACAAAGCTTATACCCCAAATCTAGACATAAACAGTGGTAAGTGAACTGACCACAGTAGTTTATTTACACAGTGCAGAGAAAGAAAAACTGAGATACTGAAACAAACAAACAATCTGCATGTCGGCTTTAACGCATATTTAACCATCCTGAACCCAAAACACCGATGTGAAACAAGCTGCATCTCTAATTGTTGTAAACTTGTCGCAAAACTGCTTTAAAATAACTCCTTAATAATTGGTCTTCAAATCACTGAAACTACAGTCTGAATTATTACTTTGAAATCATCATGACCATCTGATTGCAGTACACTGAGGCAGCCAATAGAAGCTCCGGTGTTGTCAAACACACAGGTCTTCCTCCAGTCTTTACTTTGAGGTCAAACAAGACTGATGGAGCACATCGCATTGTACCATATAACAAAGTTACAGTATACAGCTTTAGTCCCAGGCGTGGGCGAAGCTTGCATTAGCCATGCATCTGAGTCTTGCTAGCTTTCCATGTGTTTAGCAATATTACACTAAGCATCAGACACTACCAGAGACGTGGGGGTTTTTTTGAAAGCCCGCTGAGTGATTGGTGGGATATGTATTGCCCTACAGTGAGAGGCTCCACTCTGTAAAGGCGCTCGACGGTAATCACTGAGTTAATCCCGCCCCGGCTGAAGCCGTATTGACGTTGTGAAGACATGGTGTGAAGTATGTTTACACAAAGAACATAAGCATGCAGTGTATTTACACACACACACACACACACATATATATTTATATATATATATATATATATATATAAATATCTGGTGGACATACTGAGTCTGCAGTGGCAAAAAGACTTAACTGAGACGTTTATCTATATCATCTCTTTCATGTGTGTATGCTTGTATACACTACGCTCTAATGTAGTTATTTACGGACATAGACAACGTAAGAAACTGACCTTTTATTTATCAGGCTCGCTCTACTGTCACTGATGTTGTTATACTCTATTTTAGCTTTATATTCAACCATCAACATTTGTCTTTATGCATTTAAAAGGGTGCAAAGAAAAAAATCGAGGCATAGATGTTAACAGCTTGTGATATTTAAATGGTGTATTATCATTTGTGTAACTGTTTGTTTTTCTCTGTGTACATTCTCCAGGCAACAACAAGGAGGAGGAGGAGGCTATGATGCAGGAGTGGTTCATGCTGGTTAACAAGAAGAATGCACTCATCAGACGACAGAACCAGCTCTCTCTGCTGTATGTGCTGTACTGTTTTACTGCCTGTTGACATGTTTTCATCATCTTTCTGTTTAGCCACACTACATTCACTATGCTCTGTTCTCAAGAAGATTTTGTAGTTTTGTGTTAATGGCTAACTACTAAAAACCATTGCCAAGAGCCATGTAGACACCGTTTGTTTTCCTATATTTTTTGTGCACCAGGGAGCATTGAAAACCTGGGAACATCACACATTCTGTTCAAGCATCAGATCAAACTCTTTGAAGCCAGACGGGGTGGGAGTATACTTTCCACTCCATTCATCCCCTCTGTCTATCCGCTCATTGATTTACATGTGGACGGGATATGAAATCAATAGAAATGTGGCGATCATCACTCTATCTCTAGTCTCTTCGTACTATGTGGTCAGCTGTGACAGGTGGAGACACACGCTGCCTTTTTTTTCTTCATTTGCGGCTGTTGGGATTTAAAAGCGTGCAACTGGCGGAGAGATTTAAGTATTCATAATCACATTACATCGTGGGAAAGGGGAGGCTTTTAAAGTGGCCAATTGACAGTAGGGCTGATTATTAGCCCTTCCTGTTCTCTCTTTGTGGAGGTGAAGAGAAAAGGCGCCTGTGAAGGACAAATTCTATTAGGGACAGAATAAGCTCATTTTTTAATATGGCTGAAAGAGGAAAGAATTCAATTTGTGCTGCATATGCAGGCACACACACATATACCCATACATGCACACATGCAGACCACATACACTCATCGCATGTCCATAGATGCAAATTCATTTCTTTGTCTTTTTTACTCTCCTTATCCTTCACATCATTCTGTTTTTTATGCATTTCCTCTCTTTATATTCCCCTTTTCTTTCCTCACACACACACATTGACCCCGGGCTGTGTGAGCGCAGTATGTGTATCAGTTATGTGTAGTAGATTAATGCGAAGCCAGAGAAGGTTCAGGCGAGTAGCTGAATCGATGTTTATTGCAGGTTTCTTTAAGTGCTTAATGATTTAGTCATTAACATATTGATGAACTTTGTTGTGTGTGTGTGTGTTTTTCCCCTCTCTCTCTCGCTCTTTCTAACTTGCCGCAGGGAGAAAGAGCACGATCTGGAGAGACGCTTCGAACTGCTGAACAGAGAGCTGAGAGCCATGCTGGCCATCGAGGGTAAGACACGCACACAAATACACACCCAGGAGGTCTCATCAGGGTTTAAGATGGTGTCTGCAGGTATCAGACAGTAGAGATGTGTCTGCTCTCTCTTACTTACTTGCACTTTGTGACTTGTGTTTAAATTTCAATCTCTTGACTTAGTGACATCAGATGCATTTTGACAACCACTTAAATTAATCAAGAATCGCTACTGACTTAATCTACTGGATTATACTACTGTTTGCAGATGTGAAGCTGGATTTTGCTCTCCCAGTGGCTGGCTGATTAATAAATCTTCCTACATTGTGTCCATTCAGAGTAGAACATGTGATTATGTTTGTTTTAGCTGCCAAAATGGCTACTAGTAAAGACAAACAGCATTCATTTCCTGGTGATAAGGAGATGGTAAAGCCACTGTCAGGGTTGTTTGTGTTCTTGTAGTAAAGTGATTCATCTCTCTCCACCTATGTTGATTTCATGAGCCTTTTTTTGCATTTCATCCAGCTGTTGTCCAGCCTTCATCGAGAGCCTAAAGCAGAATGATTTGAATTCTGCGTCAGCCTCTTGATGAGGATTAAGATGCGAGCTTGCGAGGGATTTCACTCCCTGATACTTGATCAATACTATCTGTTTCCCAGCTAGACCTCGACCAGCAGATGCCTGATTTGAAATCTAGCCGCGGCCACATTGAGAGACTGTTTACGAGGTTTAAAAAAATGCAGTTATATTATTGAAAGCTTGTTAACTATACCAAAGCCAGAAAAGCAGCCATTGTGTCGTATCAAAGTTGTCAGGGGGCCCGGGAAGTTTAATCCCCTTCGACTGCGTCCTCTTTGGCAAAATAAACCTTTTGCCAATCAATGCTAATTGATTTTGCCATTCGACATTGACCACCGCCGCCCCCTTCCACAACCCCCTCTTTCTCCCCACAGCTTTCGGACACCTATTGTAATTTCACTGGGCACCTGATAAGATACCTGGTCCATAATAAATCAATTGTAATTAGCAAGAAAGGAGGTGGGCCAGGCCGGGGTGGTGGCTTGTGGGGGGAGCAGACATGCGTAGCCAAGCAGGAGCTCCAGACGATGCCACGCTGCCTGCATCCAGGCTGATTTCTTCTGTCTTCTCCCGACCATTTTATTTATTTATATTTATAGAACTGCTCCGTGTCTGCAACTCTGGTCAAATGGGAGGATTTCAGTTTTTTCTGGTTCATATGTCAGTGTGTTTTTGCTCGAACTTTATGTGTGTGTGTGTGTGTGTGTGTGTGTGTGTGTGCTTTTGTTTATTGTATTTATTGTTTATTGAAGTGTGTGCGCAAGTCATTTTCTTTTAGTGTGTTGCTGTGCGTTTCCTGGGGCTTCTGTGAGTTCCAGCATATTTCTTCATATATAGGATGTGTGGCCTGTGTCTGCGTGCTCTACTGTGTGTGTGTGTCTGGGTGAGAGAGAGAGAGAGCAGAGATAGTGTGTGAGGTGAGGTGGAGAGGTGGTGTGTGTCGTGTCACCACGGTCCTCTCTGCCTTCATGTGGACTTGTTGGATTTGCAGCTGACTAACTTATCAGCTGGCCTTATTTTCCTCCCTAAGGGAGGCACTTAACATTCACAGGCTCTACCTTTCTGTAGCAGCCACAGATAGTTCTGAGCTGTTGGGAAGAGAGCTGTGTGTGTGTGTGTTAAAGAGAGACAGAGAGGATCTATTGGTTTCTGTTTGTCTGCATCTGCATGTTTACATCTCACAGGTGTGTTTGTGTGTCCACCTGTGTGCTTGTCTTTTTCCATGTCTGTGTGTTTGTGTTGAGCAGCCATCTCCCCAGCTGTTATTTGGTGCTTGGGCAGGTCCATTGAGCGATGGTCGGGCGTGCGAGTAATTGATGATTTGGTTGACCAGTCGATGACACACACAGAGAGAGAGAGAGATACACTGTGAGTCCGAGCAGAGAGAAAAAAAAGAAATACACATCACGAAGATACACCTGTCCTGACACACACACCAGTACCAGTCTCCCTGTATCTCTTCTTCTCAGTTGACCCACATAGTGTCTGTTCAGGTCGACGTGTGCCACAGCTGCTCAACAATGCTAACAGTTCTTGTCTGTTGTCAATTAGCAAAAAAGTGAAAAGCAGGAGATGATAAGTTAGCTGCCAACTGGGTTTAGCTGCTTGGCCCAGTCTCTGTTAAAGCTCAAGACCAGAACAGAGAGAGAAAACTTCTGACTCATGACGTTTTATTCTAGTTTTGTATTGCCAACTTCAGCTGCGTGACACTCAAGATACATGAGTGGAAGCATGAGTGGAAGAAGAGTGGAAAGAGGAATCAGGAGGAGATGATTCCTCTGAAATCAAGTGTGGAGCTGGGGATATTCTGCGAAACAACAAATTCTTTTTATGAGTTGGAAGAGTCATTTTGGTGTTGTGATCAAACAAATTAAATCATTACAGAAACTTAGAAGAAGCAGAGAAGGAAATGAATTGTAGAAGGAAACACTGAAGTGGTGGAGCTGCAGGGACGGAGAAGAGGTGTGTTAGTCTGGATGATTACAGGTGCAGTTATAATTGTATTACTGTGTAACATTGTCATGATTACTCAATAATACTCTTTGTAAGTAATGGGCAGCATATTATATTAAAACCAGAGAAATCATGACTCTAGGTGGCTCCATTTCCTGGCCTCCATCATTAAAGCCTCTGAGCATCACAGAGAGGACAAAAGGCGAAGGGAACAGAAGAATATGCAGTGATGCACAGTAACACATTTAGCTGATGTTTCTCCAGCAGCATGATGTTAAAACCTGTTTTCAGAGTTTGATTAAATGTGCAGCTGCTGCAGAATAAAGCAGTTGAGGGTGGGGTGGAGGCTGTCAGGCCTGTGTTTATGTTGTTTATGAGCATGCTCTGTGATAACCACTTCCTTGCACCTTCTTGGTGTGATGCCAGGCGGGAAAATGCCATCTGTATGCCACACACTCATCTCCCTGCCACAAAATTGATCCACTATGCCCTCTTTATCTGTTTACCGATTCACACCTATGTGTTCACACACGGAACTGTGTCTTGGCTCCTTCAGCGGCCTGTGTGTGTGTGTGTGTGTGTGTGTGTGTGTGCGTGTGTATGTGTTTTAAAGTGGACGCCCTCTCGCCATCTAAAAGGGAATTATGCATAGCCGGGTCCCAGAGTTTTTCCTGTTACGGTTTGATATGATAAGCTTTTTTATATGTTCAAAATCAATATGTAATCCTATGCAGGAGCTTATCCCTCTCCACACCCCCGACGCACATACACACACACACTTCCCATTTGTAAATCTATTTGGGCTTTGTAACACATCGGGGCAGCACGCTACAGACCTTGATTGATTAGGTGCACTATGGAATCCTATCACATGGGCGACTTTTGATGATGTCGCCAACTCTTTCAGGGTTGCTAGTTGACTGGAACCGCCGATAACAAGTACCTTCGTTGTAAGAGTTTGTCGGACTTGAGTTGTGGGGAATTTAGGAAAATAATTTATGTGCATGACGCTTGTGTGTGCTGCTTTTTAGGCTGTTCTTCATTCAGGCGACAAGTCCTTAGTTTAAATGTACATTGAAATGTCCAGGATGTTGGAACAAGTGCCTCCTGTAGTGCAGCTAACACGATATTATATGCTGTTTGTTGTCACACATGACGGAACAGGTGGTGACATTATGCATTTTATTTTAGATTCATCATTCACAATCTGGATCTTTGACTGTTGTCTGCCTATGTTTTAAAAAGTTAGAAGAAGAGCTGTACTGTCTATTAAAAGTTTTCATATAACTCAGTTGGCGAGTCAAAAGGGTGGATAACCAAATGCATTTTCTAGTTGTCTAGTTGTTCATGTCATCCAGTCCAGCAGTGTGGCTCATTGATGTGTTTTTAATATATCAGGTTTTGACTACTTGTTATTAGGATCAGTTAGTTGTTGAATTTGGCTTAGAATATCATTAGACTTGTCATTTATATGATAACTGTTGGATCATAATCAGGCTTAATTACAGAGAAGTTTCGAACAAGTTTTGATCAAGAATGAAATCACCAAACGTTTGTGTTTCAGTTTTCAGCGTTTCTGTGTGACGTGCCTGAGAGTCACTCTCCAGGTTGGTGTTGAGATCATTTGTATTTATCCACCATTTTTCCCAGCCCGTCGACTTTCTTCTCCTCTGGTGACACTTTTTGTGTCTTGACTCCACTTGGATCCCGGCCAAAATCAGCTTTTTGAGGCCTTTTACACAAGAACAAGAGGTAGAAAGAGCTGAGCAGAGGGGAGGAGAGGAGAGAGAAAACAACAACAAAGAAATAGAAGGGAATAAGTTTATAGATCGGGTTGGTCATCCTCATCCTACATGTTGGACGACTGGATCAGATCCTCTGATGTCAAATCATTAAAAATGAGAGAGCGACAGAGAGCTGGATTCATGTAGGACGGTCTCTCCTCGCTTTGAGAGAACAGGGCTTTGGACCAGTTTGCTCTCTTGAATAAATTGAGTCAGAGGGACCGGGCAGGGAGGGGTTCATGGGGATTTGAACCAGCGCATTCTTGTGTGCCTTGTGCAGATTCACATGGTTACCATTGGCGTGCACGGCGAGGGTTATCTGAATACACACCCACCATGTGAGTTGTACACACTCTCCTCTAAGTCTTTAACCTCTCTCTCTCTCTCTCTCTCTCTGTCTGTCATGGGGGAGGCGGGGTTTACGTGGAGGGGGTGGGGGGTTAGCTGAGTGGCTGCAGGGTGTTTTGTTTGTTCCCGGGTGTCTGGTTACCCAGCCTGCCCTGCTCTGGTGTTGCCTGGTCACGTCTCTCATCGGCTCTCTTTATTGTTTACCTTCCTAATGAGGGGGGCGGGACTCTGCGACATGTGATTGACAGCCCCCCCCCTTCCCTTGGCTTTTTGGCTGAGATGTGCTCTGAAGGAGAGGGAGGGCAGGATTGAGAGATTTTTTTTACATACCTCTCAGTGTTTTTGTGGTAAGTTTTTTTTTTTTGTGCCTCTTCCTGAACCTTCCTCTTGTGGGTCTGCCTTGTTGAGAGAGGATTGTGGGAGTTATGGCAGATATGCATACACACATTCCTCTCTCACAATTATCTAAAGATGATGAATCACATGATGACTCATCTGTTTTTACTTTTTCTGCCCTTGACACACTTTGTCTTTATTTGTGAGTATCCTGAACCACCTCTTCTTCTTAAAAAATGAAACAGAAAATCTTCAGATCTTCACATTTGGACGTATTTGGCAGATATTAAACTATTTGTCGACTCCCCCCACAAAGCCAGAGGAGAGTAAATTTGCTTCCCTGAGAAAAAAGGAGGGAGAGAGAGAGGAAGGAAGAGGAGAAAGTAGAGAGCCAAATATTGGGACTTTGTTCATTTCGCTCTGTGGTCGACTTCAAAGGGACGAGCGAGGCCAATGAGGAGAGCGCAGACCTTTCAGGACAAACACACTGGGCCCAGCATGACACACACACACACAGACACACACACACTGCCTGACTGCCGCAATTTGACTCAATGAAGGGGGGGAATATTTATTTTTAATAAAGCCACACTTATTTTGGTACTGACATTTTACAACATCCCTTTTATTCTCGAATCAATAAGCGGTTAAATATTGATAGAGGGGTGAAGTTGCCTACACGCCACAGAAGTTGCACTTGTCTCATCTGTGTCTAAATCCTCTCAGGGACAGAGCTTTTGTTTGTTTGTTTGTTTAATATGATGGAGGCTTTTTGGGTGCAATGCGTTCTCACACTGAGCTGAGGAGTAGGTGGAGATTTCTTCCTTTTGGTGCTGGACAGCGTGGAAATCTACAGAGAGACTTTCTCTGATGTGTTTCTGTGTCTGAACATCGGATCAGTTGGATTTAAGATGAGGCTGTTGTCTAATTACAGCACAGGTTTTCCTGTTTTACATGATACGTTGTCACTGGATCGTTGTTTAAATTGTACAAAAAGGAAGTAAAAAGCAAATTGTTGTAATGACATCATTCTTTAAGCACTGTTCAGGATTTGGGGGTGAGGGAGGGAGGGAGCAGTGCTGCCCCTGTGTTGGGTGAATGTGGAGCCAAGGGCGCCAGGCGGATATTTGAGCCCCAGGGGGAGTGAGTGCTCTCCTGTGGGCATCCCCCCTCCCCTACTGGGAGAGGCTGAGGGGATTTGGATTGGGGGTCCCACCTGGACCCTGTGGGGCCCCTTCCTGCAAAGATCCTGGAGAACTGAGCGGTGAAAGTCAGGGGCCCACCTGTTTATTTAGCTGAGGAGTGTTTGGCTATGAGCTGACTTTTACATGTTTGGATTTATTTGGATTTTGACCTAAATCAGATATTTTTGTTAATCTTAATCAAGTGAGAACAGCAACAGAATTTCACACTTTAACCTCAAAATTTAATTGTTCCTTTTTTGACTCAAACAAATGAATAGAAAAGATATGTTCAATGGGGCTGTCATTTTTAATAGCTGATGAAATATTGTTTATTTTGACCAGATTTTCACCATTTTCTACAGGAATTACCTTTAAGTGATGAGAAGTTTGCTTCCAGAAATCGTTTTAAAACATAGAAGTCAATCATTTGAGTTTTTGAAATGATGAAAGAGGACTTTAAATGAGCAGGTTTTCCTGTGGGAATGTGATCCTTCACATATCTCTGTGTGCATCATGAGGCTGCAGATTAACATGACAATGTCCTTCAAGAGTGTTTGCGCAGGTCAACACATCATCACTGTGCACACACAAACACACACATACACTTAGTGTGTTTACACCTCATATCTACACACTCATCCATACGTGGAACAGGTCTGGTGTCCATTTCTACACAGTCCAGCAGGTTAATAAGAAGGTGAACCAAACTGAGACGACCTGTCCGTCATGTTGAAGCACTGTGGTCATTAATGTGACTCAGGAGAGCTGAAGCCATGTCCAAAGTGTTTGAAAAGATGTTTTTAAAACGGGTTAATTCAAAGTGCTCAGGAGGTTCTCTTCCAAGAGGATCCAAGATAATTCAGCATTTAGTAAAAATGCTGTTTTCCATTGTGACATCATCTTAAAACTTGTCATCCATGGGACAGTGTGTGTCGAGGTTTTTAGAATGAAAACACATCGTCCTCGCTGTCTCCTGGTCTGAAGGAGTTTGTTCCCCTGCTGTCTTTGCAGACTGGCAGAAGACGGAGGCCCAGAAGAGACGAGAGCAGCTGCTGCTGGATGAGCTGGTCATACTGGTCAACAAACGAGACGCGCTGGTCAGGGACCTGGATGCCCAGGAGAAACAGTAAGTTACCCACAAATCCTCCAAAAGCAGACACAGAACAAAAAAAGTGAATGTGAAACACAGAGTTCTGCTGGAGTTAGTTTCTCCTCTCAGTCTGGGAATATCCAACCCTCTTTGGTGAGTTTGTGCAAGAGCGTCAACTGCCTTTCGTTACATTTCCAGAGATCCCCCAGAAACACATTGCAGGTTATGTTGTGTTCCAACCAGCCTGCAGTCATCCTGCATTCGCGGCAGCACACCTGCATGGGCAGGATCTCTTCCAGATTGGCGGCACCGTCCACCAACAGGGTGCCAGGCGGGTGAAAGGTTGGAGCTCGGCCACTCCGCTCGGGCAGCACCGGCTGTGTTACCTGTGTGTGTGTGTGTGTGTACCTCCTCCCCCCCCAACACATCTGACCTTTTGACCTTTGCCCTCCGCAGGGCCGAGGAGGAGGACGAGCACCTGGAGAGGACGCTGGAGCAGAACAAAGGAAAGATGGCCAAGAAAGAGGAGAAGTGTGTGCTTCAATGATTGTCATTTCAGAAAACAAAACACAACCAACAAATGTAGCCGATAAAAGAAATGTATCATTATTAATATTATTATTATTATTTGATAGTGGCTTGGACATTTCTATCAGTTATTGGAATCCTGATGTGTTTGTTTTGGACTCGGCTGAATTAAGAGGCCCTGCGATGCCTTTGCACCAACTTTATACTGACTCAAACTGTCCCACTTGTACACAACAATTTTTATTTGAATTGTCCTTTGCTTTACCAAGACCGGTACTTGTATGTAATATAAATATGTGGGAGACAAGAGATCCTGTCAGGCGGTGCGATATTTGCATGTGATGATGCAGCAGCACAGCCTTCTCTGTCTGAATGTGGAGACCAGTAGGTTGGAGGTACAGCACAACTGGGATTAATGGGTGGGAATTTTTTTTTTTTCTAACTAAGCTGAGAAGATGAGGACTGAGGTTTTGAACTTTTAAAAGGAAAGAAAAGAGTTGCTATGATATCAGTCTTTTCAAGCTACTTCATTACTTGACTGTATCTTTTTTTTAAAAATAATTTCATTTTAAAGTTTTTACTTGTAAAATATGTTAAAGGGGGAACGCATTACTGTTCATAAATCTTAACTTTCCTATTGCTTTTTTTTATTGTCTTGGCTTGAAAGCAGTTTACCAAAAGATGATGTTTAAGAAAAAAAAAAAAAATCTCATGTTGTAAATTTTCATCGCTGCTCTGACCAACAGCTTCCAAAATGCTCCTTTTTTGTCAGGATTCATGCAGTCAAAAACAAAAAAAACACAAAAAATATATATATATATATATTATTTATTGCCGTTTGTCCTTTTAAGCTGCTTGTGGGTGAATCTACCATCACGTTTCATTTCATGTGCATTTTGCTCAACAGCTTCTGGTTTCTATTTATTGTATTCTGAAGAAGAGAAATATGCTTCCACGTGCATCACCTTAGAGCTCCACATCTGGTTACGTGTTGAACATTTATCTGTTTTATTTATTCCAGTGTCATAACCCACGTCTTCAATAATAAAGTCCTTATGATTTCATACTCCACAAAAGGCATTGTGTGGCGTATTTTCAATCCTCTGGAAAATGACGCAGATATTTGAAAGCTGCATGGAATTTAATCTACAAGCGTTTAAACACGTTTTTTTAAATAATTCT
>JBBPCS010000573.1:5409983-5424068 GCA_037974645.1 Hollardia meadi | reverse complement strand
CACACACACACACACACACACACACACACACACACACACACACACACACACACACACACACACACACACACTGCTGAGCTGAGGCTTTTTTTGTCAGTGTTATTCCTGCAGGCCCAAAACCATAAGCAGCAAGACTCAGATTCGCACAACACATCGTTTCTTTATCGCTCCACTGCTGCGGCTGCGGCCGCTCTGGATGCCAGGTCATACAGCAGTGTTGAGCTGAAGGCAGACAAACAGCCACAAACACAACACTATTAGTAATGGCTTGATGTCACTTTTTCATTGCTGACAGTATAGTAATACCATAAGCTTGAGTAATTGCCAGCACCCCTTTTTTCTATCAAATATTAATGTAGGTGTTCTTAAATCATTCCTATGAAAACACTTAAACCTCCATGAAGTCATTTTTTGGGCATTTATATTAATTTAAATGACCATGTAATTTAAGAGCCAATTCCAACTTCAAATTCTGAAGTTACATGCATTTAACCACTTTAAGGTCATTGTTCCCCCAATAAACATATAAAGCAGGTAAAAAAAAAGACAAAGACAGATGAGTACAAGCTAAAGATCCATATATTTCTCAGGAATTTGTGGACCAGACCCAGACCTACAATGGGATGCTCATGTTGCTCTGTGTCTGCTAATGTGTAAGTAGGCAAGCGTAGCACATGGCTAATTTTATTAACAGCATGTTGATCAAAACATGGCTACAAGTTTCATTTTGTGTGGTATCAGACCAATTTATATTTGCGGGACTTTTCTGGATGGAAATTCTTTCTGCAAGGTCCCCTCAAGACATGTTTTGAGACATATAAAAATAATTGATTTTGAATTATAGTTTGGTCTGATAGTTTTATCACAAAATGTTTCATTAGATAGTTCAAAAAAAATTCTTAAGAGTCTGAGCCTATAAATATTAAAACTACACAAAGTCTCCCACGTCCTTAAAAAGTCCACATCACACTTATATAAGTTGTATACTGGACCATGACTGGTTTCCAAACTAGATATGATGTCACACAATCCTGTTCGTACGCACACTATCGTATGTATCAAAAGTTTGGAATCTCCTTCCACAAAGTAAAGATTGAGAGAGATGAACATCTAGCAGATGCATAATTATATATTTCTTATTTATATTAAGAGGTATTTTTGAAAGAAAGAGAAAAAAACATCAATATAACGGGTGATTCAGTGTCACAGTTTTGAATGTCTGTGTGTTACACTGAAATTTAAAACTTTCTGCCTTCAACTGATGAATGAGAAAACTGCATTTTAGGCGAACTTCTGCACACACATTGTTTATTGGTACCTCACTTGGATGTTTGACCCTTGCTGTACAGAATCAGCGAGGGTCAAACATCCAAGTGAGGTAACAATAAACAAAACACATTTTTGAGACAGTTTTTACTCCAAACTCTGGTCAGTTTGTACTAAATCCTAAGCTTGAACTAGTCTCTTCCTGAAATGAGGACAAACAGATTTTTTTCACTTCAGGGGATTTCATTCAGCTTTTTACCCCTTAAAAAAATTTGCCACTTAAAAACACAGAAAGATGGTTGAAAAATAAATAGGTTTCATAACATCACAATTGAGTAACAGCAAAGTACAGGTTACAGAAGTAGGAAAAATAGAACAGATAGGTCACAAGGTCATATCCAATTTACAATTTGTGTCAGTTCAATGAATGAATAAGACATGTCTGATGTGCTGTACAAATGTGATTAACACATGTAGAAGGTGCACACAAACCACATGGCAATACACAGTAGATGCTGGTTTTATGAATCTATTTTTGTTTTTGAGACAGATGTATGTGACGTAAAGAAAGTGATGATAGGGAGCGTCCCACCTCAGCAACCAGGGCCCTTTGCGCAGATGTATCCATACACACTTTTCCAAGATAGCAGAGGACACACACAGCAGGAAAAAAACAAATAAGGATTTGTCACCATCACCTTGGATATACACTCTGTCGTACCTTTATGTATACACATAAACACGCACACATACACATGCAACACAGTCAGTCTCCTAGAGACACTATCTTCGTCTAAAGCTCAGCAGACTGTGAAAGACAAGACAGAATGGAAGAGGGGAGAAAACAAGAAAATGGAGAAACAGAGCATTTCTGTCCAACAGAAGAGATGGACTGATAGGTGGCAGGAAAACGCACAAAAACTCCCAGAAAAGTCAAACTTTTACCAAACCTACTGTGCCTCACAAGGACGCACTGGTCACTTAACGGTTCTCAATGTATCCATGATGTGGTGCGCAGCAGGCTGATCCATGTGCACTTACTGAAATATTTTCTCCAGGTACTGTGCATATAATACTGTACATGAACAACCAAACAAAAAAGATCACTGATAACTTATTTTCTGGGAAATTATCATCAAATATGAAATGTGTCTACCACCCGATTTTACACATTGATGTCTGTTTACTGGTCTTGGGGAGTACTGCATAAGAGACATGTGTGAAAAAGTTGTATAAAGCCTTTCGTGGCTCCAGAGGGAGCTGCGCAAAGTCTGATAAAAGTCCTCAAGTGATGTCACTTGAGTCACAGTTGGTTGGATCTGAAGACTACAAGTTTGAAAATGAAAATATTTAGAGGTATGGAGACAGAAGTGACCTTACCAGACCTCTGTAGACCAGTATACCGAGGCAACTGGCCTTGTGTGTTTGTTTATTAGACAAAGCAAGTGAGTGCCTGTGTGACGTAAAAGCAATCTCAGCTTCGACCTGTCTGAAGTGAACGTCAGTAAACTAAGATGGATTCAATAAAAAAACAGTTCATCAGAGTTGTAGTTTTCTTTGGCTGTTGTAGGTTTTAGCTTGTGCAGAGGGCTGAGGCTGATATTGTTTGATTTTAACCATTTAAGTCCTTAAAAAAAAGACGAAATCTTACATTTTCTAGAATGATAGACATTCATGTTGACATCACAAGAAAGTTACAAATCCCACCCACTCTTCTTTATTTCTTCTTTATTGTCTTCTGTCTGATTTATAATTGATTCTTCAAAGCATGGCACCCTCATTGGCAAACATGTGAAATTGCAGCGGGAGAATTATGGAATAGGTTAGACATGTAGCAATTTTCCAAACTGTGCTATGGTGGCACTCCTTTGTTAACATTACTGAACATGTGTGTGGTGTCAGAAAACATACAGACGTTTCACTGGTCAAGTTAACCAATTACACGTTAAAAGAATGGACAAATACAGTTTAATGGTGTCAGAGTAATATAAAGAATGTCATGTATAATGCAATAAACAGACATCGATAGCATGAGAATCTGAAGAGAGCAAAGAGAAAGTGAAAACAGATGGAGAACTGGTGTTGACTGACAGTCAGATTGTTAATGTAGATACAGGTAAGGTGGGGAGAAGGTGTGAAAACAAAGTGAGCGATGACAGAAAGAGCCAGAGAGAGAATTATTGAGAGAGTGGGAGATTGAACATGGTGATAAGTGCTACCTTTGACTTTGAGTGAGCTCTTGGTGGACCACAAGTGCAGCTCAGCCAGGCAGAACGCCATCTGACGGAGGAGTGTAACCTGAGTCTGCAGAGAGGGACGAGTAAGAGAAAAGAACAAATTAAGAGAGGAGGAAAAAGACAGGGCAGACCAAACACAAGCACTGATGCATATCTTGTTGAGGCAACATAATAGATCGACATACGTAGGTGTAAGGGTCAAAGCATGCCTGTAGCCATACGTGCTCACACACAAAAACTTTTATGACCACCAGTTACTAGACAGTGAAAATATCATTGAATGACCAGGTAATGTGAGCACAAAGGCGTGGAATGACAGCACTGGAAATGTCAAAAAACCTCATCAACATTTATACATAGAATGGAAATTTTTTACTTTTTCAGTTTTATCTTTTGTATTTTGAACAGCCTGATTAATTATTTTAAGTGTTGAATTTAAAGGAACATTTAAACCCCAAACCAATAATACATATTTTTCTGCTTACCTTTAGTGTTATTTATCCATCTACATTGTTTTGGTGCAAGTTGCCGAGTGTTGGAGATATTGGCGGCAGAGATGTCTGCCTTCTCTCAAATATAATAGAACTTACATAATGGAACTCAACAGCAATGTCTTTTCCAGAACCCGGTTCTTCAAGGTAATCTAAAGAACTTGTTGTGAGCAGTTTCATGTAGGAATTATTTTCTTTCCGTATCACAGAGCAGAAGGAACAGAACACATCTACTCATGGGTGAAAGGCTAGCTAACTAATGTTAGTGCTCAGCCAAGAGGACGCCATTAATGTTTATATCCCACTATGTTATAAGCACGAACCCCTTGTCCTGAGTAGATACACATTTCCGTCTGAATGGGGATGTGGTGTAGTTAGTAGTTATATGGCAAAGTGCCATCTAGCTCCATTATATATTATATTCAGCAACTCACCAAAAACAATCGACAGGTCAGAGAATAAAATAATGTATTTTTAATTTTGGGGTGATCTGTCCCTTTGAGTTAAATTTGTTTTTACTCTGTTTTTTTATAGTAGTCGTCATCGGAACAGCAGCAGTGGAGTTGTATTAGTAAGAGTAACAGAAGTAGTAGGAAATATATTTGAAATTGCAAATAGTCATAGCAGTTGTGGGTGTTCCTTCAAAAAATGTGACCTCCTGTACCTGCTATACCTGTATTACAGGTAAGTAATAGTAGTGGGTTCTTCTACAGGTACAGGTATGTATGCAAATATTTCACCAAAAACTAATTTAAAACGACGTAACAGAAAGAGACAGACATGCACATGAGACGATACTGAGACAAAGTCACGGCCGGGCGACGGTGCCGGCACCTTCAATAACACATCACAGGTGAGCAGTGATGGACACGCACTTTGGAGCTGACAGCTAAGACAAAGCAGGCAACTTCTGTTCCTGGAGGGTTAAGCTGTTAAGCTTTCTTCTGGTCCTCTCTGTGGGGTTTCCCCTGAAGTATTGATGATCTATCACTGTATGTTGCAGGTGTACTTTGTTCTGTCTGTGTGAGCAGTGCTCCGACTGTGTATTGAACCACACATGATGTTTCAGTGATAAAAAGAATTTCATACTCTGGAATCAATAAAATTTCAAATACAACTGCCCCCACTAATGTTGAACTGCAGCTGATCGTACCATTACTAATGATGTTACTAATAGATATTAGTACTAATGTTACTACTACTATGTGAAAATTTGTATGTCATCCCTGGAAAAACAGGCTGGTCAAGGTCAGTTCTAAAGTTCAATGTTTATAGAAGTCTTAAAGGTCCATTGTGTTGGGTATAATGGCATCAGTGGCCACAAAACTCGCCAAGGGCCCTTACTAGAGCCAGTGTTTGGTGTGTCCATTCTGGACTACTGTAGAAACACAGTGGTGCAACATGGTGGATGAAAACACAATGATCCTTTTTTTCAGGTTATACACTAACGAACATATAATTGTGAATATTATATTCCATTTCTGCCAATAGATCCCCCTAAATCCTACACACTGGACCTTAAATAGTTTGTTTGTTTGGGGAAGTTGTTATCATTTGCACTTGCTAGGCTAATCTTGTCATATTCACCGCGAAGATTAGCCTAGCATGTCTTAGAGCCCATATATTACAGTTAGATTAGGCTAATTTCACCGTCAACACATTTATAAACTGTATACATAAAGACGGTTTGGAAAAAGAATGGAAAGAATAAAGTATATTTCCAAAAAAAAACAAATGAATCTTTAGCCAATGTTTCTTCATTGTGTGAAGCACCTTGAAAAAAGAATGCAAAGTGCTTTTGATAATATTATGCTGGTCCCTTCACTTGGATATTCCGGTGTACAAGTACAGGCCGGTGCAGAATATCTGTATAGTGTAGCAAAGTTGTAGCAGTATTGCTGTGTCTGAAATTCATTTCTCTATCTGTGTAGCTGAAGCTCTGTGTCTCTCCACCCTCTCTCTCCCTCTTATTATCTCTTGTTAATGCTGAGAGAGGGATCTTTCTTATCTTTCCCCTCTTGCACCTCCTGGTGTGTGGGAAAAAAAAAATCTCATTTTGCAACTCAACCCTCAAAACTACAAGTCCCAACAAAAATACACACGGATAACACTGGGTGCCATGGAAACACTGGGGCTAGCATGGCATGGCAGCAACAGCGCAACAAGTTTACTGACATAAGAGGATTCTTTAATCCCCTGCTAACCAGCGTTTTTAGAGAAAGTCAGCCCTTTTGGAGAGAAGACCTAATTTCAGACAGCTTTCATTTTGTTATTGCCAGTCTGGCTGACCGAAAAGTTCTTGCGAACTTGTTCTGGACAACTGCCGGGTGTGTCAGGGAATTTATGGCAGAATAGAAGAAATAAGGGGGCTGACTTGGACACAGAAATTGCGCGAGTCCATGTTGGACAATGATATGTGTGTCCATGAGCCCTGTGGCGACATATCAGGGCAATTACTACAGAGAAAGAGTGACACATTAACAAAGGACAGTGAGAGGGTTTGTTCAAGACGAGGTCTTCTTAATGTGTACCAAGATAAACGGTAACTGAAAATTATTTACAGTAGCTGTCATTCTGCCACATCCTGTTTGTCTAATGACTTGCTGCTCCAGTCTCTTTACACAAACACGCAAGCGTTTGCCAAATATATCACTCCTGAACTGTACTTGCATTCCCTTCACTGTTGCAACAGATTTCGCTCCCCAGCTGACCTGCTCACCAACCACAATCCCTTCAGACCCATTAGGTCATCATGTGTCCATTTTCAAACTGTACTTCTAAACTCACTGAAACTCACTAAAATCTGATAAAGTCAGATCTGATGAAGCTGCCATTAGTCCTGTTCTCTGGAATAAAACTGTTGACTAGAGATCTGTCAAAACTGTGTCCACATTTAAAAGTAAATTACAATGAAAAATATTATGATTGGTTATGATACAGACAGTATGTGTCTGTGGGGTGGATGTATAGTGTGATTCTTTTGTCTTTTTTTGTTTTTTTAAAATTGTATTTTCATTTTCCCTTCTTTTCTTTTGTTACTGTTGCATTTTTGTGATTTCTCTTCAGTCATATCCTCCATCAAACATGCAAAACCAGATGTAACACCCAGACAAGCATGAGTTTCACCTCAATAAATTGCTGTTTATAGACTTGCCTTTTAAAGAATGCAGACACACCAATTTCTTGCTGTTCACATGGAAGCATGTGCATACGAGGACAAAATAGCATATTTTTAGTGAATTTCGAGAAAATGTGAATGAATGCTTGTTTCCATCCATCATTATGACATTCCTAAACAATGTAGAAAACATGATGCAATTTCTGTTTGTTTCATGTATCAATTTAATGAACATTACTGTCTTCTCATCGCTCCACACAGATGTTTTAATTTGCTGCTATTTTTTGTCTCCCTCAGTGATTTATTTGCCAAATCTGTTTCCACTGCACTTTCTTGCATTCTGCTTTTGTCGATACACCAACTTTTCCACCTGAGGCAAGTGTAAGAATTTTTTCTTTTTTTTGATATTTAAATTTTTTTTTGAATTGTTAACTGTTCCTCAGTTTTTTTAATGCATATTAGATGTAAATGTGCCTAATGACACATGCACGGTTGCTGACTTTAATGTCCACACAGACTAAGGAAACTAAAAGTAGTATATAAAATATATCACTGGTACTTAGTGAAGTGAACAATATGTTAAAAACAGTAATTATCTTGTGAAGAGGATCACCTGTTATTTTGAAATATTGATGACTAAATCTATGAAGCATTTTACAAAACTTAATTTTTTGTTGAAAGCTTCTGGTACAGTGACAAGACTGGTACATTGATTGTGCTCAGAAAGTTTAATGCGCACACACACGCACTCCACAGGAACTCACATTCACATACACATAGCTACACATACAGGAGCATACACACATGCAGCATGCTGCACAGGTCCTGGACAGCTGCCACACTCATTCTGACTTCTGGTTGGGGTTGCTGTGGGTTACCTGTCACCCTGCAGAGCTTTAAAGGGGTGTACGGCCAGTGCAGAGAGCACTGTGTGAGGGGTGGGCGGTCTAGGTTATTGTACTGTGTCTTTACACTAGTAAAGAGGCTGCTTTAACATCAAAGGGAGGGAGGGAAAACATATGACTCCTCTTTCAAAGACAGTCCACAGGAACTACGACCTTGTCTGCTCTATGCATCTCTTTCCCTGCTCTTCTTTCACTGTCCCCTCTGGGTGGTTACTGAGTGTGAGAGCATGTGTGTGTGTGTGTGTATATGTGTGTGTGCAAAGAGGAACAAGAGCAACAGAACGTGTCTTTGTATGAGTCCGTTTGGATGTGTGTGGTATGAGAGATAGAAAGAGATAGAAAGAGAAAGTCAAAGACATAACTTTAAGTAAATATTTATTTGAGACTGGTTCTCTCAGAGTGAAAGAAAGAGACAATCAAAGCCTTTCTAAAATATCTGGATTGCAGTCCTGTCTCGTCTCTCACTCTTTCTTGCTCTCAACAACCACAAATCAAACAGACATTTATAAAAGCTAACAGAATCTAACATTGAGCCATTGTTCCATACAGGCTCCGAGTGTGTCATGTCCGGCTACAGTGGGTATCCAGGTGGATATCATGCATCAACATCTTTGTTTGCATCTGACTGATGGCCTTTCTAACATCCTGTTCCTCCACATCCTGACCCTGAAGGAGGAATTACAGGTCCTGACCTTTCTACAATATGCAATATATTAACACCATGTGACTGATAGGGGGAGTGTCATGATTCCCCAAATCCACAATTCTATTTGACTTTTGATTTTAAGGTCATGGGGGTGGAGAGAAAAAAAAATACTGTGAGAATCGCTGATTTTGCTTTTGATTTCAATGACTGAAAAATAAATCGTATTTCAATAATTCAAATATTCAAAGTTTTGATTTACACTCAAAATCTCGACACCCATACTAAAAACACTAGAAAGGAAGTGGATTCCTCCACCAGGGCTGCGCATTTCTCTAAATTTGTTATTTCATATCTTGTGTGTGCCTACATGTTAAAATACATATAATTTTTTATTTGCCAGATTAAAGTATTTTCTGGGAAAATAGGAAAAACACAAAAATCATTTCTTGGATCCAGATCTGCACCACAAAACAAACAATCTTTCCTTGACTCCTAAAACTAAAATCATCAAAGCAAAAATCATGTCTGCTCCCACATGAGAACTGTCATTTGTCTACATCAGAACTATGTTGATTTATGCAGATGTATTGGATGTAGACATTTTTTTAAACATTTAAACCTTTTCAACAAAGCTATATAATGACCTCTCAAAAATTAATTTTCTTCATTTGCACTGAGTGTCTTTGATTTCACTGGGTGCTGAGAAAGCAAATAGGTTGTCTTGAGAAATATGATGAAATAATGGTGAAAATGAAGGAAAAAAAGATATAGCAGTAATATAGTTGGTAGGTTTAAGACATTTTAAATCTCTCATCGATTTTGCCCACTGAAAACTCTTTGGCTAAGGTGAGAGGAAAATGTACGGTGTGGCAGGGGGGACAATCAGTGGCCCATCAATTGCTCTGACTAAGGCTAGACATTTTGTTACCCTATAAATACCTCATTAGAACCACACAGATTTGGTTTAAATGTAAAGGATATATTGGCTCTTTGTGGACTTTGATATCTACAGTATTAGGAGAAAAGGGGCCTTCAAAGAGAGTCAAAATGTGGATTGAGTTGACAAATATTAATGGAAATTTTGTTCTCAAAACATTAAAATTTTAAATCATGTCTGATTTTAGCCTGACTGGTGCAGCCCTATAGCCTCAATGACACAAATGTTTTGGGAAATCAGACTGGAGAGCTGGTTTGAGAGTCCACCGTAGCTACCCCATTGGTGACTAAAACTACACATCGAGGTAACAGCAGGTATAGACATGGGGGGGCACAAGTACTGTGCTTGACTACCTGTGTTTTTTCTTGTAAGTTTCTGATGCCGGAACAGATTGCTGATAATGAGAGCTGTTCCTCATATTTACATTCCATGCAGGTAAATATGTAACGGGTTGAGGTGAGACCCAAACGCAGCACTATAAACCACAGATTTAATCGGTAATGACTTTTATTTCTCTTAAGATTAACAGACAGAGAATGCTTCGGGGGTGACAGAGACGTAGCAGTCTTGAGAATCTTCGATCACAATAGTGATTATTCCTTGACACTCACGTTGAGCAGAAGAGGCAGGATAAATCGGTATATATGGGCAGGCCGATACTGATTAGGAGCAGCTGTGAGATCAGGTGAGTAGCGTTGTCTTGATTATGTGGGCGTGGTAAACAGGTAGAGTGGAGCAGAGGTGAGGTGAATGGAAAATTACTAGGACCAGGTCTGACAGAGAGTGAATCATGACAAAATATGGGTGAGCTAAAGGTTGTAAAACCCAAGAAAAGTACACCGATCAGCCACAACATTAAAACCACTGACAGCTGAAGTGAATAACATTGACCATCTCTCTACAGTGCAATATTCTGCTGGGAAACCCTGGATCCTGGGATTCATGTGGATGGGCACACCCCGATGCCATTGGTCCCCCAGCAGAACAATGCGTGCTGCCACACCACAAAAACTGCTCAGGAACGGCCCGAGTAACGTGACAAAGAGCTTAAGGCGTCCATCTGGCCTCAAAATGCTGATTGAGCTACATGGGACGTGCCTGAAACATTACGATCCATGGAGTGCTGTTGGCATGAGGGGGTTAACTTTGTCTGAAACAATGTTTGGGTGGGTCAAAGAACATCCACATGAATACCAGGACCCAGGGTTTTCCATGGAACATTGTACTGTAGCCATGATCAATGTCATTCACTTCATCTGTCAGTGGTTTTAATATTGTGGCTGATCGGTGTATATTTTTCAGGATGGGACAGGTAAAAAATCCTAAAATCAGCATATTGCAAGCTAAGCTGCTCCTATTAAAATTTAAGAATGGTGCACATATTTTCTTTTTTGACGTCTTGGTGTGTAATGCAAAACACATCACTTTGTGTGCCAAAGAATCATCAGGTTCCAAGCATCATCAGCCAGTGGCTGCAGTCAACACAACTGATTACTCAAAAAAGTTAGTCTTTATTTGAGATAACTGTGGGCTAGTAGAGATGGCAAGTCAAAACCAAATCAGTTCAAATTTGGCGACCACCCCAGGGTCTATTAAGACTGTGGTCCAGATCTGGCGCTCTTCTACAACAAGAGATAGACGGGCCTAAAATAAAGGGAGAATCATAGATATTTTGTTTGACATCTCAAGAATCCTTTCTCAGAGGTTTACACATTTTCTCACTCACTCACTCAGACACACACGCGCACACACACACACACTCACACGCGCACGCACACACACACACACACACTCGCGCACACGCCAGAGGCAGTGCTGTCAGCTGGTGCAGTGGTCCCATTACTGTGAAAAGAGTGATGTGGTAAATTACAGGGTTAAAGAGCTGCCATTGGATGACTGACACAAGGCCATCACAGCCTTGCCTCAATTCCCCCCCACACACACACCTTCATTACACATCTCACACATACACACACACCTCACCTTGCTCTGTGGAGGTTCGTCTGTCAGTTTTTCCTTCCTTTTCCTTTTCTCATGTAACTTCACTTATCATCCCACTGCCTACTTGTCCCTTGCTTTTTATCTTTTTTGCCGCTCTTCTTGTCTCCCATGTTTTTTTTCTGATTTACCTCCTATTAGAAATGCATTAAGCTTTCTGACCCCGTCTGCAGGCTTTCACTCTCTCTTTCTGCCAATTTTTACTCTTCTCATTCTTTGTCTCGTCCCTCTCAAAGGACAGCATTTCAGTGTTTCTTTCTCTCTTGCAGTTTTTTTTTTACTCTACTCTTTATTGTCTCATCTCTCTCAAAGGACAATTTTGAGTGTATATTTTCAAATCTGAGGTGCCTTGCAGTTCTTGTCAAGTCTCAGTCACAGACTACTTCAACAAATAAACTCATGTATTCAGTAAACACACACAGGCACTCAAGTCAGTGCTACATCGCATACACTCCTATCTCTCACACTTCTGATATGTGGACTCATACGGCACACAAGCACATACGTATGCATGGAAAGGCATATACAGTATGACACATACTCTCCTATCTTTTAACCTTGTGATACCTGAGGAAATGTACACATGCACACATTTACATACATATGAAACCATGCAAACAGACCCCCACAAACTCTTATCTTTAGCATACACTTGAGGGAGAAGTCCTCAAGCTTGCAGTCTCATATCAGCGCAAAGAAAGGTGGACAAAATCTGAAAATAACATACCTCTGTAAAAAGAGTGATATAATTAGAAGTGAAAACCAGATAAAACAAAGAATCCAAGCCCTGAAAGGTCTAATGTAGGTCTGTGACTCCTGTGACAACAGATAAGAGACTGCAAAGTCTCAGGAGAAGACCCCCAAACATAAACATAACATAACATAGTAATACACTGCAAACCTAATAAGTATGCTTCATTCATGCTAGGAGTCTTACAACTCTGATAGTGCAACACAAAATAAGTTTTTAATGGATTTTTTTTCACTCACTTCCCATGATGCTTTAGGGATGCCAACAGGAAGTTTAATATTGCCAAGGATTCATTGAGTTATGCTGTGGGCTACAACTTAAGGGAGCTTTTCGTTAGCCTGTATTCGTTTACAGTTTAGCAAATTGGTAAAAAAAAAAAAATTTAAAAGCTTGCCAAATCAGCTATTAGCAGTTCCAGTTTGTAATGCATCCATGGATGTACAAACGACTATCACTGGATTACTTAAAGTGAAGGAATCTAAAATACATGATTCCTAGGCAAGTTCTGGAGTTATAAGGAGTGTCTGAAATTAAACCAGATTGATGGATGTTTATTCACAATTGATAAAAAGATAATTATATTTTTATAAAGTGTCAAAAGGTGTATCATGTCTATGTGTTCAGATTTGACTCATTTATGACTCCAGGAGTGGGAAAATCGCAGCTACTGGACGCTAAAGGTTTTAAAGTACCTTAACTGCCTCCTCGAGCTGTTTGTCACAGCACTGCTGCTGCTGAGACTGTTAGCTATGTTGGTAAGCAGGTCAAATCAGTGGGCCGGACTACAACTAACTTCCTGTTGTTTTCAGATCACCAGCATGCACCCATCCATTTTACCTCATGCAGTATCTTTGCCTTGCATCCTTCCCTCCGCACTAGGGTTGAGTGAGTTCTCAACAGAAACAAGTATCCAATACAGATAATGCACTTTTTGTATGTATGAGTATCATCCGAGTAAAATGTGTCAATATCCATACTTGTGATAAAGGAAAATCCTCATTGGGTAGCTGAATCAAGTTTATTCATTCAAGTTTATGAAAAAATTGTTCTGTAAATAGTTCTCTCTTGTGATCAAAAACACTGATCTGAGGCTCAATTCTGAGGCTGGTTTTCTAATAAAAATATTATAATAATATTTCCGTAAAACAAAGTTAATCAGCGAGCAACTCCAGAACAAGATATCTCAACAGCTATCGGTGACATGGCCATCAATACAGAAGCTGCAATGGAGGTTGCTAGAAGCTGTTTTTGACATTGATTAATGAAACATGTCGATTTCTGCATCAATCTCACGCTTGTCACCATTATTCTGTCCCTATTTTTCATGAATGTAGCAAGGTAGCTAACTAGTTAGCGATAAAGGAAGATGTTCTTCCCATTTTTGGCTGGACCGCAGAGGCCCAGCCCTAAGGGTCGCCCTGAGGCTGAGTACGTGAGTAAGTAAGTAAGTAAGTAAGTAAGTAAGTGTTGTTGTCGTCAATGATAACGGAGCAGTTGGTTTTGTGAAGTGTACATGTGCTGTGCATGCGGTGTGTGTGCCTGTGTGTGTAGCAGCAGCCTTTTGACGGTCATTTTTACACTGTCCATGTGTAATCACAGTAAACAGACAAGCTTTACCCAAGATAACAATGACTGCATGTCAGGTAACAAACTGTGTCGGGGTTGTTTCTGTCCACTCTCTCCTCGCTATATGTCTGTACGTTCACAAAGTGACTCGTGTTTATTCCTCCAGAAGC
>JBBPCS010000573.1:5362610-5373394 GCA_037974645.1 Hollardia meadi | reverse complement strand
GAGAGAGAGAGAGAGAGAGAGAGAGAGAGAGAGAGAGAGAGAGAGAGAGAGAGAGAGAGAGAGAAGATGCTAAAAATGATTTTTAGTTGTTTTTTTCTCCTGGTCAAACAAACCAGACACTGTCTGAGTTCCACTTTCAGTATAATAAATAGTATTTGACCAGGTCTGGTTTGAGTGTGAGTGTGTGTGTGTGTGTGTGTGTCTGCATAATGTGTGACACTGGCTACATATCAGCGGTATCATGGCTCACCTGTCATCAAAAAAGAAACACAGAAACATCTCACTCGGACTTTAAAGGGAGGGAGCAGTCACTCAGCCTGTCTGAGCGTTATACAGACGCCTAGAAGACTTAGTTTCCCACAATGCCTTAGGAGGTTTCCATTCCAAATCTATTGCTTTGAATGTGAAAAGGCCATGGTAATGCCTGATGAGTAGAACTGAAGGCTTAATTAACACACAAAGTGAGAGCAAGGCAGAGGCGGGTTGTATAAATACGACAAACAGATTTGAGAGGTGAACATGGGGGAAAGACACAGAACAAAACCCTCAGAACACACCTAGAATTTTATATCTGCTTAACAATATACGGTATTTTCAAATTAAAATGCTAAATAGTATTGAAGTTAGACATATCTGACAGATAAAGGATAAAGCGATGGTTCGTGGGCCATAAATAAACATCTTTGTTTAAATTAGCTCTAAGAGATGTACACAGATGTATATTGCAACAATAAACATGAATAAAACCATCCGTTTGTGCTACGGTCTGTTATTAGTTTTGAAAAATACTGTCTTTGAAGGGTTTTGGTTGTTTTTGGAGAAACAAACAAAAAGTTTACCCAGCAGTGTTCTTTGTTTGGTTTTTGTGTCTCTGGTTTCACATGAAAATATAGAAATCTTTGTTGTCATTCATGAAAAAGCAATACAAAGGTCACTTAAATATGAGAAAGAGACAAAAAGTTCAGAAAAAACGTTTTGTTTGTTTTTTATCTTAACCGCAGGGGAAAGAAAACAAGGGTCAGCATCCAAACAAAAAACTCTCCGCCTCACCCAACAGATGCTGGGATGTTGCCCCCAGCTAGTCGAGGGGTCCCTGGAAGATGAGTCTGACGTAGCCCTGCTCACCAGTCAGCTGTTGGGCACAGAAGGGGCAGGCGGCGTGGAAGGTGTGTGTGCCGTGCGGCAGTGGGATCTGACTCCAGAAGGCCGCTGTCTTCTCCGAACAAACATGGCCACACGGGTTAAAGGCGTGAGTAGGTGGGGCGGCGTCGACATAAAACCCCGCTTCACAGCCCAACCACAGCGGTACGTACGGCCCTTTAGCCCGACACATGGGACACTCCCTGTGCCGGCCCTCCCGGCCCTCCCTCTCCTCGCGGTGGTTGCCCCAATTGTGGTAGCCGTGCACGTGGCCACACTGGAGGTAGACCCAGGGTTGCTTCTCGTCCGGCGTGTCCTTGCGATGCATGGAAGGGAAGGCCAGCGTGTTGAAGCCCACAGGACATTGCGGGCGGGCAGCATTGATCTCCTGCCGCAGTGCCTCCAGGTGTTTGAGGGTGGGAGTGCGCGACAGGCCTTCAGCAGTGCGCCACAGCAGGGTTGCACCGCAAAGGTCGATGAGAGAACCGTCGACCAGCTCGTGACTCTCAGTCTCCACCTGGAACAGAGAGAGTTTACAGAGATGAGCTGCTGCAGACCACAATGATTTTAACAGTGACTTATTTCCAGGGTTTTCCAGATATTCCTACTTCTTTTTCTTTTTACTTGTACTGATTCCAGCCTCTGTGATGAACTAATGACCCAGATGAATGCTGAATAGGATAAGCACTTCAGAGAATTGAAGAATATGTGATTGCTGTCTGCTCCAAACCTTTGAGAACTGAGGTTTGTAGTACTCATCTGAGCACAGTAGGTGGCAGTGTAACACTTTAACTTCTCCCTTAGACAGCTGTGTGATTCAGGGAGGAGGCAGGGGACTGACTGACTGCTGACACCAGGAAAATTGAAGAACAATCAGAATAAAAACAGTCTTGAGACTCGACCAGATCCGACACAGTGGGGAATTCCACATTTAGATGACTAGAGGACAACAGGGAAGGATAAAAACAGATGACCGAGGGAAAGAAAGTAAAACCATAATAAACTATTTTCAAAAAGTGATGAGGGGAGGAGCAGCTCCGAGGGTCTCTGGTGGGATTACTCATACTAATGCTGGTGTTGAGGTCACTGTGTGTCTCGGGGCATTTCTGTGTCAGCAGCACAGCACTGCCACGGGTTGATGTGTCCCTTCTGGTGACAGTTTTTAACCTTCATTTATCCCGGGAAGGTTTGCTGATCACGTGTGCTCTTCATATCAGCGATGCCCACACACACATTCACATCTGCCCAGTAAAACCACAATCTTTCTACTGTTGGCCAACAGGGTTTTTTTTAACCCCTGCTCAGATTTTCATCTCAAACTAGCAATTTTTTGGTCACAAGGTTAATCATTAACCTACTGCCACAACACGAATATGTCAAGTCAAATCAATAAATACCCACACTCAATATTAATGGGTGTCCTCATCAATTCAATCCATGTAAATATCCACACTCTCACCCTTCACACACGGTTTTGATTTACAGTAATTACACAAAAGTCAATCATTTATCAGCACAAAAGCTTTTTTTAACAGGAGCTCACACACTACTCTGCTCATTTATTATACTTCAAAACAGCAACCACTGTGTGTGTGTGTGTGTGTGTGTGTGTGTGTGTGTGTGTGTGTGTGTGTGTGTGTGTGTGTGTGTGTGTGTGTGAGAGTTGTGTGTGGGTTTAACCTTGTGTCCAGTTGCAGAAGGTTGGCAATGCTGAGCGAGTGTGTCCAAAAACAAATAAAAACTTCCTCTAAAATAGAATTATTTTTCTGTTTTAGCCTAAATCCTTTTCTCTTAGAGGGTGTCACGTTTTTTAAACAGCTCAAGGATGGGCGTGATTACAAACAAGGGATACTAACACACACGCTTTTTTGCAAACTTGCTGAGACGACTTTTTTCCTCCTATTGAATCAGAAAGTCCTTCAGCTGTTAACCTCCACTAATGCAGGGCAGTTTAGAGAGCTGTGTGTTGCCAAGGCATTGAGGGGAGGGTGCAGTACAGTAGATTAGAAAGCCGAAAGACTTTAATCTTAAATCCAACTGAAATCACATTTAGTCATCCGAAAATAATACCAATGTGTTTTGTGAATATAGTGTTATATACCGTGGGTTTTATATTTTTTAATCATATTTTGATATATTTTTTATAGGTTTTAAGAAAAAATATTCCTATTCCTATTCCTATTCCTCTAAATCACATTTCCCCGGTGGATGTTTGTTTGGAGATTTTTACATCTGCATATTAGTAAAAATACAACACAATAAACTTACATAATCCTTCAAAATAAACAGCATGTGACAGCACAAGACTCCACTGACTGCGCTAGAGAGACTTGGAAACAGGCGTGACACCAGATAAAGACACAGATTAATGCTAGAACAGCAGACATGCTGACTGTGTCCTCGTGGTTGATGATGTGTATGTTGTGGGAGGTAAGATGGAGAGAAGAGGAAAAAAGGAGAAAACAAATAAATAATTAATTAAACACACCAGCAACAACCTAAATGCAATGAGACAAATTCCACAGGTGACCACACTGATGAGACAGCGGGAGTGTTATGATTGGCTGAGAGACTCTGACATCAGCTGGAGGATCCCCTTACAAGGTCCTTCTGCGCACAGCTTTGACGGCCGCACCTGTTGCCGTGGAGACGGCATCCGGATAACCTCCTGCTGATGTTGAGCACAGGCTGACCTCCTGCTGCCTGAGCAACAGGGTCGTTATGTGGGTGTGAGAGAATGCGAGTTGGAGTGAGGGAACAGATGGGAAAGCACATTTTTGTGTGAGGATGTGAAAAAACTGGTCATCCAATTGACACTTGACAAGCTGATTCTATCTGTAGTCTGTGATGTCCAAGTTTAACCCGAACATCCAGTTTGCTTTCATACAGTATATCAAATGACAATGTGAAAACATTGTGACAGTGTGAAAGGGGTCACTCGTAGTGATGAACCTACAAAGAATTATCATCTGGCTTTATGGCGCTTTAAAGCACATTTCAGCCCACTATTTAGTTTGTTTGGTTCACCATTATCATGCAGAAATATTCTCACAAGATTCATCTCAAAATACTCTGTGAACACACCCTGAATGTGAAAGATAAACCTCTTCAGTAGTTAAATCTTTGCTTTGAAGGTTCTACACGCACTGAACGCACCATGTACAGTGAATGTGGTGCTAAACGTGTTTTCTCACTATCTTTCCTCGCTGCTGTGCTGAGCGGGTCTCCCGCAGCGTGAAAACGTTGCCGCAGACCGAGATCTCCCTCCAGACACCAGGTTTAGAGTCCTGGGTGAAGCCGTTTCGAGGGTGCATCACCAGCACGCCATTGGTGGTCAGCCCGTCCATTTGACCATCAGAAGTCTTCCACTTAGCAGCCTTCTCCTGAGGAAAACGAAGTCATGGGAAGGTGTGATCAGGAGAAGGACAATTTAATTGTTCATTATGCAGTCCTTTGTCAAACATCTGTCATGCACTATTTGTCACACAGCTGTCTAACATTAAGAAGTTATATTGTCGTTCGTATATTGTTATTTATATTGGGACTTGGCCGACTCACTCAGCACTCAACCCCAAACACCTGAACTCAACAGGATGTGAAGCACAATGTAGCACACTTCCTTGTCGTTTTAATCCTTTCATCTTTCTGCTTTGTACTCTCTCACATTCGCCCATACGTGTCTAAAGCACCAGCTCACCCCAAGAAAGATGTTCTTGGAGGAATCGAAGCCAGCGGCGTAGATGCGTGCGGTGTAAGGCGGCGCGCGCTGGCACTTGATGCGGCAGGCGAAGCGGGAGATGGTGCTCTGGACAGACTGGGTGTCTGCGTTGCTCTGGCTGCCTGCCACCGTGTCCGTCACTACAAAGTCTATCGGACTCTCTGTCGATCGACCAATCTGGTGAAGAGAGATTGAAATGTGTTCCAACAAGTCTCACAGAAGATATCAATATTAGTCAACACTGTAAAGTCATTAAAAACAATGAATGCAGAATATGTACCAACTATGCTTTCTTTTTGTCTGCATGTAGGTAGATGACCTTGCAGACAAGTTTTTAGCTGGTTGACATGCATAAAAACCCTTGAACTCATTCTGTACTATGTTAATGAGTACTTCGCTGCCACTGACAGCTACCTGCATCATCACTGTACCATAGTCACTCTACAGGACGGCCTCCCAGAGTGTTAATGCTATAGTCATGCAACGAACAGTACAATTTTGGAAAAATTGTTTGAAAAATGCTTTGAATAACCTCAGGAACAAAACCTTTTCCGTACCTGACTAAAAGAATGATGTATCATTGAACACTTTTATTAATCAATACACATCCCATTTCAAGAGTTAGAGTTTTTAAAAAAAAATCTGCTTATGAATATCATTTGATCATCAAGAGCTCAGGAACAGTTACTAAATGAACACCAGGCTGGTTTTATCAAGAATGATCTTTAAATCTCAGCTTTTCAGCCAACATGGACGAGAAGACCTTAAAGTGTTCAGAAAAAGTAGAAATTTAAACATCTACAGTTCCATGACAACTCCATCTGCTGACAAAGTGGTGGAAGTTTTTTTTCATAAATGCTGAGTCCAGGGTCAAGAGTGAACTTTGAACCTCTGCTTTTTGTTTTCACTCCATGCAGATGAGACAGAGATCAAACATTTGTCAGATAACTTTCAAGAAATTTGACTTTTACCTAATAGGAGATGAACAACTAAGTCTCAAATGACTCAATTATATTGCAAGATATTGTCACAAATACTATTAGATGCATGTTTTCACCTCTATTTGAGTTATAGGAAATATGTTTGCGGCAAATAAAACAAACTATATAAAATTGAATATCCTAACATTGAACACTAAAAATCCATCACCTACACTCTATCACATCAGGTTTTCAAAGTGTGACACAGACAAAACTGAGACAACTTTGAACCCCCAACACCCCTGGTTTTGAAACCACAGTTCCCACTGTTTTGGGCTTTGGGGGAGCCACCTATCTATATTTGTTTACAAGTTCTGAGTTGTACAGTCTCTTTTCCTATGATTTGTAAATGGATTTATGGATGCTAATTTGTGATGGACTCTCCAGAACTATGTATATTCTGTCTGTGCACTCAAAAATAAGAATACCTATAGACGTAAATTGCTTAAAAAGGCACTGAGGGTTTTAAAGTATCTTAAATGCCTCCTTAAGACACAGCTACTGCTGCTGCCCCAACTGCTGACAACTACAAGACTTTGAAAATCACTTAGTCGCTGAACTGCTTACACCACAAGACTTTTTTTTTTGTCCCAGACTGCTGTCATGTTGACGTGAGGGAGCACAAACTACACAACTTATCTCAGATCAGGTGTACTGATTACAAGATTATTCCATTTGGAGAACAGTCGAAAAAATAAGAGCTGGTTGTAAAACTCAAGTCCTGATAAAAGCTGAGGCTTATTACCTGGAACATGTCTGTATTGCTGTCGTGGGTGTACTCCACCACCACCATCTGGACTCGAGAGAGAGTGTAAGAAATGCTGTGCTGGTCTTTGTTGCTTATGGCCTGAAGGGAAAGAAGGAAGAAAGGGTAGATGAATACAGAGAAGCTAAGAGAGGGAAAAAGAGACAAAAGAAAAGACCTATAGATGCTCTCCAATCAAACCTTTCACTTAAAATATACACAAGAACTGAACTTGAACATGCTGCTTTATAACAAACAGACCTCTGACATCGGCTCACTGATCTTTACAGAGAACAATAGATACACAGAGGAATGGTGGGGTAAGTGAAGAAATTGGTTATGCAGTCACTAGCTGGACTTAACTGAGCCTCAACATCTTTTCCGTCAATCAGGACCACCCAAAGGACAGGACAGGACAATAACTCTTCGTGTGTGTCCAGAGAGAATCCATTTAGTGCAAATGTTAAACCAAACTTAAAATTACCAGCATGGGTTGTATTTCTCTGCACACTAGTAAAGTTGTAGTTTACATCCATGTCTGTCCAAACTCATATAATATACAGTATAAATATTGTATATGTAGTGACTGAACTTTGTCACATGGTGCAACGACAATCACCTGAAGTTTTATATCAGCACACCAATGAGCTTGTGGTGGACTACAATGCTTCAAATATGGATGTTTCTGCAAAGAAGCTACAAATTCTAAAATGTGGATGCTTCACACACATGTTCAACCCAGCAGCACAGAAGATCTATACAATCAGCACACTTTCAAGGTGGGCACCCAAGATTAGTGTCACCAATTCAGTAACCGATCAAATGTGTAATATGGTCACAATCTCCCCTTCTGTTCCTGAGTTATGGTGTTGAATAATGGCCAGAAAAGTGTTTCTGCAGAATGTTATGATGGCACAGTAAAGACCTTTGACATTTTGGATATAAAATGTCATCAATTCATCATTTGTGAAATTCATAATTATTTTGTTATAACACAAAAACGTGTTATGTGAGGTCACGGTGACCTTGACATTTGACCCTTGACCACCGAAATTTAATCAGGTCATCCTTGAATCCAAGTGGACATCTGTGCCAAATTTGAAGCAATTACCACAAGGCATTCCTGAGATATCGCGTTCATGAGAATGGGACAACACAAAAACATGCGTTTGGCCTCCAGCAATAGCTGTCACCGGCACACCCACACAGATGCCTTACAATCATCTGTTAATTTAATAGATTATGGAGGATTTCTGGGCAGTCTTGTAACTGATGATGGAAACACACAGACATGTGCTTCCCAGGACTTTGCTGGATATCACTCAGTTACCGTCCACTGGACCATTCCCACTTGTTTCTCTTATAAACCTTCAGCGTATGCAAGTTAAACACTGCGTAAAAACCATTGTTCAAAAAGCTTTTAAACCTCAACAGAGCCTTGTACCTGCTTGTTTTCCCTTTTCTGCTAACTGAGGGAAGCTTTGCTGAACCCTGTGCTTTTCCTGTCATGCTGATGGGGTGTGTGTGTGTGTGTGTATGTGTGATACTTTAATATCACAGAACAAAAAGGCAAACAGAATTTGACAAAAGCCTTTGGTGGAGCAGCGCAGGTCAAATCCACTGAACTGGGTGTGTTTTACTTGATGCTGCCAGACAAACAAAATCATATGAAGACATGTTCTGGGAGAATGAGAAAAGCTGTTTTCTAGCTTATACATTTACAGTATATTTGCTTTATTGTTCCATATATTTGTAATATATTTCATGAACACTGTAGCCATGAAACTCCCTTGAAACATAACTCACCATGTGAAGAAGAAAAGGACTGAAACTGCTGATGTGTCAGTTTTCAATGAATGTAATAGCGTGATCTCTGGGAGGACTAAATTATACTGTACTGTTTGTGTGTGTTGGTGTGTGTGTGTTTTTTTCACCTTGGCTGCCTGTGGAGAGCAGGCGACGTGAACTGTGCTGGGTTTCACCCCGTTTGCCTTCGGTCTCTTGTAAAGTGCAAAACGGCTTTTACGTCGGCCTCGGTCCCCATTGGGCAGAGAACCATTGTACCTGCACGTGCACACACACACACACACACATACAAAAAAAAGACCAATATGGAATTATAGTCTGAGCAGCTGTATAATACCCTGGAAACACAGTCATTGTGGAAAATAAATGAGGCATTTTGGTATAGTCCCTCCATGCCCCTAAGACCTAATTCATGCACACACGCACACAGCAGCCTATACTTTTTATACTTGCTTTTTTTATTTTATTTTTTTTTACAAAAGCACATCATGTCCCATAAACAACAAAGCCCTCCAAACATATTCCTAGACATGCTGAGAAAATAAACACACAAAGAGTCTCATTTATCCTTATACACGGCTGAGGAAAGGAGAATAAACAGAGGCGTTCCCTAGAACAGAATGGAGTCTCTGTGAGTGTGCGTGCATGTGTGTCTTGCTTAATATCCTGAAGTGAGAAAAATTCAAACAACATTAATCATCTCCATCTCCCGCTCATACTATCAACAGTGTATTTGTGTGTTTTTGAAAATTGACCTTAGTGCTTAGACAACAAGATAACCTGGAAGAAAAGGGGCTCCTCCATCCCAAAAAGGTTGATTTATAAGACATCCCATTCAACATAACAGATGGTACTCATTGACTAATAATATAAATAACAATATTAGGTGATTAATAAAAGCAAAATAAGTAGATAAGTATAGAAATTAAATTAAAAACGCTTGGATGGAAAAATAAAATGCACATTTGTTATAGCTTCACTTTTGGTTTCCAGGTATAAATGTACATTTATGAAGCACATCAGGTTCCATCAAACGACAAGCATACCCAGTCAATGTCCTACAAGGTTTTATTGTTTTTACACACACGTTTTAGATAAGCCATTACCAGAGAGAAGTGACAGTCCTGCTAACAGAGCCACAGCTTTATAAACATTACCAGATACATAAACACTGCTCATTACTTTAACATTGTTATGACATCCAGAAGCCACATAAATTATGAACTCCTCTGGCTTCCAACTGGCTTTGCAACTCCACTCCATTAAATACAGCATAATAACTAAGAAAAAACACGTCACAGACTTGATCAGAGATGAAATTGCTTCCAATTGCTTTTTGCTTAGCTGTGAATTTAGATGTTTCAGCTTAATTTGATATTTTCTAAAAAGCCAGCAATTCTAAGTGTTGTATTCATCCAACTTTGGGGTCTTCGTCTTCTAAAAAGTGTCTATGTATAACCAAACATAGTATCAAATACTTTGACTAAGACTAAGTCAGCAAACAGAATAAAATAAAAAAAAAACCATTACTTCTCCTAAATTTTCAAAACACACTAAAAACTTATCAAAGCTAACTTTTATGGTTTCTGAACTTTTCACAAGATTTCCCCAAAAGCAGGAATCCAGTGATAAACTACAAACACTGCACAACACAGCAGCAATATCAAAAAAGCAGTAATCAGGGTTTTTTTGTTTTTACCAGGACTGCATGTGTAATGTCTGAAAAACAAAAGAAAACACTGTGACTGCAATGGTACCGCAGAAACGCTATGCTGAGCAGGACCGCAGCACAGTTGGAACTTGTCTTTGACCAATCAGACTGTTGAAATGAAACCACCCATTGTACTAAGTCCAGTAAAGACGACACAGACAGGTTGTAAGAGCGCCCAGCCTGCAGCGAAATGTTGCTCAGAGAGCAGATCTGCGGGGATCAAACAACGCTGGGAGGGTTTATGAGTAACCATGGTGAGAGAACAGAGCCACAGCAACGTTAGGAAGAGTAACCATGGCAAGAGCATAACCATGGTGAAGTTTAGCCCGTATCCTGGAGAGGGCAGGGCAGTCTGCCGGCAGTTCAAACCCAGGTTTCCATGGGTAGCAGTAATGTGAGAGTGTACATACATATCCAAATATTCTCAAAACAATGACCAACTTTAAGCAACAAGGTAGTGTGTGTTAATGTGTGTGTATAAACAGGGTGTTCATACAGTGAGGCAGGAAGAACCAGAGTTAGGAAAACGTTAGTCTGTGTGTCCAGACATATACTGTATTCTTCAATTCCCACAATAAGCAACAAGTGTGTGTGTGTGTGTGTGTGTGTGTGTGTGTGTGTGTGTGTGTGTGTGTGTGTGTGTGTGTGTGTTTTATTGTTCCTTTCAAACACTATAAAAAAAAA
>JBBPCS010000573.1:5352122-5362510 GCA_037974645.1 Hollardia meadi | reverse complement strand
ACACACACACACACACACACACACACACACACACACACACACACACACACACACACACACACACACACACGACAGGAGATGGACTTGGAGGGGCTGCCATGTACTGTATCTAGTGACATCACAGTTGTTTAAAAAGGCACACGGTGTCCAGTAAGCCTGTAAACAGATCGTCCCCAGAGACGCAGAAGCATTCCTCAGGATTAGGCCATTAGCATCGGTGGGCTTCAAACATGGTAATGTTGGACTAGGGTTAGCGAGGAGGTCAGACACAATGCTGTGCTATGCGTTGATGGGGTTCTCCATTAGTATTTGCATGTGCGAGTCTGCTCTTAGTCACACAGTATTCTCAGTTAAATCCAAGTACTTGTTTTAGCCTGCTGGGAGAGCAAGATGGGTGGAGTTTACCACAGCTGAGCCATTTAGTTAGTATGATCAGTATTAGGATGACAATTTGTTTTTGTCCTTGAGTACACTTATTTAAAGTTTAGCTGGTACTCTACTCCAGGGTTAGCTTGGTTTCAGACTTCTGAATCGTCCATATCTATATAGTATATCAGCAGTAAAAAGGACATCAATCCGATCATGATTACTGCTTCATCATTGCACCGAAAAAATCCAATGTGAAGCGAGATGGTCTAAACGCACACGTTTATGACACCTGTGACATGAATATCAAATGGTCTCTTGAACTGGTCAACCATTATGCTAGTTTCTGTACTGTGAGTAGTTTACTACTACAAGCCATGACTCTACTAAGCCTAAGAACAGAAGGGATGTTGACAGTGCTTCAAGCTAAATCAAATAGTCAGTTCAGTCAAGTACAGTCAAGTGTCAGTTTGGGGTGTGGCCAAGTTCAATGCATCTTTAAATACTTTCTGCATTTGTTCTGTAGTTGTTTGCAATTATTTGGTTGTGGGAGTTCTGGACTGTCGCCATACCGCAACTTAAACATGCCCTGTGGAAATTTTGACCACTAGTAGAGCAATGGAGCCATGTTTTTATGAGGGACACACTGATACTGATAAATGTATCGGGTATTAGTGCATCCCTAATAAAATCGGAGCATCCTATGTTGTCATGGCCTTACGATGATGATGATGATGATGATGAAGATGAAGAAGAAGAATATGGCTTTTAATATGTTTTTTCTATTGCATTACTCACAGGTTGATAGTAAATCTATTGCCCTCCCCCACTAATATGCAACTTCAAGTGTTCACTACACTCAGAGCAGCTTCATTTGCAGCATGTGTCTATTCATATCATCCAGCAAAAAAGTGTCCGTATTGACATTTAATGAGGGTGGCCTGACCTAGAATCAAAAACTAGCAATGGAAAAAGAAGAGCAAAGCGGAAAACTGGGGTTCTCCCTTGTAAAGGCATGAAACTGCTTTTACTGCTCACTGCGTATTTCCACTAAGGAAAATTTTCACGGTCATCTCCCAGACAATACCGCTCCAGCACAACCCAGAACAACAAACTGTGAGTCAGCTGTGAAACCAACTGTGTGTCTAAGGGAGGCATGAAAAATGTGTGTATATATATATGTGTGTCTGTGTTATGCATGCACAAGACTGTGTGTGTGTGTGTGTGTGTGTGTGTGTGTGTGTGTGTGTGTGTGTGTGTGTGTGTGTGTGTGTGTGTGTGTCTGTGCATAGTGTGTGTAAGGAGTCTTTCCCACATCTGCATTCCTCGGTGGAGTGGGCTGGGAAAGGGAGTGCAGTGGAATAGCTCTTTGGGGAATAAACAGGAGACAGACAGATAAAGGAAGTCCTTCACTGTCAGTTGTTATTGGAGAAAGTGTGTGTGGTTATACTGTATGTCTTGTATGCTGAAGATACAGGGTGGGGTGGAGGGTTTTTCCTACAGCTGAGTATGTGGACTTGAGTCAAAACAAATCTCTGGAGGGAAAGACATTCAAGGTGTTTATGATGAGTATCCCGTGCTGATCCTGACCCAAAATGATCTCATATATAAAGTAAAGTGGTTCATTTCATGTTTCAATGACAATTACCGCCTCCCGGTTGTGTGCCTCCAGACACCAGTCAAGTTGCAGTTTACATTCATGTCTGTCCAGTATCTTATGATATACAGTGTGTAGTGATTGATAGAGAGCTTCATCACATGGTGTAACGACAATGACCTGAAGCTCAGCAAAACCAGTGAGCATGGGTTGGACTACAATGCTTTACATATGCATGTTGCTGCAAAAACGCTACAAAATCTAAAATGTGGATGCTTCACACACACATCTTCAACACGGCAGCACAGATCTATACAATCAGCACAATTTCAAGGTGGGCACCCAAGATTAGTTCTTGTGGATTTATGCCTCTGTGCCGACGTGGCATGATTTAATTCTAACTCTGGCTGAACAATCCTATCTGTGAGTAATCTCAGTGCATGACCCTGAGAGATTGTATGTACGTTCCAATCAAAGTGTTTCTAAATCCTAACTGTAAATTCCCTCTGGACGCTCAGTCTTTAGCCACAACAATAGCTCTTTTTCTCCTTGTCACTGCAATTTCCATGGTTCTCAAGTTATAATCTTTTTAGTTATAAAATACTAATTTTTTTGTAAACAAATTCTTTTTACAAATAATGTTTTTTTTAACATCTTCTGCATCCTTGGGGTCTAAAAAAAGTGCGTAATCCATGTCACTCCTTAGAAAACATTTGCAAAGCCAATTTTTGAAGTTTTCAAATCACAAATTACATCCAGGTTTACTTGCTAGCAGTCTTCTTTCCTGCCCTTGTTGAGACATTGCTACATGTCTTTGTGTGTTACCACTGAAACTGGCAACAGGAATGTGTATTGTGTTTTGAGTGTGAGTCTTGATTTATAAAGCATGATTAAACAGTCAAAAACGGTCAAATTGCACATTATCAAAAGTACGGTTAGGAAGTGAATTTGGTTTCAAAATTCAAGTTTCAGTAATGGTTTTCAATATATACCACAAGAACTCAAACCAGAAAATACACATGGGCAGGTGTGAATTCATTTATCAGACACGGGGAGTGTTGGGAACACTGACTGAACTGAGCTAGAACAGCAGCAACTGTGACCAAAACAAACAAACATACAGTAAGGAGTGACTCATTGATTCAACAATGGCTAAAATAGTCAATCTAGGTCATTACACACAGCTCATGCTCAAGCTACACAACATAAAGTACACAAAAAAAGAAACAAAGTTGTGAACATAACATTGACATGTCATCAACTTTTAAGTTGATATGGTGAACTCATTAGCCAACAGGTACTTATTTACACATCCAGCAGTTACCTTTATCAACACTTTTTAGCTCTGTTTTCGGTCTGTACCAACTGAGGGAGATATCTGGCTCTTGAGCTGCTAAATGCTCCACTATGTTCACCAGCTAGTCTCTAACTGTGTCTATCTGCTGTTTGATGCTGAGCAGGTAGTGTACTGTGTACTGTTTAGAGGTTTTCACTAAAAACAACTTCTTGCTGCAGCTGAACGCAGCTCTATGAGAGCTGTGAGAGTGAACCAAAACAGTAAAGCCTGAACAGCTAAACAATGAACTGAAACTCATTATAACGCCCCCTATAGAAAAGCAGAGCTGCAGATTCAATTGATAATTCTTTGTGGGTAACCTTTTACATTGTCACTTTCTTTTCACCTTGTCATTTGATGATTTTTCTTTATAAAAGTCAGGTGAAGTTTTTAAATCCACAAAACATTTCTGGAGCTTCACAGCAAAAGAGCGTTGCAGCCTTCTCCTAAGCAACTGAAGCTGGAGACTTGTTTTAAAATGTAAAAAACAACATAAAATGCCTCCATACAGCTCATCTCTGGCATAATCCAAGACTTAAAATTTCACCTGACTTTTCATCATGTGTAAATAATGATTGAATTTTCATTTTTACATATGTGAACTGTTCCTTTAATACCAGTTTTGAGATTTTTTTAGTTTTTTGATTGTTGGGCAGAATTTATTTTTGACACTTTAAAAGAGATTTTAATAAGTGTCTGTTCGTTGTCATTTAATTTTAAATTTGAACCATTTAACACAATAAATGGAAATGCTAATTTCATCACAAAATTATTTAATTTGCACCTGAGCATCTCGCATACAGTGCCTGCAAGTTACTTTTTATTTAGAAGTTATTTATAGTTTTATTGTCACAGAAACATTATCATTTGTCATTTTTTCAAATCCATAAATTTAAGCTTGTTCTTATGTGATTGTCATTGTAATTAGAAAAAGAAGAAAATAAGGTTACATTCACAGATGTATGGTCTGGATGTAATGATGAGCATCTGTAATTCATTTCTTACCCCAGCACAATGAGCTCTCCATACTTCACTGGCACTTTGGTGGAGGCGGTGGTGGAGATGGTTTCCTGCTCCGGGGAATACATTGGGCTTGGCTGATTGAGGCTTGGTGGAGGAGGGAGGTAAGATCCAACCGGGTGAGGGAGACAGGAAGGGGAAAGGAGGGGATGGGAGGGGGGAGGTGCTGATCGAGGGAGCACGGGGTAAAGGAGAAGAAGGAAGGGGAAGGGTCAGCTGAGCCTCAACTCCACCCTCTCATGCTTCATGTGTCTTTCGCAGCAGCACTTGTCCTGCCCTGAAGAGTGACAAAGAAGAATAGTGTGTTTACTCAAGTTGGCAGAAGAAAGAATCAAATGCAACTTCCATCTTAAAATTCCATGTGTTTTCTAGATTTAGATTTCTAGAGATTTCAGTTGATGTTTAATTTAATGCATGTGGATAATTTACAGTTTCTCACGACAACAAACAAATCTTCCACTGAATAGTGGATGTGATTTAACTTCAGTTCTGTATTTAAATAGCCCAGGTTTAATCCTTGCAGTGCACATGTTATGATGTAGGTCATATTCAGACAGACAAACAGCTCTGCATGAAAAAAGACCCCCTATTCAAATGAATGAGGATGTGCACTGGTTCAGCAGAGATGCCAACGCAGCAGGTTCCAGAAAAAAACAAAAGAAAAAAGTAAAAAAATGCAGGGTTTTCTGGCAAAAACACTGAACCTTGGCTCAACTTTTTCCACAGTGCGATGCAATGTAATGTCATATGGCAATGTGCTGCATCTGCGTATTTTCACAATTAATCATTTGGTCTATAAAGTGTCAAAAAATCGCGAAAAATGTTTAGCCCAATTTTCCAGAGACCAAGTGACATCTCCAGATTGCTTCTTTTATAAGCACGTGGTTCATGTAGATTAATTTGTAACATGAATGTCATTTTTCTATCGTTTAAATAATTACTGTGGTGACAGACAAAATGATTGTCACTGTGATAACTTTCCAGAGTTGACAAATCATATCTTGCAGTATTTTAAACTGTGCTGAGTTTTGGTGTCTGACAAGCCTTCAAACTGGTGGATATGTAACTCAAGATAGACTTTTTGGACCCTACGGCAGGGCCCCATCAATGCAAACCCATGAAGTTTCTTTTTAAATGCCCACTGAGGACAAAAAATGTAAACCAACCCATTGTTCAAATGCAAGTATCATGCTTTCCATGGGTGGGATGCTGGTAATGATAAATTTTTTGTGGCTATACTAACAGCTACTAATGGGACTGCCCAGGCACTACACATTCAGAGTGAAGCTCCTCAATGACAGGTAAAATGCAGGAGGCACAGGTCTGTCTACTTTTTCCCCAGGACAACTGAGGAGCATTAGTGAGAATAGAAAATGTAACTTATTTAGAGACACATTAAATTGCCCAATAAGAACAAACACAAAATACATTCCCACACACTTCATAAGATTTTATTGCAACATTAAAACAAAAAGACCATCAGAGCACTAGGGACATGACAAAGGTTAGGAGTACATGTGACTTCTTCTTACTGAGTGAAGTGGTTTTCTGTAAATTCACACACAGCTTTCTAAATACACAGGAAATCACAGCGAGGAGCAGAGAAAGAACACGTGTGAGAAATGAGGGCATGAGAAAAAGGAGAGCATGGATTTCCTGTTAGCACAAGCTAAGGAAGATCTTGTACACTCTTCATTTAATGTTCAACTCATGACCTTGCATGACCTCCCCTCTCTCCCTTGACAAAAAAGTAATATATAATAAATACAGTATATAGGTGGAATATAAATATGCTAAGCCATCTTTCAAAAGAAGAGTAGAATAGAAACCATAACATAATCAATTCACTTCCAGGCAGTCCTGATATGAAGTGGAATAGTTCTCCTACAATTCCCAGAGTGCCATTCTGCAAAGAGAATGCAAAACCACACATGAATAAAGCATAGGAAGTAAAGTGTTTTAATGATGAGTGGGGATGGGGGGCTCTTACTGAGCACTGAAGAGCAGGAAGGCTGATACAGTCCCATCAGACCAAGTAGGAGAAGTTCATACAGAGGCCTTGCAAGTGAATATTCCAGACATAATGTCAGACAGAGGTGCTATTCAGAATGGATAAAGGCACTGTTTGTATGAGCATTTGTGAGGCATCAACAATGGAAAATACAGCCTGTTTTTAAATAAGATGTATGAGCTCACTGAGTCATTGATGTTGTTTATGAAAATACAGCAACAGAGTTCCTCAAAACTAGCTGAACATTTGCCCGTGTGCATCATCATCTATAATCACCCAACTCTGTGAAATTCACTGATGCCAAATGTCCCATGTGAACAATACCTAACATTTAATGCGAAGCCCGTGTTTAGTGAGCACTTTATCAGATGTCTTCTGAATGTCTATCAGCAACTCCATCAATAACCTCAAATCACCATAACTAGCTCTGAAATAGGCGCCAGACAGTCCAGGCAGAGACTCTTCTGCTCAAAAGACAAAAGATCCTTGGGACCATAAAGTAACACTTACAGGAACCATTCTGCATAACGAGTACTTTTACTCTTGAAACTTTTAAGTACAGTTTGCTGATAATAGCCTACTTGAGCACTTTTACTTGGGCCTAAGTAGAATTTTAAATGCAGGACTTTTACTTGTAACAAAGATTGCTACTTTTACGTAAATAAGGGAACTCAGTCCATCACCGACACTGCTCATTTTAGATACAGCCTTATTTTGTCAGTTTGACTAAACTGGAACATTTGCATTTTCTAATCAAGGATTAAATAAATAAAATGTGGAAGGCCACGTGTATTGTTTTGAAAATGAGATAGCAAAAAGAGACATTTTTATTCAAAAATTGTTATTTTAGTTAGTTCTATGGACAGTAAAACAGGAATTCTCTTTCGGTACATCAGATTATGTTTTATTGGGTCTAAAACTGAGAAAAAATGGTATTTTAAAGGGGCCCATGGTCCTAAAATGAACTTTTAAAGGAGGGAAACTAAAACTGATAACCTGAAAGGTCTACAACAGCATAACAGAATTCTTAAAATTCAGTAAATCCAGTTATGGCTTTTGGTTTTTCCACCCTAAGATTTTCAGTGGCTCCATCTGGCCACCCCTGTGAAAAATTGTTGTGGGGCGCCACTGCTAACTACCAGCAAGATCTGTACTTATTGGTTAAAGCACTCTGATTACCATATTACATCATGTTTAATTTGTACGGAATCCGAACTGAAAAAATTATAATTCATCATTTCATGGGCAAAGCTAAGCAGAGCTAAAACGATTCCTCACTTGAGTAACTTGACTACTAAACAAATCCTGGATGTAAATCAATGATGTAAATTCTTTGCATGGAAGGCTGGTTTAATCCCTGTAACTATATACAGCACACTGTGTTTCACACGGATGATTATTACTGTCACACAACGCGCTTACACTGTGGACACATGATGTGAAGAAGTGATGGCGTGGCTATGCAAAATGAAGGGAGTGAAAAAAGCGAGGGTCAAAGAGGAGAGACAGGTCAGATAAACTAGCCTACCATAATAGCACAACGTCTATGAGACAGTATGCACACCGCAATGCTCTACAGAAATATACAATACTGTCTAATGCCAGTACAAAGTGTTTCCTTCACTCCTGCAACACTTGGTGCTCTCTGATCAGTCTGTTAATCATACCTCTAGCCCACATGTTCAGTGGATTCCTGTAAGGAGGTCACCTCTTTATACAATAATACAGGTGTACACACACAAATATTCCCACTCAGAAACAGGAAGTTATAGGGTGTTTACACTATCACAGCTTAGTTCATGGGTTGGAAAGTTTTGACTGTGGTCCAGCTTTCATCTCCTGCTGCTACAAAGTTTTTACTTACAAATTACCTAATGAGAGAAAAGCTTACAAAAGCACAGTGCACTTTAAAATGAAGACAACTGAGACTCATGCGTTACCCTTAAGTTTTATATTCCAGTATCTGAGTTTTAGATTCCATTATTCTGACAGAGTTGTCAAGAACTTCTAAATGCCAACATATGAAAGTGAGAAGATGAAAAGGCCACACTGATCCACTCACCAACCACAGTAAATGATGCATGTCCAACTACTGTACAATATGCTCTCTCACTGTAAAAAAATAAATAAAAATGTTTGGCTAATTACTGCTAAAATTACACAAACTAAATCGTTTTAGCTCTTTATAGAATTTTTTTTATTATAAGTGAAAAGTCACATGTTCACACTTCAAACAGCTTATTTACTTCTGGTTCCACTGTTTTTAAAGTGTTAGAGGGCCCTACCTCACAACTGAAAATCTACCTGCTAAAGCAACAAACTTAAAACCTGTTTTACAGCCTCACACTTGAAGAAGTAACACTTATTATTAGGGCTGCAACAACTAATCGATTTAATCGATTAAAATCGATGATGAAAGTAGTTGCCAACGAATTTATTCGTCCATTTGTTGCTTACGTCATTAATTACGTTGTTGCTCGCACTGACTACATTACTTCATTTTAATAAGAGCGCTAAACCATTTCGATCATGGCCGAGCCAAGTCAAGCAACTGCATCACGGCGGAGATCAAAAGTATGTGAGCATTTCACTCTTGACGCAGCGAGATCCCGTGAAAGTGCCGCGGTTGTGCTCGTCACACGCACACACCCGCCCGTGGCCGGAGTTGAACTTTCCTGAACTTTGACTACGCGACAAGATGGATGAGAGGCTGATCCTGGCTGTGAATTCATGAATAAATAAATCTTTTATACATATATCTATTTATTTTTTGGGGTTGTTTTTTTTATCAACTAATAATCGATTAATCGAAAAAATAATTGACAGACTAATCGATTATCAAAATAATCGTTAGTTGCAGCCCTATTATATTCACATTCTGCTCACAATGTGTTACATTGTGTTAAGAATAGATCTATAGTTAGTATCACACCACAACATCAGGATAGCTGTGAACTATAAACCGCTTCATCACACACAGTGAGATGGAGGAAAGACAGTGGAACTGGCACAGACAGATATCACTTGAGGCTCAAAACATTAAAGTTAGAAAGGCTTTAGCTTTTTCTGACAGAGGAAATTGAGATTCGGCGTAGAAAAAGGATATGGTTTTCTGGGTGGAGGCAATAAAAGCGAAGTGAAGGACCTGAAAGAGTGTGCAGGAAGAAGGGGGAGGTGAAGAAGGGTGTGTCTGAACTGCAAAACTGGCTCTAAGCCTGAGTCCCACCTGCTCCACTGTCAGGGGGTTTATCCCACATACTTGCACACATGCACCATTATCAGCGAATACTAAAACACTATGCTCTAAACTGTGTGCATGTAAAATCCTGTATGTACACACAAACACACACTCACATGTGCACACAATCAGTAGTGTTGGGGGAGCTGTTGGCTGACTTGTCAGGAATCAATTCCTGGATCCAGACGATGATGACCTAAAGAAAAATAAGTCTCAGAGCAGTGGGCCCTGTTACTGAACACAAGTCCAGAGTGCTGAATCATCTTTCTGTCTCAACTCTACTGTAATCAAAAAAGAGTAGCTGCCTCTCCAAAGCCTACATATCTCTCGGTCGTCAATCTCAAACAGTCTTCCTTCTTGCTTTCTCCTGTGCAGCTCAAGGAGATCAACTCACCCAGCCCAGTCTCCCTGGAAATAATGCTCATACTGGACCATTGTTCAATACAGCGTTGTGTATGGTGTGGAGGAGTTTGGTGTTGTGCATGGAAATACTTAACATCAGACCTAATCGTTAAACACTGGGATTTACATCAAACGAATGATGTCTGTTTTAATATTTAAAGCTCCACTCATCAGCATTTTATATTAATAATAATGGCCAGTGGAATTCATCACAATCTTTGATTTCTCTACAAATTTCACTTGAGTTTTGCTGTGAACAACTCATGTAAGTTGTTTAAATGAAGCTTTTAATGAAGAAAACCATGCATGTCTTTCAAATTATTGATCATTAAAAGGCTGAGGAATTGTGTGTGTGTGTGTGTGTGTGTGTGTGTGTGTGTGTGTGTGTGTGTGTGTGTGTGTGTGTGTGTGTGTGTGT
>JBBPCS010000573.1:5330702-5341449 GCA_037974645.1 Hollardia meadi | reverse complement strand
AAAACAAGTTCACGGCGATTTAAATGTACACATTGCCATGGATACGCATTGCTACGCCTCTATTCTGATTGACAGGTTGCGACCTATAGCCACACCCTAAAGTATACCCTGCTTTATCGTCTATTTTACTCTAAATGGGACCATAATTTATAAAATGAACATCATGCTGTATTGAAGAAGACTTTCATACAATAGGACTTCTTTTTGCAAACACACGTGTCGCCCCCTGCTGGTCATTGGAAAGAATGCAGGTTTTAGGCACTTCCGCATTGGCTTAATTTTTCATACCCGGAAGCTACATCCACTTCTTTTATACAGTCTATGGGCTGAACGTTCTCACTGTATCCAGTTCTATGATACATTCATGGTCCAGCCTAACAGAGCCACTAGCATGGCTGACTTAGTCTTGTAGGAAGTGATGAATAAACAAATTATAAAACCAAGCTATGTAGCTAATTACAATTAGCATTTCCAGTTAAATCTAGGGATTTTGACCAGAGTTCTATGTTGTTCCCTAAAACCTCTCGTTATTTGAGCCTACAGTATGATGTATATAACTTCCCTTTAAGCTGGTGACACAGCTGCACTGTGTTACTCTACAATCTCTGGACCGCATTTTACAAACTGAGTTACTCTGTTTTCTCTAAATCCCTCAGATAATTCAAACAGATGGAAACATACACACTGATAATCACCATCAGTAGTTCAGTCTCCTCTACAGTATGGTAATAACATTTTACATCTGGCATCCAGCTGGTCACCCACAGATCAAACACCATCAGCTGAGTCTTTAGGGAGCTGTCTCAGTAATTATGATTGTGATGTAGTTGCAAATTGATAAAGGTGGAAAAAGATATTTCAAAGAGATGACAGGTAGTGTGGTGTGGGTTGCCAGATAAAATCGATTCTCATACTGTAAACCAATACACAATATATTTTGCGTAGACCTGTTCTTGTATTTTCCTGCTGTGGCACTAGAATTTCTGTGTTCTAATTAACTCATCCCCAGCTCGTCAGATATCGACATTTTGTCACAGCCGTGTCTCCTTCCAGACATACAAGGTACCCTTTGCCATCAGACGAACAGGGGTTAAATGTACCAGCAATGTAAAGCTGTCCACGTCAGTATCAGACAACTTGACCAGATGAAGTAGCACCACTTACTTTCCAAAGCAAGAAAGGGCCAAGAGGGCCAGGGGTCGGGTTTGAGTGGAGGGTCACACACAAAATTATCACCCAGGAGACCATAGTTCACATTCCGTTAAAAATCAAGCATCACCACTCATTTCCTGAACCTAACCAAATACATTTTGTGCCTAAACTTAACCAAACGTCACTGATGTTTTGTGCCTAAATGCTAAAAGACACGAGGGGAGCATGACAAAACATTGGTAGTGACGACCTGGGATAAGAACGGGTTGAGACCATTGACATAAATAAAGATGGACAACGCTTCTCCACTTCCTCCCATTGTACAAAATTGAAGCCAAAATATCCCAGATACGAACGCTGTCATCTTGCGCATTTGGAGCCAGAGTCTGCGCATACACCTACCAGCCCAATCTCGAGCAGGGTTTAGCTGTTTAGCTCATGACGTTTCACCCCGTTTTTATAGTATTAAATAACTGATTAAAACCAACCTGATCAGAAAAATTAACTCTTGAACATACATCAGCGTGATAAGAACAATCATAAACGACAGAAATCATCTTTGGGAAAAATGTATTTTATTATTTGTTATTGAGGGGGAGGAGTTTATTACCTATACTGCAGCCCACCACCAGGGGGCGATCAAGATGTTTTGGCTTCACTTTTGAGTTCTCATGTTGTCCATCTTTATATATCGTATAATGGTTCATGAGACATTTTCTCCTTCAACAGAAAAAAATAATTTATCAGAGACAATGTAAAACGCTCTCGTGTCCCAGTTAAGGGGATGAAATCAATACTGAACATCATTACCTTTGTTACCACATATACCACTGTTAATCCTACTCGTCTTGTTTCGTGACCTTTTGCTATCGGGGATATTTGAAGCCAGGTTTAATTTCAAGCCAAAGTCAACTACAGCATGTATTTAAGAACAATAAAGAATGTACAGTTTTGTCCAACATAAACCAGACGTGGACAGTAGTAAATTACGTTAAACTCTAAATGTTGCTGCAATTCTTCTTTGATGAAAGTTGCAACATTTAATTAAACATTGCAACATGTGGATCAGTTTCGTCAGTTACTTTGAATGCTCCTACTATGTTTGACTGATGATCTTGCCTTTAGACTCCTACAAGCATTTTTTTTTACATTCTGTCCCTATCATGTCATATATATTGTGCATACAGTATAGTTCTACAAGACTTTGGGTGTCATTGCATGTAATTACAGAGACACTTACTGTAATTAGGTGGGCTGTCATCACTAAACACTCCAAACACTGTAATTGGCTGTGGACAGACAACCAGACTCTCATTTACTAAAGAACTAAAGAAGTATTTTAATAGCAGCCTGTAAGGCTGTTATCTACTTTCCATTGGTTGCATTACGAGGTGTGCCATGGCCCTGGTTGAAATGTTACACTCTGAGAAGCATGACAGCATACAGGAGATGTTAAATGGTCTAACACACACTAAAGAAAATAGTTTGGGGATTTTCACAACTGTAACTGCTGAGACAAATACTAAGGGACTTAGCTTGTGGGCAACAGGTTGTTTCTTGTAGAGTATCCTCTTGATGTGCATATGTTTCAGGTCAGATGAGTCCAGGAGAGTGAGTGTCCTGTTTGAAATATTTCCTGATTGAAATGCTAATGATGGGTTTAATGGAGGGCAGATGAGAAGGCAGGAGATGTCCATGGAGAACAAGTCTGGAGGGAGTTCAGATACACATGATCCACAGGGTAGATCATTCTAGACACTTACTGTAAGAACAGACTGTATGTTTGGTATGCCCGCAACACAACTCTGCCAAGCAACAGCACAGATTTTAATTCAATGAAATGTATTTACTTTGTAAGGCTGATGAAATTCTTATTTTTCTAACAAATCCCATGAAAATAACAAAACAAGCAATGAATTGGTCTCTTTATTGAAGTTCTGTCTGTATCCAAAGCTTGATATATCTTATTCATCTGTGCCATACAGCTCCATTGCTGTTGAGAAACTATTAAACATATGTCAGTGAGCCACACTGCCATACTGTAGATGGCACTGGAGTTGTCAAATATAACGTACTTGACAGCAAACTTAAAATATTCTAGTAATAAAACATGGGGAAGGTGCAGGCGAAAAAAACAATTTTGAGACTGGCTGTTCATTCTTGATCTTGGAATGAGTAGTTGACAAATGTATATGTTGATGCACATTCAGAACTTCTTGTCCATGTCGTCTTGAATTAATGACTTAAATTGGTCAAAAATAATGTGTAATTTTGTTTGTTTGTACAGCATACAGCAATCTAAGTTTTGATCTCAAAACTTTTGGCTTGCAATTCAAATAATTTAACCTTTAGTAATAAAGGTGCATTTAATGAAATATTTTTTGACTGCGGTGCCAAAGGTTTGCTCTTTGACTCCAATTCAAAGACACAATTTTACCAATCTTAGAAATGAATACTAAACATACACCAAAGAGCAGACACAAAAAAATTAATTTACACAAGTAAATTTAAAGACATTTCACCCATACACATACAGTATTGCTCAGTTTGTGAACATGGACTCCAGAAAACAGAAGCATGTACAGCCTTATTACTCCCAGAAGGGGCGTGCGCACGCACACACACACACACGCAGTTCAAAGAGTCAGGTGAAGATTGGCAGCGGGGTCATCATCATCACCATGGTAACAGGCAACACAGTGATGCAAGCCAGCATATCATTGAATACATCTGTCGTCCACGGCCTGCAGCTGTTTATGTAACCACGGGGATTGTGGGGTTTTTTGCACTTTTGGTATTGAGTTAAACCTGGCCCTGACTCTGAAATGCAGAACGAGATAAAGGGAGGATTTCTCAATGAGGTTTATTGTTTCAAAATACATGAATAGAACTTCATCAAAGCATGTCTGCTATCACAGTGCATGCATGACACAACACAGGAATGTATATGCTTTACATGCCCTTTGGGGAGAGACGGCGGAGGTAGTCGACTGGGGTTTGGAGCAGAGCGGAAATCCCGGCAATACAAACATCCATAACATGTTTACTGCAATATAGTCCAATATTAACCAGATAAAATCAATAAGAAGTAGCTGCATACAGTTCTGATATCTTAATCTGAATAACAATGAGAAAAATAAAGATGGACATATTAAATATTCCAATTTTAACTGCTTAAGTGATAGGCATTTTACACTTGTATTCACCTTGAAGTTTGGAAAAACATCTACAGATGTTATTAAGAGGTTAACATTTGAAAATTCTGCTTCATTGGGGCTGTGCGGCTTTGATTGACTTTGCCGTGGCAATTTAAACAACCTCAAAACTAAACAGACAGACCACTGACAAAAACAACAGTGATAAATCACACAGAGAGGGGATCCCCAGTCATTCATGAGACACTGATATGTAGCATTATAACAATGAAGGAGTGGAACCCAATCAGAAATAGTGACTTCAATAGTATAATTGCAGCTCATGTACAGTATATCACATATATGAAATGCTTTATACATGAGGAGTTTTGCGCCAAGATGCTTGATTTTATATAATGGTTAGTTGTTTTATTCTAATGTTAAACATAAACAGGAGGTTGTTCCTTTAAAACAGATAAAAAGCACTTCAACAATCAACATAAGACAGCCGCATACAGATTTTAGCAGTAATATCAGAAATGTCCAGGAATTGTCCAAAGATTTGTGTAGACAATATTACCGAATTATGTGCATAACTTTCACATAGGCGGTACCAATTTGAGATCGCCCACCATTTCAATCTTATTTTATTAAGGTACATTACTGTGTGTGAGGCACAAAGGTAATCCCACCAAGGTGTGGGACTCATCGTCAGCTTTCTGTCAAGGTAAGAATATAAATTGAATTTAATCCATGTTGGTGTCATCTAATCATCGTCATCAATTTGCTCATGTTTTGTCTATTTGCATGTTTTTTCTTAAGTTGCAGTGCGTTGAGCTCTCTGGGCCACCGTATAAAACACTGTAAGAGCTCCCCTATTCATACCAAACAAGAGCAATGTGCGACAGGAACACTGATGAATGTAAAGCAGAGCGGCAGCAGATTTACAGTGCAGGGAACGCTTTTCTAGAGATTCAACATCTAACATTACACACAGCATAATGTACATCTTCACCATTAGACCATACCATAATCCAACGCAAACTATCCAGAGGGATCATTTAGATTCATCCTGGTAATGGACACATAAATTCTTGATTACACTAATATGACTGGAATTACCAGCACTGCCACACTTAGCACCATGGCTACAAGATAGATTCACAACACATCTAAACACAACACCCGCTGGTATGTGCGTTTAGTCCTACAGCTGACACGGATATTAAAAATATCTGATACTAAAAAAAATATTCTGCTTTATTAGGCTGCGTCCAGATGACTGTAAACATTTTGAAATCTTTATGAGATTGGCACAACATGTGATGCTGGACTGAGCCAGAGGTTCTCATTTTAACGAAATATTTCAACATTTTGGGGAAATATGCTTATTTTCTTTCTTGCAGAGAGTTAAATGAGAAGATTGATACCACTATCATGTCTGTGTAGTAAATATGAAGCTACAACCAGTAGCAAATTTGCTCAGCAAAGAATAAATACTGGAACTAAATAATAACTAAGTAAAAATGTTGTGGTTTTATAGTTAGGTGCTGGACTATTTCCTGGCAGGGGCTAGTGACTTTGTGGACTTCCTGCGTCTGGACAGGCAATTTTGAGCTTCAGAGGTACTGGTGCACATATCCAGTCATTCCAGTCTTCACTTATGCAAAGCTAAGCTAACTGGCTGCTAGCATACAGACATGAGAGTGGTATTAGTCTTCTCATTCAACGCTTGGCAAAAAAGCGAATAAGCCTATTTCCAAAAATGTGGAACTATTCCTTTAAAGGCAGAACACATGCGGTCAAGTCAGAGAGCTCATTAATTTAAAGATCAATATGTTGTCATATATACACAGAGATGAGTTAAATGTAAATAAATTAGCTAATAAGACTTAACTCTTAACAGAGGACAATTAAGTTTTTTCTAACTGGTTACTTTTTGTAGTAATGAGCGTTTCAAACCCTATCAACCCTTATTTTAACAGGTTGTTTCATGTTTGTTTATCCGAAATGAGAAGAGGAGAAAAATCTCATATATTACTAGAAAAATACCCCCAATCTAAAGGTGTTTATTTTAAAAAATCAAGAGTTTAACATTTTAAAATATATCCTTCTTCGTTACTGATTATTCGTAAACACAAAAGAAGAAAAATCAGAAAAGCTTTTTGACTCTGTCTTTTGTTTTCCATTTCTGCTACACCGACAGTGACTCCAATCATCTACAACTATCCAACCACATGGCGTCCTAGATTTCATAGATATTCCTCATTTCTGGATATTTCTTCCCTTTTCCCACAGTGTCGATGCCACAACACCCCCAAAGGCACAACTCCATGACACGCTGAATCCGATACAGCTTTACTCCTATGTGTGTGTGCTTTTATTCCGTGTTACTGTTGGAGGAGGATTCATAAACAAACTTTAAAGTATAATCTGTTTGTAACCCGTGACTGTGTAAAAAAACAAACACATTTTGCACGGATGCAGACGGCTTGAAGAGCATGACACACCTAACCTGTGTGAGTTGAATCCATCCATCAGCCTCCACTCTGTCCTGCAAAGTGGAGCGTAATTAAAAACAGTAATACAGTACTTTCCCATCACCAGCATCAAACCACACAGATTTTCTTCTCCCACAGGAGATACAGGCACGAAACACCATCACACCAACGGTGAGCACCTGGTAATACTTTGTCACACGTCAGACAGGACATACATTTGAACAAAAACATAGCAAGCAACTAGAGAACTGAGAACTGAGAATTTGCTGGACAATATGAAGCGATCGGTACTTTACAAACCTATTCTGGGATTCCACATAACACAATCCGCTCCTCAGTTTATCTGCTTGTAAAGCAACCGGGAAACTTTTTTTTTTTTTTACATTTTCTTGTTGTGCTGACTCCTTTTCAGACAATATTCCTTTACAGAAACACATAAAAAATGACCCTGAGTTGGTGCGTGGCCCATTCTGAGGGTGAAAGCTTTCAACAAGCTGCACATAGAAGTTAAACAAACTATAAGACTACATACTATCCCCATTTAACAGGTATTCCAATATTGTGCATGTGCTTGTTTATGCTGTGTACTTCTATGTGCAGCATTTTGAAATTTTACTTGCGCTTGACAAGCCCAAAGCAACTGTTGCAGGATCAGGCAGCTGACTAGTGTGTGTGTGTGTGTGTGTGTGTGTGTGTGTGATAGAGAGAGAGAGAGAGAGAGAGAGAGAGAGAGAGAGAGAGAGAGAGAGAGAGAGACAGATAATTTGGAGGAGGCAGACTGAGGCATCAACCTCATCAGTCTATCAAACCACAGTGAGCCCTCCCTGCTCTCCGCTGCCCCAGCCCATCCACAGACGGAAGGCCCAGGTGAGTCGCCATCTCCTGGGCTTCATCTGACGGCTCTGCCCCCCGCACTGAAGTAGGTTCTCTGGGACAAAGCTATCACGTCCGCAGCTTCAAGATGACCGTGGCCAGGATGAGGAAGAAAGTGTTCCAGCCCAGGGTGACCGCAAAGCCCCGCCACACCATCAACCGAGACAGATCCCAACCTGTGAATGCATGCATGAAGCAAAACATGAACATAACATATATGTTAGATTCAAGTAAATGAGCGAATGTTGCAGGATGCAGTTGCTAAGAAAAAAAAAAAGTTTCAGTTCATCCCGCAAATTGAATTCTGACACTGCTGACTTCTGCCTGCGTCTAGTCTTCCACCGCACCTCCACAATAAGGTTTTCAAACAGGAAACGGCTCCCATGACTTCCTGTGCTTGGTGTGTATCGTGTAACATGGAGAGAGCTCGGGGCTGTCGTCAGGTCTTATTGTTCAGGGACGATGGGGTCAAGACGAAGGAGAACGACTGGGAGACGGAGCGAAAACACTATACCTCATATTCCAGGAAGCTGAGTTACACAGGATCCAGAGCTGATTAATGATTTAGACGACTGGCTGATTAACTGGCTGTGTTGTTTTGTATAACAAGCCGAGCCATGTGCATGCATCTGACCCTATCACACGCACACTACACACCAGAAAACAAACCATTATGAAACCGATGAGCGTTGTGTAACGTGTGCAAGTACATTACCTCTGTACATGATACAGCGAAGGGCTTCTGAGGCATAGGTCTGAGGAAGAGCAAGGCTGATGTAGCGGAGAGGATATGGGATACACTCCACAGGCCAGATGATACCTGAAGTACAGTACAGAGAGGATATTGTGTAAGATTGACCCCTGCTGCAAACATACAGCGTGTATCTGGATGTCCTATGCTAATAATGAACTCCATAAAGCATTTACACCTTCTTGTTTGTACCCTGCTGTGATGTTTCACTTGGACCATTCACAGCAGGGAGGGAAGTGGTGACAAAAAAAATAAACATGATATGAGGTTCAAAGTTCAGTCTTGAAACTTGACAACAACTGCCTGCAAACAGCCGTTGAGAAAACAATATCACCACAAGTTCCTGTTAATAGCTGCTGTCTAGAATTCAATCACATCACATGATCTTCAGCAGCAGATGGAGTTTGCCTTTTTGCCATGGACTTGTACTGTAAATGTCCATTTTGTTCTAAGCACTTAAAGGAGTTCTGACTTAAAAGATGAGTTTTAAAGATGAAGATCATGCCTCTAAATTGACCTTTTTTGTCCAGAATAAACTTTGAACCAAGACAGAAGTCTTTATAGTGTATAATGCATTATATGATCAGACAAAACTCTTGTGTGTGTAAAGCAGAAATAAAATTAAGAACTCCTCTTTATTGAGTTTATTGAGTAATTGCCTTGGAGATGTTAATTTGGACAACAACATTTTGTAAGACAGAAAAACATATGATCATAATACATGTAAAGTAAGTACATGTTGTACTAAAGTGCTTCCTCTGCCTGGAATATACCTTCAGCTGACATGAGACGAATGAAAATTTTCCTCAATCAAGTCACTGAAACAAATGTCAATCAATCTAATTATTATTATTATTATTATTATTATTATTATTATTATTATTTTAGTTGTTTTTTTAAATGTTTATTTCACTTATTTTCTAACCTTTTATGTGAGTTTACTTGCCAAAGCATAAATCTCCCTTTTGATTTTTTTTACCTAAGTCGTGGTTTTTTGTACACTCCAGGAAATATCAATCAAACTGATGTTGGGTTATTATTCATTTTAAAATGGCTTTTATTTGTTTTTGTATGAATGAACCCTTCATGTTTTAGCATGCATCTTTTCTTTTATTGATACTTTATGATTTTTAACAGTTGGGACCCAAAGATGAAGACGAGAATCATCTTTGTGGAAACTAAGGGATCCAAATAAAGAATCAAGAATCATATCATATGATAGTATTAAAGATATTAAAGATACTTGGCCTTGTGAGGAGAAGAAAGTGATTTTATTCCTTTTGTCTGTGATCTGTGTAAGACGTCTGTGCATTAGCATATCGACACTCACCGATGCTTAATTGTCAGAGGAGGATTACTCCTACAGTCCTCCTGAAGCTTCTAAAGTTTAGTTGTACCCAACCAACCCAAACAAATATTCATCTGCAAACTACACACAGGTTTCTACCCAAGTCACAACATCATAGACTTTACAAGCAGTTTTCCTGGTTAAATACTGGTCCAGCGAAGCCTACCGCTGATAATGAGGTTGGGGTAGAAGACGCCCAGGGCGGCCTGGTTGGCGCTCTGCTCGTCGTCGATTGCGGCCGAGATGACGAGGCCAAATGAGATGCCTGTGATGCCCTGCAGCACGATCAGAATGATGACCAGCACCAAGGAGCCTTCATTAGGCATCTGCAGAGAGAGAGAGAGATGGGGGGAGAAGAGTGAGAAAAGATTAGGCTTTTATCCCCCCACAAAGCGGACCTAAAAATGGAATAAAATTGTAGAGAGGGAGATAAGGAGCATTAAAGGCATCTGTCATATATGTGTATTTTTATATGGACAAAATATAAAGAACATAAATACGAAAAGAAATACTACGAAATTTTTTAGGATATTCTTTAGCAAATACATTCTTTCATTTTAATTACTTAATTAGAGTTTATCTTCATTTTTTAATATAAAGAAGCAAATTATGTACTCCTGCATTTATGGAGAACTATTATTATTAGAACTATTATTAAGTCAGCCTGTGGTTGACATTTAAATACAATTTCTGGTAAATTTTCTGCATATTGTCTGTATCTATACATATGGTACTTTGTAAATAATACATTAGAAACATGATGGTGATTTTTAAACATCATAGTCTGTTTACAGGTATTGAGAATGCTAGAGCATGTGTAAAAAAAAAAGAAGTTGTTTAAAGCCTTTTCATAGCTCCAGAGGGAGCTGCATTAAAACGGATAGATTGCCTTAAGTGATGTCACGTGAAATTAGAACAAGACTAGGTGAAACCTAGTATATGGCTGGACCGCCATTATACTTAACAGTAATGTTGTCAGGACACCCAA
>JBBPCS010000573.1:5300226-5311348 GCA_037974645.1 Hollardia meadi | reverse complement strand
CACACACACACACACACACACACACACACACACACACACACACACACACACACACACACACACACACACCAGTTATTCAATCTAAATTATTTGTCAGATTGTTGTGCCAATCTGGCAATGAAAAAAAGCACAAACAGCGCGTTGCCTGATTGGGTGAAGGGTTGAAGGAAAATCTGTCTTGATTAGCCTTCTCCAACAGACGGGGATTAAGCTTTTAGTCTGTAATTATTATAAAGCATACGTCAGCAGATATCCACCCATTTCAGGCAGACGGTGGAGCGGAGAGGTGCTGTCTGCCAGGCCCAGTCAGACGTGGAGTGGAGGGACCCAGGAATAAAGAGCAGGAACAGGAATATCCTCCTGAGTCAGTGCCACGACGCTGACACACCACGCTCCCCGGCAGGGCTGCCTCTGCTCCGAGAATAAGCATCCTGTGCGATTCTGCTCAAGATGGCGGTGCAGGCAGCGGAAAAGGACGGAATAGTGAGTGTTTTGGAGCTTTAATGGGACCTTCAATGTGTTGTTGTTTATTTGTCTGTGCGTAACGGCCTGCGGGTTTGATTTAAGCGCACCGGTGTCGATTATCCGGCGCTTATTGTAAATGCGGAGCCCCGTGCGCAGCGCATTCCCGGCGCAAGGCGACTCCTCTTTCATCTGTGCCCGGGGAGGACATCTAATATGTTGCTGGTGAAATGTATCGGCGGTGTGTGCTCCTCTAGACCTCCTCAGATGGGTTTTTTCCCCCAGAATGTGCGCATTTACATCGCAGGTGCACGTTCAGGAGGCTAATGTATCGCCTAATCTCACATGGAACACCAAATAACAACATGACAGGTCTGCTGCCACCTCGTCATTGTCGGAAACAGCCGCATGCGAGGCCACACTGTGTGTATATTTTGACTAAGGCCTGAAGCTTCATGTTGGGGGGTTTAACCTCGGCTGGGCCAGTTTATATCATTACCTGATGAGCTAACTGACAGTTTGCATCCTGTGTCTTTTGTCACTGGTGTTAAAGAATGTGGAAGATGACCATCTGAACGACTCGCTGGAGAACCCCGGCCTCATCTCACCTGACAAGGAGGATTTATCCCGTCTCCTGGTATGAAAGATGCCTCAAAGGGCTTTTAGGTAGGCTCATACTTGTATTTGCTCGCTCCGGGCTGTGCTTAATAAATTCAATGTACTTTGCATAGACGGTGCCTTTCAGCGGGCGCATCCGGGGCGGCATGCGGCCGGGGAAGAAGATCATAGTGATGGGCATTGTCGACCTGGAGCCAGAAAGGTAAGATAACACCTAACAATGGATGCACGCACACACCTTATCTGCAGCCTGGCTTTGTCTCACTGCAGTTAAAGCTATTTTATGTCATCCATATGCATGCTGGGTGATTTTTTAGATATGAGCTTTTTGTTCTCAGGTCAGACTTGCACAGTCGCTCACTGAGTAATGCAGCCAGAGAGAATGGTGGCCTCTTAAGTGTGCACAGACAGGGCGTTCCCCTAACCAGAAGACAGGGGGCAAAGAGGGAAAAAAAACAAGAGCAAGTGAAATAGACTCGGCTGGGTGGGGTCCTTACCCTGCATGGAAACTTTTGACAAACTTGTTTGAAAAACCTCCCCATGACCTCATCACGTCCAGTGGCTGCTGCTGGCACAGGTTCATGCCAAAGTTCATGTGAATATCCTGGGCAACAGTTCCAGGGCCTGAAATACACAGCTGTATTTTTATGTTGCAAGTTTGTTCCAGTGTTCATGATTACACACACACACACACACACACACACACACACACAGAGAGAGCGAGAGAGACAAAGATAGTTGTGTGTACACTGCACATATGCAGGGGAGGAGGGGGGGTGGCAAACCTAAACTAGCAGCAGGTATTATAGATAATTAACACACAATTGGTTGGGTCTTACACAGCAGCGGCAGAATTACGCACTATGACTTATCCCAGATTAGATATTGGACTCATATGTCTGACTCCTCAACCCCCTGTTCCCCCCCTTAGCTTTGACGTGAGTCTGACCTGCGGTCGGGACTCGGAGAAGGAGGAACCCCTGTATGACGTGGCCCTGAAACTCACCGCCCGCTTCACTGACCGCCAGTTCCTGCGCAGTGCCCGTGTCTCTGGGAAATGGGTAGGGGAGGAGGCGTCCACTGCCTACTTTCCCTTCATCCCCGATCAGCCTTTTAGGGTAAATATTATTTTGATATTCATGACAAATTTCCATGGCAGATGGTTCTGGTACTAAATGTTCTCGAGAAGCTTCAGGCTGAGAGTCTTTGTTGGCTCTTGTTGAACAGACACATTTATGAAGATTGGGATGCTCTCTTTTCCTCCTTCTCCCTCAGTCCTGTTCTTCATTGTTGGAGTAAATGTTAACCTGGCTCTTATTTCCTTTTGATCTTATGTGGCCATTATTCCTATGATTTCATTGCTATGAATTTGCTCAACAGACCCAGCCTTACAACAAGAGTCCCCAGTGGGACTATATTATCTAATGCAGTCCATTAGAATAGAATAAGTTTAAAGGGGAAATCCATCTTCAAATAGTTAAGGCTGGAGTATGCTTGAAAAGAACTGCAATGTGTTGTCCGACCACGTCTGAAGGACAAAGTGTTTTCATAGCTGTTTTGGTGCCACATCTAAAGCAGTGCAAACAAGGCCGTCAGCCAAAGCTGCAGAAGGACAACATGCAGTGCCGGTACGGTTACTGAATTGGTGACTCTAATCTTGGGTGTCCACCTTAAAACTGTGCTGATTGTATAGATCTTCTTTGCTGCTGGGTTGAAGATATGTGTGAAAACTCCAAGATTCAGAATTTAGAGCTTCTTTGCACCAACATCCATATTTGACACAGTGTATAGTCCACCACAAACTCATTGCTTCTGCAGATATTGAGCTTCAGGTGGTTGTCGTTGCACCATGTGACCAAGCTCTCCATCAGTCACTGCATATATTATATGTCTGGACAGACATGGATGTAAACTGCAACTTGACTGGTGTGCGGAGGCATACAACTGCGAGGAAAGTAGAAGCTAATTCTAGTTTGTCAATTAAATTTGAATAGTTTAGACTGTTAAACAATTGATTTGAAGTATTTTTGTAAAACTTTTTAAAAACCTTTTTAGACAGAATGATAAATAAATTATTTCCCCCCCAAAATTTGACAGATTAATTTATAGTAAAAAAATAAGACCGTACTTTTACAAGTTGACAAGCGTGTTTGGGTTGAATTTGTCATCATCACAAGCTGTCAGCTGTAAGAGAGATAATCACGTTACAACAGAAATGTTAATGGTCCTTTGCAGTATAGAAATGAGAGGAAAAACAGGAAATGTTTTCCGTGCTACATCATATCCATACTGTAAATACAGGCTGTGTTGTGGAGCACTCTGTTAACTGCATCAGCTGTTTGTGTTGGATGAAGTGGGGGAGGTTGAGCAGCAGCACATATGCATTATGATTAACTCTCATAAGACCTGAGGACTTGTTCGCTCCGTCATCATATTCCGCTCTAATAATTCTGCACACATATGGCGTTTGACTAAAAACATATGATGACGTGTTTCCATCCAAAAGTGAACTAACCAGCCTTTAACAAGAGAATTATACTCCACTAAAATCAACATTTCTACTCGAAGAAAGAACCTTCAGTCCTAAATTTCTTTTAAAGAACTCATAATAAACTGAAACTACCGAAGACAAAACAACTACCATGTTTGGCTTAATTTTAGAGGTGGGTTATGTAACGTCAGCTCCCTGATAAAGTGTCATTGTTTGTGGTTGGACGGTGAGAAAGCAGGCCAGGACAGTCATGACTCTGTCAAAAGCTGAGGGCTGCAGATTAAGGCTGTTGTGCAGATTGCTTCCAACCAACTGCCTCACGGATTCGGAGGCATGTGGACGGACACATGATGTGCTGTGGTTTCAGAGCGGGGCAGCTGGTTTCAGTGTGAGTTCATGGAAAACAGTCCGCCTCAGGAAGTGGGGTCACACCTACAAATTTGTTTGTAGAGATGTTTACATGATTGCGTTTCTGTGTTTGGCTTGTTCAGGTTCAGTGTGCAGCTACAAGCGATCCTGGGCTTCGGAGGCAAAAGTGACACGGTTCACTTTGTGTTTTGTTGGATATTAAAATGCATTAAAAAAGACCCGATATGAAGCATTAGTCCAGATTGTGATTTGTACTTGTTACACAATAAACTCCACAAGCAGGATTAATGGATCAAGTGTCAACATAAAACCCATAAAAACCCATAAAACTTTGTGTTTAGTAATTGTTTCCTGTATTCAGGCCCGAGTTAAAATTGCACTACTCAGTATTTATATAATGACAATGATATAATAACTGTGCCATGTGAAAGGTGTCACTTAATTCTGCAGAGAGACTGAGCTTTTCGGCCAGACAGAGACAGAATTGGTAACTAGTCCAACTTTCAAGTAGGTTAGTATATTTTTCCTCAGGAGTTGGTGGAGACCGCGTGCAGAGCTAAAAAGAGAGTGGGTGCGGATGTTTCTCTGTGTCGTTTAGATGTGTAAATAAGCGACTGTTTGCTAACACATCTGCCAGATCAACTTATAAGGTGAAAATATGTCAGTGTTGTGGTTCCAGACTGTTGACCCCAAAAAGTGAATTAGTTCAGGTTTATTATTTACTCAGATTGCTTTAAGTGATCTTAGTGTCTTTCATTTTTCAAAAAGCATTTTTCTTTACTATCCAATAGTGGATGGCAACAGTCTTTCTTTAAAAAAAAAAAAAAAAAAGCTGAGACACTGTACAGGTTTGAGAAGAAAACGAGGCCTAAGGTGAAAAAAGTGTGAAAGGAAAAGTTCAACATTTTGGGGGAATATGTCTATTAGTTTTATTGCTGAGAGTTAGACGAGAAGATTCATATCAATCTCATATCTGTTTGTTAAATATGATGCTACAGCCAGCAGCCTGTTAGCACAAAGACTGGAAACAGGGGAAATGGCTACAGATATAACGTCTTAATTAGTGAGGGGCATTTCACCAACATCAAAAATGCATATTTTTCCTCTCACCTGTAGTGCTATTTATCCACCTAGATTGTTTTGGTGTGATTTGCCATCTTTTGGAGATATCTGCTAGCTGTGTCCCCTTGTTTTCAGTCTTTGTGCTAAGCTAACAATCTGTAGCTTCATATTTACCGTACAGACTAAAATATCAAACTGTTCCTTTCAGCTCTCTACCAGTACTTGTCTTCATTGCACTTGATTGTAGTTTGATGCTCCAGTGCCAATGTTACTTATTGAGTGATTACAAATTGTAAATTTTGCTTAATCTCAACAAGGTTTATTGCTGATTTGTGTCATCTGATCTTCTCTTTTCCTCCCTTTCTGTTTTTTTGTATCTGTCTTTCTCTCCATCTTTTCTGTCTTCCCTCCTTGCAGATTGAGATTCACTGCGAGCACCAGAGGTTCCGGATATTCGTGGACGGACACCAGCTCTTTGACTTTTATCACAAAGTGAAATCTTTGCCCTCTATTGACACAGTACGGATACAAGGAGATCTACAGATCACCAAGCTTGGTTAGCTTCCCACTCTTCCTGCTCTGCAAGCCATGTATGAAGCAAGGACTTGATCACAGATGACCACACACATGTGGTTGTTCATAACGTCATCATTCATAACCCATCATGCTACACTATAGCAGCGTAGGAACTGGAAAACAAGGCTCTAGCAATGACAAGTTAGAGTTTTTCTGCTACATTTCATTCACCTTTCCATCTGTTTTTATTCTGATATTACGATGCTTTGAGGCTGAATGTGTTTGCTTCATCTTCAGGTTTTTCTCTTTGTAGCCCCGGTTTTGTCAGAACGGGGATCTCACGGCATCCATTTTTTATGTTGGATCCTCTAGGGATGCTGAGACAGAGGCAGGTGTGGACTACCTTCAAGGATGGAAAAGTAACTCAGATGTTATAGAGACCAGTTACTCAGGAAAAAAACCCAATATCTGGCACTTTGCAGCTAAAATGCAAGCAAAACTGTTGCTTATGGGTAAAAATCTCCAAATTTGGTGACCAATTAAATGTTTTAATTCTGCAACTCTTCCAAAAAATCTTCCAAAACCTTTTGGTTTAAACTGGAACTTGCATGTTGACCGTTGATTAGAGTTTGTGAAAGATGTTCCCCCCCCTCCCAACAACAGTGACAAACATGCCATAAAATTCTGCATTATTGGACGTGACGAGTGTATTCTGAGCGCTGACTAATTCCCATCAGGGCTGACACATGATTTTTCATATCGCCTAAAACTGGTTTGGAGCAAAATGTTGCCGGCTGTTTGACGCTTTCATATTTGATGTCACCCGATTGGATGCGGATTTATTGTTGCAGGAATCATTGAAAACTCTTTTGATAGCGCAGTGTTACACCCTGTTTTCTCTGTGCTGATGCATCTCCGACTCCGTAAGGCACTCTCCTGCCCTCTCTTGGGTTTATCCCAGTTGTCATGGTAACACGCTTCAGTCTCACCGACCTAAATACCCCAAAATGAGGATTATATCATGACGAGATGCATCTGTATATGTCCTATACTGTACACTGCATGTTTCATGTGTGGTGAACAGGAAGAAGTACAATTATGACGGTTACTTCTCCAAAGTGGAGCAATTGGACTCTTGAGTTCTCCACTGTCACATTCACAGACCACTTTTCTTTACATGCAAGCCTCATCTAAATTGTACACGAAAACAATTTGAAACTTATTCTCTTAAATAAAAACCCACATTTGCTTCTGTACATAGTTAGAAGTTGCCAAAGTGTGCGGAGGTTAACTCAACTCAAATCCCAAACCTTCTGTCACATTCCACAGTCAGATGGTTGTTTGGAAGCAGAATAAGATCCTGATGGTATTTTGAATGTATCGTATTCATGTTTGTACAGTAGCGTTAAAGATAGAGTGACGCACAAAATTCTGACTTAATGTCACAGTTTTTTTTGGTGGTATGGCTGGTACTGTTATAGTCCACTTTCAGTCCTACAGTATGTCTTACATGTGTGTTATGGCGTTAATGTTTCCTCAATCATTCCACATCCGGTCTCGTCCCCACCGAAGCAGATCGACATTATAAAGCACTGACATTTAATGCAGCCAGCAGGTTTTTTACAAGCCCAACAAAGTACACTTGTGTCTTAAATGCATCATATGGTGTTGTCTGCAGCTATTTCACTCAACACAGATCTTGACTTGAGGTTATCTTCAAGGCAGTATTAAGAGTATTATGTCTGAAGTTACTGTGTTTACACCTCCTAGCATCAGTCGAACATATACGGTAGAACTAGGAAAGAATGTCACTGCATATTTATGAGTACCACTTTTTACTGTCATAAAGGGTTTATAAGATGTAATTTATGGCATCATTAATTAATAATATTTATAGATTAGTTATAAGCCCTTAACAACAACAACTTTTAGGAGGTTGTGAAAAATCGCTTTTGTGAAGATGGCAAGCCGCCTAATAATAAATCAGTTCTGCAGTTATTAATGTTAAATCATTAAGAATTATAAATCATGAAGTCGTCAATTGCCAATGTGGTCTGCATGAAAAACTAAAAAGACGGAGTGAGAATCTAAAAGTTGTTCCTATTAATGGCCTATGATTATTATCTATAAAACATGCATTAACCATAAATAAAGTCATTATTTACGACTTATGATCCCCCGAAACAGTGAATTATTAGAAAGTTACAAAAAAAAGATGATAATTGATTGTCTTTGGAGACAGAAGTTGTAGTTCATATCAAACAGAAAATCAAATGGCGCGTCATGCTTCGTATCCACTTGTTGAGCTCGACAAAGAAGCAAACGGTGGTTGTCGGTAGATCGTCTCACCGGGCTCCACAGAAGCACCATTCAGATTTTGGCGTTTTTTTACATGTGATCTTAACAAGCTATTGAAGGTTTCCCCCATCGTCTTTTGCTGCTGTGATTTTGGAGTAAGCCATGACGTTTGTGCACAGCTGTTGCACTGTCAGCCACTGCAGGGCTCTCTGTAATTGATGCTCATAGTAACGAAGCTTCCTTTCAGATTTCTGGGCAAACTTTAAGGAAACCTCTTTCTTTATCATCTTATTAGTGTCCGTGCACAGTGGGATGCAGCTGTGTGTTGCCTGCATCAAAATACAAAGAGGCTGCTTTCTGTACGTGCATACAACGAGTATTCATTAGCTCCTTTCACGTAGCAATAAGGTCGCTGCTCTCAGACTGGATGCTCCGGGGGAAGAACTTGTCCGAGTTGGTCAGAGGGGATCTTTCTCAGTAGTTCCTCGTTTTCACTTGGCAGGCGCGGGTTTATGTGGGACACAAACAGGAAATGAGGACAGTTTGGTATGAGAGGGCAGTGTGATGCATCATTACTCCAGTGTTACAACAGGACAAATTTGTACAAGTGATGTGTAATTGTGTTGACGGTGTATTTTTCTTCGGTACTTTGTACTTGTTTTTTCTATTCCCCAGTGACCATCCATTTATAATGCTATAGCTTCCTGTAATATGTTAATATACACCCACTGACTGTACTGTATATAAAACATTATACACCATGTGAGGAGTATGACCATAACTCAGCTGTGTTTCATGGATGTAGAAACTAGATGTGTGTTAAAGTGTGACACAGGTTCATGTTTTTGGCTCCTCAGCTGTCAGACATTGAGCTGAGCTGGGAGCAGTTAACGGCAGCGGCAGTGCTGCTGCTAGAAATTATGGGGGAGGGAGAAGAACACTTCAAGACCTACTGAATTAAAGGGCTCGAAACCAAGGAGTGTTTTGCGTGTGAGTGTTTGAGTGTGTGTGCAGGGAGCTGAGCTGTGTGTGTGTTTTGCACAGTTTAACGCTGCATCAGCTAATTGTTTTTGGGATTGTTGTGGGTTTTCCAGCTGCGTACAAGCGCGGTGTGTTTTCGGTTTTCTGCGCCGTTGGATGTGGTACAGGTACAAGATGAGCTGACGGTATTATTTGGTACTGGTGCACTTTAACAAAAAAAAGGTGTTGGTGTCCACTTAAGGGACTCAATATTTCTAATATTCCAGTTACAAAAAAAAAAAGTTTCGGTACATGAGCTCAGAAAATCTCAACATACAGTATATTGTTTATTTCTAAAATAAAGTGTTATATCCAACAGGCCCCAGCTCTTGATCTCCTAATGATCCCACGTCTTTTGAAAAACAATAGGAAATAATAATTCTTGCTCGTAACTATTGTTTCATTTGTTCTTCAACCCTTTAAAAATGCAACTGAAAAACTTAATGTTATTCTTGTCCTGATTGTAGTCTGATGACAAATACCCAGGTGAAAATATTGCTCATATTCCCCTTGGTTATTCAGGGTCCAGTCTAAATGAAAATAGACCACCCCTCCTGTCCTTGGTTAAAAATTGAAAAGATGTAAGAGAAACAGTTTATTTGACCCAGGTCTGTATGTTACCCTGCTTTTGGACTTTAGATGTACATATTTGTGAACGCAGCCTCACAGGCTTCGTCTTTACACGAGGAATACCGAGCTGAGTTACAAACAGAAAGCATTTAGGTGCGCATGTATGCTGCATTTTGTATACATGAACAATTTTATTATATTGTCAGTTTTTTTGCTCCAGTCAAGCATGCTCTTTTTGTGTTTTTCCTTCAGGCGTGTTTCAAGGGCATTTCCCCTTGTGGTTGAGTTTTATTTTTCTTTTGACCCGTTTACCTTTATAGCTTCTGATTCCAGTTTAGTGCTCACCTAATTACAATCTTTGGACATTAGGATGCACAAAGCAAAAATATGGACTTAAGTACCTAAATCAAGTTTGTTTTTTTTCCCCTGGACTTTTTAACAAGCCGAATAACACAAAGACTTTCTAAACCTACATGTGTTTTGTTACAATGGCTATGTTATGATGTCCATCTACAATATGAGAATAAGTAGATGTAGGCTGGTCTGTTCCTAATGTATTGTGTGGCTGTACAATCATTACCATTTCTATTTATTACAGTGTACCCAGCAGGGTTGTGTATGGCAGCGTCATACCTACTGTATTGGTAATGCATTATTTTTATGCTGTTTCTGAAGGCATCTTGTTAAGTTTTTAAAATGATGAAAGTGTGTCTTTGGTTCTACTCTGTATTACATATTGCACTTTCCTGTATGGCACAAGGAAGTGTGTGAAATGAGTATTGGATCAAAAATTCTTTTCTTTTAACCCAACACAAGGTGAACAACAACATCAATTTGTTTTGAGTGTTTTCCAGGATGTACCAAGTCTGAGGATCACCAGGGTGTTGGCTGTGAGCTTCTGAAAGTCTTTTGTCACCAAGCATCATGTTGGCCTCGTTGTTGGTTATTTGATCTGCTGTTTGAGCAGCTTTTATGTGTCGAACAGGAACATGAGTGCTTACAACATGTTGCAAATTCCCAAAATATCCTGAGATTACCTTGATTTTGTGTCTCATTGAGAACACACATTGGACCAGTGTTTAAATTAAGACGGTTTATTCTGTATTGTGTTAGACCTCTCCAAATGTTTTTTCCATTATGCTTTTGTAAAAACAACTACTTTGCAAACCAATAAATTTCACATCTTGGAAATGTTCTTGTCATGAGATGCCAATATTCACCCAGACAACAAAAAACAAGTGGCTATATCTCTTTTAATCTAAGGTGTGTGGGGTTTTTTTGTTTGTTTTTTACTGAGGGAAGTAACTAAATAAATTCATGACTAGTGATAGGAAATAACTATCAGGTTGCTTCAGAAAAAGTGGGTTGCTCCCATATTTTATTTATTTATATATTAGAGTTAGTATAGATAAATGATTGTAACACTATGAAATTTCAAATATTGTGTGCAGTTTTACACAATTGCCTATATTGTGCTTATGACCAGAGTTGGGTTTGTAACCTTAAGCATTTTATTACAAGGATTATTGCCAATTAAAATTATGAGTGATGTAATATGGTGTGAATGATGAAATATTTTTAGGCGTAAGATAGTTACCACAGGCCCCTGTGCAGTGCAGTGCTAGTTGTTCAGCTACTTATGAAGCACACACACACACACACACACACACACACACACACACACACACACACACACACACACACACACACACACAC
>JBBPCS010000573.1:5255240-5287682 GCA_037974645.1 Hollardia meadi | reverse complement strand
GTTCAGTGCCTAATAAATGTCTCTTTTCAAGATTAAAACTGCACATTTTAGAGTGGCCTTTTATTGTGACCAGCCTATGGCACCTGTGCAATAATCACGCTGTCTAATCAGCATCTTGATATGCCACACCTGTCAGGTGGATGGATTATCTCGGCCAAGGAGAAGTGCTCACTAACACAGATTTAAACTAATTAGTGAACAAAATTTGAGAGAAATGGGCCTTTTGTGTACATAGAAAAAGTCTTAGATCTTTGATTTCAACAGCAAAAACAAGTGTTGCATTTATATTTTTGTTCAGTGTACACACATTACAGCAGTAGTTCCCAAGGACCTGAAACTGACACATATTAGACCACTCACCCCCATTTAATAAGATTTTGCCCCAGGGTTCCTCATCTAATACACACAATATGAATTAGTTGATGAAGTGTTTTGTATAATTGTTTACGTTAATATACAATATTTTCAGTGATATAAGCCAAATTAAACACATTTATAACACTGGCATCGTCATTTCCATCACAATACGTCTTTTCCATCACGATAAACAAAGTGATGGAAAAGTGATGGATGATTTTTGTGGAAATGACATTTTGTCACATTTAAAAAAAAATCTCATGATATATTAGCATGCTAATGTCTGTTTTAGAGTTAGCATCAAATATACACAAAATACACAATATAAAATGCTATTTTTGTCATTATTTGTACATTCAAAGGAAATATGAGCTGTTTGGAAATGACAGCCAATAAACATATTCTTGATTTAGCAAAAATTTACCTTGATTTTTTCTTTCTCTCCTGTCACATGACTATTGCTGTGGTTACAAGTATACAAACCCTAAAAAAAACCCTCCCTGAATTTACATTTTGTGGTGGGTGGTGGAAATGACAGTGACCCCAAGGGATAGGTGTTCTTTTTATGAAAAAAGACATAAAATAGTAATATATCTTACGACACATGATACATTTCATTAAAAGGAATTTATGTGTCAATGTATATGAAGTTAATATTAGAACAAAATTGAATTCAATATTAAGAGGGATTGAATGTCCAAAATCTGGCCCAGGAACAAAGGAAATATAGCAAAAACCATACATAAAAGGCCATGTTTTATATAATAAAAATAATGATTGATCTATCATTTAATTTTTGTATGTTCCTTTTGGTGTGACAAAACTAAAAAATAAGAAATGTGTTTTTGTTTTTCTTATTTCTGCCAGGGACACAAAATCTACGATAGTTGAAGGATCACCCATATGTGTTATTGGGCTAAACAAATAACATCTACATATTGTAATAAACTTGCTAAGAAATTAATCAATCTTAAATATAGACAACGATTATATCTATTATGATTATTTAATTTATAATATTTTCTTTAACTATGGTCTTAAATTTGAGAGTTTGCAGTTTTACACCTTTTTATGAAACAATAGAATCTTGTAAACCTCGTTTTGTGCTGTACGGTAGGGAAAAGCGAGTCATCCATGACAGCAGGGGGCGCTGGTGAATAACTTATCCTGAAGGTGAAAGCATGTAACCCATGTTGTCTCTTTTTGAACTGTGTGGCTTTTAAAGCCATCAGTTCACTAGGAGTTGTATTTTTTTTTCACTTGGCAGTCCTTGTGCCAACCTCCACACTTACCGGTATCGTCAGTCGGTGCTCCATTATGGTGGGGACACAGCTGCTCAGACTGCTGGTCAAAGAGCGGCTAGCAGTGGCAGCCGAGGAAATCTTTGGGCTTGTTGAAAAACGATAGTAGAGTACCAGGATGAAGCTGTCCGCTCCAAAAGAGAAATTATCCAGCTGACCGTTTTAAAACCTGAAGTAATATTATGCAGAGCAGGTGCGTGTGTCACGGATGTTGCCTCTAGCCTGTACGCTAGGTAACGTTAGCATACAAGGCAACAGTTTGGCTACAGCTACATTACAGAAGCTAACGGTAGTGTTGAATGATGGTTAGCATCCCACGGACCCGTAATTGTATTTTGTGAAGAAATGGAACTTAATGAAGCCAAAATTAAAAGTTGATTCTTCCATCTTTAACGCATTGAAAACAAAGTCACCTCTTACTTGCACTAGGTATATTTATATTAGATATTGTTGGGTATTTATTTAAGAGGTTATAGCGTGTGTCTTTTCTGTCTTTTAGACACCCAGTCAGACTCTGAGGGAATTTTGCCTTCCCAGCAGCCAGATCATCCTCCCATTGTGGAGACAAATGAGACCCATGCCTCTCAGCACGTTAAAGAGGGGCAGGTGGATACCTGTGTCATTCCACAACTGAAGGATGAGTCTTCTAATGATGTAAAAGTTAGACTTAATGATTCAGAAACGACTACTCAGACTGACTGCCAGCAGCTCCCAACTTTCAGTAGCATAACTGTGACATTGAATGATGAAAGGAATGGGATCGACTGCATATTGTCTTGTGGTCAGAGTCGCATTGACACTGTTTTTATGGAGCAGGAAGAAGCCCTGAAGGACACAAAGGCTTGCCGTGTCTGTGACGAGCAGTTTGACAGGGATTCTGATCTAATCAGACACATGGATGAGAATCACGTGGGAGAGAAGGCCTTTAAATGCTCCGATTGTGACAAGGCGTTTGCTTGTAGGGACCATCTGGCTGCGCATTTAAGAATTCACACAGGTGAAAGGCCACACAAGTGTCCCTTCTGTAGAAAAGCATTCACACAACGTTCAAATCTCAATGTCGCCTATAGCAATCACCTCAAAACTTGTAGTATGAGGGAGGCCAAGGGGGAGAAGTCATTTTGCTGTTCGGTTTGTGGTAAAAAAAAAATTCACGCTGCTTCAAATCTGCAGGTCCATAAGAAGACCCACGAAGCCAGGAATCCCCTACCCCTGTTGAATGTGTGAACACATCAAAAATGTATGCAATGATTCAGAGGCCTGGAGTCAGGCTTGCTAACACTGTCCAAAAAAATCAAAATGGAGACGAAACCCTTTGAGTCGAATGATCAAAATCTCGGGTGCAACAAATTATTTTGTTCCGAGTTTAAAAGGTGGATGCACCTGTTGTTGTTCCTGTTACTGCTCGTGGTTTCCTTGCACTTCTTTGTTAATGTCATTAAAATGTCTTTGTTTTCTATTTTGTAATGATAAAGAGCTTTTTGCGACACTTAAGACTTTAAGTAGTAAATGAAAAAACATGAATCCAACATTGGAACCCAAAAGATCGTCAGTGTTAAACTGTCACTGTAAGTACAACTGTCTTGGATTAAATTCATTGTTTGTATCCTTGCTAACCACTTGCTACATCTGAATGTTTTTTCTCTGCACACCACCGGATACATATCAGGTGGGGGAGTCCATGATATCCCACTACCATAGCAGGTTACTTACTGCATCTACTCTAACCCAAGAAGGAACATTGAGTTGTCCATCGCTTGGATTGATAGCAGCATTGATCGCACATTACATTTCCTTGTTTGATTAAATTAAATCTACAGTTACTACTTATACTATACTAGTGCTACTACCACTCATAACTATGAAAAGTCGTTACCGTAACAACAGTAGGCTAATGGAAGCAGAATAAACTGGTGTAGGTTTAAAAGAGAGATGTAGTCCCAAGTCTCCCCCGCAGGAGATGCTATTGTCCTACACCACGCACTTGAAATAACATCGAAGATCATCTATTTTAAAGAGGAGTCTCTCTGGTCTGCTAAGTAGACCACGGACGGTGTCTGGAAACGAGACATGATGAGAGCTCATCACTTTTTACCCATCCCATTTAATACTTAAGGAGACTGATGATGGACGGCGGAGAGCAAGGCTGCGGCACCGATAGACAAGAAATGACGAAAAGGCAAATGGATAAGTGCTGGTAAATAAAAGGCTGTCATTTTGTATTCCTAGCTAGCTGTCAGCCCCATTTAGATATCACGTCATCGTTTGGTCGCTTTGGAATGACAGCTAGCGATAAGCTAAGTACTGGCTGCACTAGCTAGCTGCTGCTGATGTAAGCTGCTCAGTTCTTGCTGTGGTTAATCAAGAAAGCGGAATGCGATTTGGGATGTGGGTTTTGTACCGTATTTTAAATCCAACGTACAATTAATTATCCAGCAAGCTTTTCGTCAGTAGCCGTCTCCTTTGAGAGTGTTTACATTTTATGAAGAGCTTATGTTTACAAGGCTTCACATTTAAATGTCCATGTCATATGACACCTGTATGTCCAGGAATAAGAGACGAAAATGGCAGGACGTCACTGTGGTTGTTTTTGCTTTACCGACCATTCTTAAAGTCAGATAATAATACCAATCTGTTATATAAATATCAGCGTGTTCATTTTCTTATTCACACAAGGGGGCAGTTCTTGTATCTTTATGTTGAAAGTTTAATACAAGCACTAGTCCATGATCCTGAAGTGGCTGCTCTTGGTTTTGGATTGTTTGAACTGGTCCTGTAGTAGCACAAAGCAGCGGGTAATGTTTCCTGTATCAGGTAACTGACTGTGGACAGTACTGGCCTCTTTTTCCACTCCAGGATCAGCATCACAAAGGGAGTCATAGAGCTGGTAATATCTCAATTAGATGTTAACATTTGATAAATTATTTTTAAGAGACACTAATAGAGGATATGTGAACGGATGACATTTTGCTATAGATTTATAATATCAAGTTAAGCTGTTTTTAAAGATTCAAATCTTAACCAGTCGTTTGCAGGTTCCTCTATTTTCAACACCCTCAGCTTAATGTCTGAACTGAACCAAAAACAGTTGTTCCTCAAGTATAAACCAGGAAATTATCAGTTTATAACTAACTTATAAATCCACACCCAAACCCAAAACAAATATTCAACCAGTGTAAGGATGCTAAATATAGTAATATTACAAACCATGCCATTGTCATACTCTGTGTCTGTTCATTGAGGTGTTTAATATACTGTCAATAGGCAATATGATGTCAATTGAGGGGGTCTTCAATGTTGTTGGATGACATCACCTACCCCAACTTTCTTCAATCTAGGCTGATTGTCCCAAACGTCTAGACAAAAGCAAAATTGATTTTGACAATGGTATTTTACCAACATTTCTCGCAATTACCCATCATCAACATTTTGATTTAGAAAACAGCTGTTGCTCATGATGCTCCTCTTCCTGTTCTTTTTCTTTCTTTCCTCTCCCAGATGCATGAGGCCTTCACGTCCTGCAAGGAGAACCCATGGAGCCAGCAGACATCATGGCCTTGCACTCCTCCTCCCCCCCTCCTCAACTGGATGATGAAGGTGGTGGTGAGGCGGGATCAGAGGAGGAGGAGTTTGGGGATTTTGGGGAATTCTCTGTTGGGGTGTCTTGCTTGCCTCTTGGCTTTGCTGATTCTACTGATTCACCATCCAGCCTCAGACAGCCTTCTCCCACCATAAAGCCAGCCGCCCATCAACCCAACTGCAGCTTTAATCGCCCAGTTAAACAATCCCAACCCACATCCTCTCTCGTGAACTCGGGGTCAGGCAGGGGCCAGTTAGACTTAGAGGGGCAGGATTATAACGCTGAATCATGTGTGCACCTCACAAATGGGTACTCTGAAAGAGACCACAACTCTGAGAACCACATTGCCTCTGCAGTGAGTGTGTGCTCTCCCAGGGAAGAAACGGGGTTTGCTGATTTCACTGTGTTCACAGAGCAGGCAGCACATCCCTGGTGCTGTGGCTTCACTCCTTTGGGCAGCACAGAGAAATGGGACAGCAGAACAGTAGGGACAAGCAGACTGGGTGAACAAATCTATGATCCAGGACAGGAGGTTTTTATGGACTCTGAGCCCAGACCTCGTTGTGCATATAAGGCAAAAGATAAAGATTGCACTATGGTCAGGCACTGTGAGAAAAGGGATGCAGCACTCGTGCTACCCTCTCAGGACCACCACCAGCCTCAGGAAACTGCAGCGGCTTTCGATTTTCCATCTCAGGAGCCTAATTTTGGGGAGGAGGAGTCAAGCAGGGACAGTCAGAGGCACCGGAGGCATAGTGTTAACTCTTTACAAACCACAGAGGTGCAGGACAATGCAGACTTAGACAACAGAGGGGAACAAGAAAAGAGCATTTCTGCTGTCCCCCAAATATTCAGTGAATATGAATCCGTTTCAGAGGACCTGGCATCCTCCTGTGATGATTTGTCATTTGAGGGTCCATCTGCAGACTTGGAACCAAATGTTTCATCTCTCGGTTCAGAGGATCAGACTGACTGGGACCAGACTGATGACGATGATGAAGAAGAGCTGGGAAACTACAGTAATTCTGACTCATTTGTCAACAGCAGCGTGGCAAGTGTCACACGGGCAAAGACAGAGAGGTGTTTTCAATATTGCGACCCATCTGCAACTCAGGAAACTTCGGCTACCTCCAACCAGTCACAATCTGGAACACATACAGAGGACAATTTTGCAGACTTCAAAGACTGTCGTTCAGAGCATGACAACCCAGGACATGTCCAAACAGCTGATGCTGGGGTGCTGATTCTAGGAACCCTCCCACCAAGTGACAGCTTTGCCGATTTCTGCGCAGCGCCCATGCAGGACAATGGAGAGGGGTCATGGGCGGAGTTCAAGGTCCAGAAGGTGCAGGAGGGGGGAAGAACTTGGACACAGTCCAGAGAGCAAGTCAGCGGCCTGCAGACTGATGGGGGCACTGAGGATGAGGACGGGGCAGGGCATTATGGGGTTACCAGGAGGAACAGCTGTCAGGTGGGAGATATGTCACTAAAAACTGACTTTATTGTGGTTGCTCTTTGTGATGATAATAAGTGGCCACAGAGAGTTTATTTAATTCCTTTTCTTGTCATAAGTTTTCAAAGTGCTTCACAGGCAATAAAATAACAGTAAAAGCTTAAAGTCAATCAATAGTTGTACATATACAGTATTTTTCACATTTGATTTTGAAAAAAAATCTCCGTTTTTTTCTGACTAGGCGTCACTTTCCTGCCGTGTGCAGCAACTTCTCATGGCCAGTTTTCCGGAGGCAGAGGGCCCGGCTGCGGAGGCTGAGGAGGAGGTGCTCAGCCTTGGTGCTCTGCTTTACGCCCAACACCTCCCTGAGAGCGAGGAGGAGGAGGAGATGCCAGAACTCTGTCCCACATCTCAATGGTGAGGATGATGTTAATAGATCAATTTGCTTTAATGTATCATTATAGAGTAAATGTTGATTGCACAATGTAATGTCTATAGGATAATGACACCATCTGAGTAAAGATTGGTTCCCTAAAAACTCACTTTAACTATTTTACGAAATCTCTCAGGAAAATGAAGGCTGGCAGCCTGGCACAATTTCTATCTGCTTTCTATCTTGCTTGTCTCCATTATAGATTAAATAAATGAATAAATCCACACTTTTGCCCTGTGTTTTTGGTAATGACTACTTTGAGGAAAACATGGAAAAGTGTTCCAGTTGTCTTTGCAACAACTGTGCCAACAATAATACCACTGTACCAATGTTATTACAGCACTAACTGTGATTTAAATAATATCTAGCTCATCAAATATTTAGATTTGGTAAATTCCTGGAAGGGCTTTCCTGGAAAATAAATGGGTAGGGCTGCATTTCCATGAGGAAGCAACAGAAGTAGGATTTGAATGAACAGAGGAAGAACAGGGTAGTTATTGGGAGCCCCACCTACTAAAATTTAAAATTCATCAACCGAAAATCCAAGCAAAAGGTTGTTGCAGGACTGCCGATCTCTGGGAATGTTGTGAAAAAGCAATCGTGCACAATTGGCCATGATAAATCTAGATTAAAAAACTGAGTTATTGTGAAAAGGCTTTTGTCGTTTCTAAACTCGCAGTTTTACCTTGTCCTTTTTATTGATATTGCCTCTGAATACATTAAAATACTGCCTTGTATTTTCCGCACCATTTCTCAGGATTCAGAGGGGGATCTGGTGGCCCCACCAGGATCTCCACAGTGCAGTTGGCCTCAAGTTTCACTGGGGAGGTTCCCACGCAAACATGACTCTGCTCAGGTGCCTTGGTGTGGACACAAAAAACATTGTGAGTTTGAAGCATAAAAACTGCTGTTAATCAGCGATCCAAACTGCATCTTCACCTGTAAATAAAGGTACATCATTAAGTCTTAAAGGGACAGTTCACCCCAAAATCAAAAATACATATTTTTCCTCTTAGCTGTAGATACCAAGTTTAGGAACTAGATGACACTTCACTCGCTCAAAGCACCAAAAAAAAAAACATCAATAAAAACTCAACAGAAATATCTCTTCCTACTTCCTAGAAATCATGACTCATTACTCAAGAAAATCCACAGACCTTGTTGCGAGCAGTTTTATGTAGGAACTATTTTCTTTCCGTATCACAGCGCAGAAGGAAGTGTGCATCTACTCATAGATGAGGGGATAGCTAACATTACATCTCAGCCAAGGAGGGACACCATTAATGTTTACATCCCGGCCTGTCACGAGCACGAGCCTCTCGTCCATTAGTAGGTGGCCGTTTTCTTCTTTGCAGTGATACGGTGGAGTTTGGTAGACAGAAAATAGTTCCTACATTAAACTGCTCACAACGAGGTCTGTGGATTACGTATTTTTGGGCGCTTTGAGCACCACAAGCAAAATGCCATCTAGGTCCATTATATTTAAGAGAAGGCAGACATCTCTACAGACGATATCTCCCAAACATGGCAACTCTCACCAAAGCAATCTACCGGTAAAAAGATAAATAGCTATACAGGTAGGAGGAAAAGTATTTTTGAATTTGGGGTGAACTGTCCCTTTAAAGGGTGATGCCCCTCATAGTGATCTAAGGCCAGGTCAATGTGCTTGACTTGCAGGATATTCTGCATTCTATTACACTCCTGTTTGTTGCTTGGAACATTGAGCTCATCACATTGTTGCACGAATTGTAAGTTGCTTTAGATAGAGGTCCGTTTTAATTAAGTCTATTTTCATTTTGTGTGTCTTTGTGTCTTTGCCTTTTGAAAGGTGTTCATTGGCATTAAGAAGCAGCCAGTGGCTGTACCTGCTTTTGCATCCAGCCTGGTGAGTCAACTAGAAAATTTGGACTGAATTAAGTTGGCCTTACTTGGGAGAAGAAGCATTGTAATGGTGTAAAATGAGCAGGTTTAGTAGTCATAAATTCTAGTTTGTTGCTGTTAACATCGACACTGTTTTTTGATTTTCCATCTCATTTTTCTTCACTCACCAGGGTATGCTGGAGCCCACCAAAGACTCTGTGCCAGCCGTCTGTTCTCCAGGACACATGGTGGTCACAGCACAAGCACCTCCAGGACTCCAGGATACACCAGCCACGTCAACAGATTTAATGCAGGTAAGCTGGTATTATGTCATTTGATTTGACTTGTATCTGTATTAGATTAAAGAACAAGACTAGAGGATGACACATGCAGCTACTATGTGGGAAACAGCCACTAATGGATATTACTAAAGACGTGTATTTTACTGATCACACCATTAAGCTTGTTGCATTCTGATAAGTGACAGTTCTGTATGCTGTTTACTATTCTCTGTGTAGGAGGCGCTCTCCTCCAGCCAGCTGGACTGGAGCAGCCGTGGCCTTAGCAGCTCTCAGGACGGTACGTCCCCTTGCTGAGCCCCTCACTTCTGGGGCCGAAAGTAGACTACAGTATCAGCCACACCCTACCTGGCTTCTTCTAATGAGCCACAGCTTTAGAGAGTTCACTCCGGTCTACTCCTCTGGACTCCTCCTCACTTCCTCTGGGGCATGTTCTGCTTCCTTTAATTTACGCTGTGTTTCCTCTCTGTTCATCCGCAGTATTTTATGATTCAAAGAATTCCCTCTCATGAATAACACAGAATGGGCCAGAATAGTGTTCATCAGAAATCATGTTGTCATCATGATTTGTCCAAACTGTTGATGTAACATCTCTAAACTGGGACTCAAAACAGATGTGCAATCAAACTATAACATTACACATCGGTCACAGTTTTTACAGAACAATAAAAGGGGAAACATTGAACTGGCTTCCCTTTTCTCCCTCCTTTATATATTTGATCTCAGTGTTTCTCACTCCCAGTTATTGTGGTGTCCGTCTTGGCTAAAGACGACTGAAAACTATTGTGAAGGCTACTGAAAACAAAATGAGCGTACTATTATTGTGTTACTTGATGATTTTGTGTGAATTAGCTTTTGAAACTACAACACAAAAAATCTGAGGGCAATGCTAACATAATGTGCAAAGCACTAAACACTGAAGTAAATATCAGTCAAGTCAATTATAAGTGAAGTTACTATATATGTTATATTACATTTTCCAGAGGTAATAAAGCTCCATATATGGTCAAGGAGACTAATTGGATCTATCAAATGTGATATTAAAAAAAAAAATCAAAGAAAATTGCAAAACAAAGACCAGGAAAAACAGCATAGATGATAAATTCCACAAATTAGGTTTTGTTTCGTGTTCTTAGGAAATCTTCAAAATGTGAAAACTAGTTTGTTGTGTTGCAGATATCAAGCTGCTAGTAAAATGAAAGTTAAATCTGAATATAAATTGGCCATGACATGACATGAAAGTATAAGGAATTTCTTTCAATGAAGAAAAACCTTGTAGCATTAACTTCTCATAAAGATAACTGACTAATTTAAAACTAAAAAACACAAATCGGTAAAAGTCACTTTCTTATTGAAGACTATAGGAACTGTTTACCTGACTGTCAGTTCCATATTTGGTATTGCACTGTTGATTTGTCAGCAGGCTGCCATGTTTGATTTTTAGCTCTGGTTTCTTAGCATGCAACCTGACACATTGTTTGTCATTGGAATGAAAGTTTATTAGTAACAGACACCCACATGAGTTGAGTCTACAATTACATTAACATTTAGATTGAACAAAAACACCCTCCTAAACATTTTTACATTCTATTTCCATGTTTGACACATTTGTTTGTGTTCAAGTTTGAGTTTTACTTTTCTGATCCATACACAACAACCTCAACTAGACAAATGTATAGTAATTAGATAACATCAATTTAATAAATACCAAACACTGACTACAGAGCAGTGTTGTGAATGTAAAGTGAGAGGTGGTGCAGCAAAAAGGTCAAAACACATTTACTATAGAAATAAATCAAAAGTTGTAATTTAAAGTCAAATTGTGCAATCAGCCACTAATACTAATACCACTAATACTAATATGCAATTTATGTATTTAAAAAATACTGCTGTATTTACTATTTGTCTTTGAATTTATAAGAAATCTTTTGTCAGGGTTTTGCTTTTTTTCAACATGTTTTGGGGTTTATTGTCCCGCTTGAAAGAAATGATGCATCTTAGACTTGATTTAAAACAGGAGAAAAAGGGCGACAGAGCCAAATTTAAGACTGCTGTTGTGATTACTGCTGTCACTTGTATCATTTAAAAAAATTGCGATACCATTACCAATACCAGTACCCTTTTAAGTGATTACCGATACCCAGACCTAGTCACTTTATGCTTCTTTTATTGTTGTTGTTTTCTTGTTGCTAACTGTACTGACACATATACTGTATGAGCATGCTGAGTAGGATAGAGGAGTGTTTATTTCCAAAGTACTTCAGTTTAAAAAACAACAACAAAAAAACACCTGAAATCCGCTTGTCAGTATTTAATTACCAATCAAATGTGTTTCTACAACAACTTTCTGTAACTGCAGTTACGGTATTTCATAATGAGTTGTGCCTTTATGCCAGCAATTCTTTTCTAAAAAGTACTTTTTAAAAAATGGACCTATAGTTTGTTGACAAAAATCTGTTTGTTTGTTTTGTTGTTTGTTTTTTTTCTTCAAATTTACTGCTCAAATCCAGATTTAATGCACTGCAATAAGGACTTGTAGGAAATCCTTGTAAATACTGAAATAAATCAGTTGATCCTATCTGCTTGGCCTCACTTTCTCTTCCCTCAGCTTTCCTCTATTGTGGAAGCTGCATCACTCTTCTCTGTGGTTGAATGCAACGTTGAAGTATTGAAACAACTAAACAGGCTTCAGGATTTATTACTATTACTATTTTGAATTTGCTCAAGGTTAAAGTTTGGGACAGCAAACATTTGTTATGAGAGGCAGCCACTACATGCATGAAAGTGTTATGCAATAGAATATAACATTTTCTAACATCCTAAAAGCCTAAAATGTTTTTCACTTTGCTTCAACCCTTCTGTTATGATCTGAGGCATTCACGTTTTACTTTCACAACAACAAAATCAAACTCAATTTTTTGTATATAGCCTAATCAAGCTGGATGTCCTAACTTCAGCAACTACAACATCATACTGTTGCTGTGTGGACCACCTGTTGCCTGAGTCATGGCATTTCCATGTGAAGGTTGTTTCACTGACCTCATGCTAGGTGGAGGCTGAGATCGTTTATAGTTTAGGGGCCTCTGAATCTGAATATAAAATAAGTTGGATAACAAAAGCTTTCCATTTCTTTGCTGGGCTCTGTTTGCTGTGTCTGTCACTCTCTCAGTCTTCCCACTGCCTCGGTACAAGGAGAAACCATTAATCAAAAAAATTATCCTTTTATGAACAAGAAATCAATCTCCCCTGTCTTCTCACCCCACAACAATCCTCTGCTACCGTCTCCCCTTGTTAGCACAGGCGGCTCTGCTCTTAATCTGGATTATTTTGGTCCTGAGGAGAGCCGATCCTACAGCAGCAGCCGTAGCAACAGTCCTCCTCCAGGTCAGCATGTGAAACTGCAGGAATGCAGATTTTATTGTCAGTGATGACAATAAAAAACGATGGATGTTAAACTGCCACAGTCACTCATTGAGTGCTTTGTCCCTTTTGTAACATGTTTGATGTGTGTTTGTTATACACACTGACATGTAAAGGAGTTGACCGTGAGCTGTATGAGTTGACCATCAGCAAAGTGGAAACCAGCGCTAACAGTGGCCACATGGAGGACACTTTGAATCGCCTGATGTCCACTGCAGACAAAACCAGCACTTCTCTCAGGTTAGCTCTGTTGTTAAATTCATGCACTATGCATGTTCTATTTTTATTTGGTTTATCATTAAAGCATGCAACATTTTGTCTTCAAAAGTCAAAAGTATTTCAATCTTGAGACACTCAACACTGTTTGTGTGTGTGTGTTTTCAGGAAACCTCAGCGGGATGAAGAGCTGAGTGCGGAGGCTGACAGTGTGATCTCTGGACTGCCCGACCTGTCTTTCATGCAGGCCAAGGTCCTCATGTTCCCAAGCATCCTGGTACCCAAAGAATTCTGCTCCCCAAAAGTACAGTGATGGGTGACATTTACTGCTGTTAACACAGGATTCAAATACTCCATGGGTCTAAGAGGCTATAAGAAATCAAGAGACATTGTGGGCTAAAACAGTGAGTTGATCCTCCTGCTTCAGTTAAAATGCCCCACCTGCTGGCTATTTTTGGTTTTTAGCCTTAAAAAAAAACTATTTTCATCAACTCATGCATTATTTTCAGTGTATAATTGTGCAAAAAAGCAGGTCTGCAGTTTCAAACTTGTAAATTTCTATTTATTATAAAACAGCTTATTTTACTGTAAAATTATTACAAACAAATGTTATACTGTAATATACTTAAGTTGTATGGGAGATGAGAGAATGAATTTTCGGGATGTTTTGTTTTAGCCTTCATGGAGATGTATAAAATCCGAAAGATTTCCCTTACTTTTAAAAGGTTTTTAAAGTTGAAATTTCTTCTCTTTTTTATCTTTTGGTTGTAGACAATCAGACAATAAAGCTGGTGATGTGGCTTTTGATTCCAGTTTTCATTTGGCTTATGTCAAGCTCTGTAAATAAACGGTAGTAAATAAAACAAGTGAAACCGCTTCAGGATGTCTCTTACATTATTTTTATTTAGGTCAGTCATGATCTTTCATCCCTAAAATATTGCAGCAACAACACACAGTACAGTTGTACAGTTTACACACCTTCATCGTACATAATTTGTTAACCCATTAGGCCTGTTGTACTCTTTGTATGTGTGTTTCAACATTTCACCTGTAGTGTCCTGTTTAAAATCTGTGGTGATGAAAAACTAGTTATTTTTAATATGCATGTTGCATCTGGTGACAATTTTCCCGTACCTTTAATGTTTTGTTTTAAATATTACAAATCCTTCTCGTGCTTATAGGTTGACCTATCTCTTTCTTCACATTAACATAGAATTTTTTATGATGATATCACTGACACTTCCTTGGTAAAGCTGTAGATAATTCGTTTTTTTTCAGTATTCTACCAGCTTTATCAAGTCATCTATTAACTTAATAAAGATTTGTTATGCGATTGGCTCATGCATAGGTAAACTCAACTGACTACGGCTCTGTCTCACACCGGATGAGCACCCTTCCCTTCCCTTCCTCCTCTCGGCCTGGTTGTGTGTCTTCCTTCCGGCTTGCCGAAGAAAGTTGAGGGAGGCTCAGCGGCAACTGGGGTTTTACATAATGGACAGCCAAGGAAGGAAAGTGGTGGTCTGTGACAATGGGACCGGGGTAAGCTTACCCTTTAGTTTGGCACGCTATCAATCCGTGGCTTGCTTTAAACCGCGCCGTTATATAGAACGATTTGCCGAAACAGGAAGTGGGGCTGTCAGCGCCTAAGCTAGCTAGCGTTAACTGGGTGGGTATCTAGCTAGCCTGTTAGCCAGCAAATTTTCATTCATCCAGACCCGACACGGAAACGGCACGTAGAGCGGGTGTAAAATGTCCAGGATAGAAAGTGAACACGCAGCTCTGGCTATAGCTCTAATATCGACATGAAGCCCCCAAATTAAGGCACACGAGTAACTGCTCATTTGCCATTAGTGGTTACTAAGCCAAGGCAGCGAGCTAACCTGCTAGGTTATTGCTAGCATTTAACAGCTGGCTGTCTGGTTTATGCTGTCTGGCAGCTGCGTCGGTCATTTCACTGATTTGTTTTGCAAACTATGTGGAATTTACAGAGCCATTAACGTTGTACATTTTGCTCAGTCAATCAAGCACAATAGCTTTATTTATTGGGGGATACACATTGTCGGCTAGGTGTAACGTTAGCTAGGCCGTGTCAGGTTAATTGAGGAACCACCTTTATGTTTTCCTGTACAGCAGCTAGCACCAACTTCCCGGATAGAAATGTCACATAACTAGGGCTTAGTAAAGTCTTTGTGCCTTGAAAACGCTTTCCACTTATGCACTTAATCAGCTTTGTCTTCACTGGATATATTAGGGCTTTATAATAATGACTTTACGAAATAGCCCTCAATATAATGGGGAAGCCCAATGTTGGTCAAATCTGCCCTATTGGGGTAACATTTTGGTGGTCCTATTGTCGCAAACCAGCTGGCTGGTTTAATAGTCCATTATCCTGGTGGAGATTGGGGACTTCTAAGCTACTGTAGTGTGTAGACAGAACGAGCAGTTTTTACCACACACAAGTAGCACTGCCTCTTTCAGGTTGTAGGGACTTCCTTTCTTCACATTGTCAGCAGTCAAAGAGGATGTTGGCTCAGCATGTTGCATACTAATAAGGCTTTTTTGAGATGTGGCTTTGTTTAAAGCAAAAAAAAAAAGAAGCTCTGTGTCAGGGTTGAACAGAGAAGAAGTCAAGAGGAAGTGATAAGTCTGTCACAACCACAAATGTCACCAACACATTTCCGTAGCCCTGATTCAGACTGTTTTATATCATAGTCCACTGTAAAATCTGACAGTTCAAATTTGCTTTGTGTTTCTACAAGTACATGCAGCTGCAAACCATGATAATATTTAACTCTGAAATGTTTGGTTTACCGGTATAAATCACCATTCTTCATTAAAATTCGGGAGGTGAACAGGATCTGTAAGATGATTAATCAAGCAGCATCTGATTTTAATAACCTTTTTTCTAAAGACAGAATCGGTTTGCCTTGCCCGTAACTCTTGTAATCTTCAATCAAATTACTTTGTGGGGACAGGGTAGTAGTGAGCTGTGTGCACTGATTCTAAAAGTTTAATTAGTTCAACACTGTTGGTCGGGTTATACATGAATTTTGGAAAAAAGTTGAAGTCATTCATTCCTTTTCACGGCATTTGAGGCCATGACACAAATAGTTCAAATGCAAGAGCATCTAACATGCATCTATGAGCACTAATATGACCACTATATATTGGGGGTAGGCAATCTAGCTAAAAAATATCACTATCTATTACTGTACATAATATCAGTATTTTAAGGTAAGGTAATAAATTGTCTGGGATTTTAGATATTGTAACATGGTACAGCTTAGAAGCTATCTTTTCCTGGTCTTATAGACTATCTTACAGTTTAGTGCGATTAACAGTAAGTAGCTCGACATGCTTGGCCTTGATATCCACACAGTGCTAATGATTGGCAAAATATTTTCAGAAAAATACTGTCACATTATCTATGTAGATAGTACTTAAACATTTAAGAAACATAATAACCCATGTTTTATTATTGTCAACATTGCCCAGTCCTATCATATTAACATCTTATTAGGGATTTTGAACATTTTAACCATTTTCAAGATTTAAAGTAGTGATAAGTTCACCAAAAATATGCTTCACAATTTTAATAACTGCATGCAAGATGAAATAAATCAAAATTATAAGTTTATTTTTATTAAGAGCTGTAGATCAACTTTAAAAACATTCAAGGTTTTCTACAATTGTGCTCAAGGTTAAAGCAGGTGTTTCCCACAGCTGTTCATACTTATTCACGTACATACATACATGGAGGTTCTGGGATTGCAGCGTTGGCAGTTACATTTTTATCATAGTCTAAATGGCTAAATAAGCCCAAGGATGACAGCGACCTCATCTTGCTGTACTGCATAGTTCATCTCATCAGTACTTGAATGCATTTCCTCATCAGTTCCTCTGTGCTTTGGTTTTCTTGTCTGTCTCTCTTTCAGTTTGTCAAGTGTGGCTACGCAGGCTCCAACTTCCCAGAGCACATCTTCCCCGCACTTGTTGGGAGGCCCATCATTCGCTCTACAGCAAAAGTTGGAAACATTGAGATCAAGGTAAGAACTAGGCCACCTGATCCTCCTGGAATGATTCTTTTGCTTGACCAGAAAGTTTGATTTCAAGTGCGAACCTGGTCAGGAATCCAGTGATATAAGGAAAATATAATCTGGAAACAAGAATGCAAAAGCCAGATATGAAATCACACATAACAGAGCAAATAATTTAAGCATAAACGTCAAAGCCACAGACTCACCCTAAAAGATCTATTATAATTTTGTAGTGAGCTCCAATAAGACGAACCTACCATCAAACCACAAGTTCTTTCTTGTGTGTGTACTTATTAGACATCCTCCTAGCACAAAAAGAGCGTCTCCAGTGCATTCCTGCAAATATGAAATCTTTGAATAGACAAAGTGATTTAGGTAAAGATCAGTTGATTAGGCAGCAGAGGTCTGAAGTCTAAAGTTTCCCATTATTCTAGCATGAAGTCTATCTCTATCTTTCTTCTATTCTTTGAAGTTTTTTAAAATTTATTCATCTTTCTTTAATGTCTACCTTCCTCTTCCATGTTTTGTTCTCCCATGATGAAGTAGAATGCCAAGAAGATGGTAAGTTCAGGTTGGTGTGTGCCTCCTGGTCTTGCCTGCTCCGGAGAGTTCTATAATGTTTTGGTCTTGACCAAAAATTAAGCTTGTTGTGTTTTCTTCATTTGTTTTCCTCCATCTTTTTTACTCACAATGATTCAAGTGCTCTATATCCTAATGACCGTAGTTTGCTGATTTTTGGTGTCGAGTTTGAGTGTTGTTGGCCAAATGAGTGTCAGAGAGCCTTTGCGTTAATGGATGTGATGAATCGTAGGCCAGCTGTTATTGATGGAGTGCTAAAAGAGATTTTTGAGTAGTTCCATTATTACAGTCTCTGATCTGCTGGGGCATCCTGACAGCATCACCTCTCCTCAATCCTGCTGCCATTTAAGAACTGAAATCACACCAATTTTCAGCTAAAAGGAACTTAAAATGTCAGTTGCAGCTAGAACGCTTGTTGCCAAATGATAAATGTTGTACATCTATATGCATCACAGATCTTTTTACTTCTAACACCACAAACGTTTATGTGAGAAATGTCCAGGTCGGAGCATTTTGCCATAGTACCTGTGAGTGTTTCACCTTTAGACAGGGTAGCACATCTGTTTTTCTGTTTTTCTTTTAACTTTTTTCATTGAGACCACATGGGGGCAATGCCTGTGACTGGTTCTTTGTTAATGCCAAAGCACACAGGATGAACCCATAAAATGGCGGCCTTCTGTAGACTTCTTTGATGTCTCCAAATGGAACGTGAGATGCTAGACTCTGTGGCTAACACTAGGCTCTAACCCAGCGGTTGTTCACATTGCCAGGCTGCCTGGCATGCGGATAGTTGAATGGTACTAAACAAGTGGTTTACTGTAGCTAGAGAGAAACACAAGTGTTTCCAGGTGTACACTAGATGCATGAAAAATAATGGCTTGTTGTGCATGCTGGGTAACTGAGTTTTAAAGCGAGGACATGAGTGCAACATGTTGTTCAGTCTTGCTACTTTCATTTTGAAATTATCTCAAAAATTAGGTCGTTTTTATCACGCACTGATTTACAGAAAGTTGTACATGCTTTTATTTACTCTAGGCTTGATTATTATACTGCACTGTACTCGGGTATCAGCCAGGGTTCCCTGGTTTTGTTGTACTAATGTCTCCAGTTAGTACAAAATGCTGCTGCCTGACTTATTACAGGGGCTAAGAGGTACGAGCTCATCACCACTGTGCTGGCCTCCCTACACTGGCTCCCTGTCAGATTTCGAATAGATTTTTAACATTTTATTGCTTATGTTTAAGGCCTTAAATGGTCTTGCCCCCAAATATATTTCACATTTGCTGACCTGATATGTGCCCAGTAGACCATTGAGATCCACAAATGGAGCCCTGCTGGTTACCCCCAGGTCAGAGTTGGTGATCGAGCTTTTGCCATTAGAGCCCCGACACTTTGGAGCTCTCTGCCAGCTGTACTCAGACACATTAAGTCTCGAGCTTCTTTCAAATCCCTCCTTAAAACCTTTCCTTTTGTGCAAGCTTTTGGAAATGTTTGACATTTGTTTTAGTTATACCATTCTTATTTTCTTTTTAATTGATTTTATTCATTCTATTTATTTTATTCTCATTTTATCTGCTTTGACTAGTTTTAATTCTTTTGTTAAGCACTTTGTAACATTATAAAGAAAGGTGCTATATAAATAAAGTTTATTATTATAACTGTGGTTATCTGATAAATGATTTGTCTCAAGATGAGTGAAAGCTTAATTAGCTAGTTTATCTGATTTTAATGAGACCAGCAGGCCAAGGGGGCAAGTTGAAATTACTGATTTTATTTCCCTAAGCCATAGTCAGTGCTCAACCCTGCTCCCAGTGACTCTGAATTATCCCAATTGCGTTCCAGACATGGCTACACTCCAGAGCACACTTCTATATATTTATCTGTGTTGACCTTTGACCTGTCCCTCCAGGACCTGATGGTGGGGGACGAGGCCAGCGAGCTGCGCTCCATGCTGGAGGTCAACTACCCCATGGAGAATGGCATCGTCAGGAACTGGGATGACATGAAGCACCTGTGGGACTACACCTTCGGCCCAGAAAAACTCAACATTGATTCGCGCAACTGCAAGATCCTCCTGACAGAGCCACCCATGAACCCCACCAAGAACCGTGAAAAAATCATTGAGGTTTGTTAACATTTTTTTCTGTGTGTTCAGCTTTATGGCATTTTTGTAGTTGCGTAAGGGAAATTGGCTAATTTATGCCTTTCTTACTGTGGCTCAGAAGATCACAAATACACAAATTGTACTTACTGTCTGATGTTGTTTGGCCTCTCCTGCAGGTGATGTTTGAGACCTACCAGTTTGCAGGAGTCTACGTTGCTATTCAAGCTGTGCTGACACTTTATGCCCAAGGTAATATGACAGTAATGCTTGTGCTTCAGGTTTAATCAAAAGACACATTAACATTTTGCTATGGAATTGCAGTTTCCATATCAAACCTATTCCATTATATCTGTAAGTTACGAGTAGTTCAGAGACTACCACACCTTTTGTGCAAAGATTTTATTCTGAGACTACTTGGATACCAGATATGATATTCTTTGTCCCAGAAACTCTAGACAGTTCCAGTGACAAACGATATTGTGTGTCATGAAGTGGTCTGCTGTGTTAGAGCCCACCTGTGTGGTGCTTCAAGCAGGACCAAGTGAACTCTGAAACTATTTGCACCTTCAGTGAGTCTGTTTCGAGGTCTGTGTACTGTTCTACCATTTTGTCTCTGAGCTTACCAACTCGTGAGCAGTAGTGGTTAATTGTTGCATGTTAGGTGTTATCTTTCCAGGTTTTGTGTGTTTACCCAGCCAACAATTGTAACAGCCAGTAGCCCAAAGTACACACTGGATAAAAACCAAGAAACAAACACACCCATTTTGGTAGAATTGTAGACCATTTACTCTGTTTTAGGCCTTCTGACTGGTGTGGTGGTGGACTCTGGTGATGGCGTGACACACATCTGTCCAGTGTATGAGGGTTTCAGCCTGCCTCACCTGACAAGACGCCTGGACATTGCAGGCAGGGACATCACCCGCTACCTTATCAAGGTATCCAGTCAGTCATGACAGTATCTCAAACAAAGAACACAACAAAAACTAGGAGTGCAAACAAATCAGCGTGTAATTGCAGTACTTGACTGTACAAATGTGTTATTTTGGTTAATTGATACTAAGTATCATTCGTTCATTTATTAATTTAAACAGGGAAGAGCCACTGAGAGCAAGCTCTCATTTTCAAGGTGGCCCTCAATAAAATATATGTGCAACATACAATACAATACCTATAGAATACAATAACCCACATTACCAAGAAACACAAGCGGTCGCACTGCCCCAAACCAGTCGAAGGGGTCCTAAAATGCATAAAAGAGACTAGCCCTTGGAATTTTGCATGTGTCTGCAATTTTTTCCACTTTTGTTGGGGATAATAGATTCTAGAAAATAGGACTTACTGGTACAGTACTTACTTACTGCACCATCATAATGTAGTGCAGTGCCATCATTCTGCTTACAAACAGGTTGTTCATTTTCATTTAATTTAACAAATATGTTGGAGTCCAGTCTCTTTAAATGGTTAATAATCGTAATCCAGATTTGTTTTTTTAGGATGGAGAAACAAACATCATCTTTGTAAAACGAAGCAACAGGCTCTTGATTTTAGAAAGTAAATCAAAAGAATAATGCTTTCTGACCTTCCTCAACTACTTTCTGCTTTTTCTTTCTGATTCCTTCTTTCTCCCTGTCGTGGTGCAGTTGCTGTTGTTGAGGGGTTATGCCTTCAATCACTCTGCAGACTTTGAAACGGTGCGCATGATGAAGGAGAAGCTGTGCTACGTGGGCTACAACATCGAGCAGGAGCAGAAGCTGGCGCTGGAGACCACCGTGCTGGTGGAATCATACACGGTAGATGATGACACTGATAAATATGCTTAGATTTACACATTTAAGTAGCTTGAATATAACATTATTTTAATGAAAATGGCAGAAGTGAGCCGCATATATGGCATCAGTGCATACGTTCTCTCTATAAATACCTCAAGAGGAAGTTTAGGATTTAGCTTTTTGTATCTGTTGTATCTGCTGAGCTCATTATGTAACCTGGAGTTTGTGGTTGCCATTTAATTAGGTGTCCAGCCACCCTGAAAACAGGTTGCTGCCCTCACATGGACATTTTGTGTATTAGTCACTCAGTTGACGTCAAATAAGACGAAATAAGAGAAATTGGAATTGGATTTTTTTTTAAAAACAGAAACACAATATATACTATAGTGGCTCACCGATGCCATGTCATCCCACTCACTGTTCCAGTGTTTCCTGCTGTCACGTATGTAAAAAGAAAAAAAGAACATCTCTTATTAAAGAAATAGAGGAATTAGCTAAATCAGAGACATGATGTCAAGAAAACCACTCGGGACGCAGTGAGATTGAATATAAGGACAAAGAGGACAAACAATTTAGATATTTATGATACATATTTACAATAACTGCTCAAAAACATTAAATTTGATCATCTGTATTTTGTTAGGCACATTAAGCAGCTGTTTTGTAGGTTGGTTATTTAAAGCAAAAAGATAACATATTTCCAGGCCTTGGGGATTCTCCATTTTGTTTTGTTTACTTTTTTTTTTTTTTTTTTTTAACATAAAATGAGTTCTTATTATGCACACCACATGGACAGTTTGGACATTTCTGCTTCAAATAGCATTGTGGAAAGAATTTCTCCCAGAGGATTTGTTATTCAAAAGTAGCAATATTTTGAAGTAATCAAAACCAATGGGTTACTAAATCTGTGCGCTGAGCTAAGTAGACTACCACATGGCTGTTGTTGGCCCTGTTGGCAGCTCCAGGACAGGGCAGTGCTGCTGACTAACTGTTTTGTCTGGGACTCAAACATATGGGGGTGCAGTGTTCCTGCATCGGGCTTGCTTTTCTTTCCAAGGCCCTTTTCCTTGCAGAGGGAACCACAGAATCTAAACGCAGGTCCTGGAGTCTGCGTTACTGCACGCCTTACCGAGCACATGTTGTGTCTCAGAGCTCACTGACCATGAGTGTTTGGGTTAGTGTAGGCAACTGTTTGTGTGTGTGTGTGTGTGTGTGTGTAGGCGTGTGAACATGTATGTGTAATTATCGTTTTGTGTGCATTAGTGTGCTGAAACAAGGAGGGCAATGTAACTGTGGTCGAAGGGCCCTGAACTGTGCGTTACATCATTTCCTGTGCAGCCACTTTGCGGCGGTGGCTGGGCTCCACTTCCTCCCACTGCCCTCAGCTGAATGAAGCCTTTTTATAGTCACACACGTTCACTCTGCTCAGTTTGGAGCCTACACTCTCTGTGCTTGAACTCGGTGCACAGAATTATCAGTCTTTTCAAACTGCAGTAAACACATAAAAAGGTTTATTGACAAGTTATGGCTTCCTCTCATACGTCACAACCACTGAACAGTATCATTTTTGATTCTTACATTGAAGATGTGATTCTCTGGTGAGTCATACATTAAATTCAGTGGTGTCATGTTCTTTCTTTTTTTCCCTTTTTCTTTTCATCTCATCCCTCCTACACATCTCCAGCTGCCAGATGGTCGTGTGATCAAGGTGGGAGGAGAGCGGTTTGAGGCCCCGGAGGCTCTGTTCCAGCCACACCTCATCAACGTGGAGGGTGTCGGAGTGGCCGAGCTCCTCTTCAACACCATCCAGGCAGCTGATATAGACACTAGGTGAGTCCGACAGAAGTGTACAGATCCACTCAATTGTCAATAAAGATGATAAAATTGACCTTTGGCCATGTAAAAAAAAAAAAAAAAGTAGAAATACCTAAGAAATTGTATGCTTTGAATACGTCACAATGTATTCTATGCTGTTGGAATAGAATAATCTATTTTGTAGAATTCAATGAGGGACTAAAATCTGCAATGTTTTGACAGTTAATTTTCAACATTTGTGGACTCCCTTGGGAAGGAAGCCAGAAACATCTCGTCTAATTTTAAGCTGCTTCTCTTCCTGTCTGCATGTTGTTGGCTCTCTTCTTGTTCTCACCTTCTTTCTGCCTTCCCGTCACCAGGCCTGAGTTCTACAAACACATTGTGCTATCAGGAGGATCCACAATGTACCCAGGTCTACCTTCTCGGCTGGAGAGGGAACTCAAGCAGCTGTACCTGGAACGTGTGCTCAAGGGAGATGTGGACAAGCTTTCGGTCAGATATTAAGCCTTAACGCCTCTTATAATTATTCTGTTGACTGTGTGAGGAGTACCACGGAGGGACTCCGAGCTAGAACTGTTCAGAAGTGTCTGACTGAATTTAGCTCATATTAGAACTTGATAAAGGTCGGTTGCACTGATATCAATGTAGTCTAAAAAATGATAGGGATCCATTCATATGAGCCAACTTCTGGCTGTACTGCACCAGGCCTTTCATTTAGTGTGAATTTGTATTCCCAGTCTACCTGGGTGGCGTTTCCCACATGTGAGAGAGTAGTAAAAGTACAAAAACCAAATGGAACGTACAGTATTTGAGTTAGTTTAGTTTGTAAAACGAAGACTGACAGCTGACAGTATCTCCTTTGTCCTGATGACGTTAAATCCCACACACTGGGAGCTCACGGTAGAATAAATGAAACACTTTGAATTATGTGCAGTTACTACTTGAACCATGTCTTACCATGTCTGTCCCGAACTCAACCTGCAAGGTTCAGGAGCCAAGTTGATCATTATGTGATGTCTCACTGTGGTGCAGTGTATACAGACCACCACCAGGTGGTGCCAGACCTTCATTTAAGTAAAGCAGAATACTTTAATGACAACATGTTGTGGGGTTCGCTTCCCAATGATAAGTAGTTGTTTTGGAAAAATATCACTGCATTGCATTTGCACGTCATTATCCCGTAGACATGAATGATTTTACACAGAACTATTTTGTAAACACTGGTCTACAGATGATTTGTAAGTTTAAAAGCAAGCCATTATGTGCTGTACTCTTGCTGCCCACAACTGCAGCCAGTTTCTTAGAAAGTTCATCTCTTTTTGGAATTTAAGTTTTATATGAAGTTATGATATAGTGGTAAGTGGTAGTGAGTAACAAACAGAAGCTGTATTTTTCGCCCTATATGGTGAAAATATGAGTGTTTGGAACATACTAAGCATATAGACGGAGGGCAGAGAAGTGGACTATGCAGCAGGAATGGTTTGAGAAGTTTGTATTCATGCTTTGATACTACTTCAATGTTAAAAGTTGTTGCCATTGGAATAAGTTGTAGCTATATTTTGAGTGAAGTATGTGTCACTTGAAGTAACAAACCCACAGAGAGTTATTATTCTCCCAACTTTTAGCATTTTTAAGTTAATTATTTTGGTTGGGACAGTAGATTACAGGACATTTCTTTGTTACATTGAGTCCTCTTATATGTCTCCGTGTTCCCTTGTTTTGTAGAAATTCAAGATCAGGATTGAGGATCCTCCCAGGCGGAAGCACATGGTGTTCCTGGGCGGAGCCGTGCTGGCCGACATCATGAAGGACAAGGACAACTTCTGGCTGACCCGGGAGGAGTACCAGGAGAAAGGAGTGCGTGTGCTGGAAAAACTTGGAGTCACCGTCAGATAAAGCACTGGACAGACAGACCACACACACATATATACAAATACACACACAGCATTCACACATTTCCCCCCTCGCCCACATTGCAGAGTATATATCTATTTATCCCTCTTCTTTTCTTTTTTGGCTTTTTTGACTCCTCAAACATCAGAGGGAATTGAGCCATCACTTCCCCACTCTCCTCTCCTCTCTGCCTCTCTCCTCTCCTCTTCTCCCCTCTCTGCCTCTCTTCTCTCCTGGTGTGGAATTGGCTCATACGTTTTTCCTCGCAAGCCCCGAGAACCAATTTCCATCTTTGCAGATTTACACTGAAACCTGTCTTTTACTCAAACTATGAATTGAAGGCTCAATGTTGCCTCGCTGGTGTATTTTGGAGTCTGATTTTCAGACTTTACTTGTGGAGAAGGTTAAAAACCAGGGTTGTGAATGATTACTCTGCATGTTTACCTGCAAATAAGTGTGTTATGAATCAAATTTGATGGGTAAACACTGTGGTAAGTGTTTAAGAAATGTTATTCTCCTCCCTTAATTAAACCTCTGTAGTGGATAAATTGATGCAGAGTTTCTAAGGAACTCGTAAACATCTGTAATATCAGAATCAGGGTCCACCACAAACGGCCACGGGCCACTTTCAGCATCTGTTCCAGGTGAGCGGGAACTGATCACATTTTTGTCTGTTTTTTATGAATTATCTCACAACTTTTCTTTCCTGGGAGAGGGTTTACTTTTTGTTTTGCTATTCCTTTTTTTGTTGGATGTATAACTTCAAATTCTATCTTTAATTTCTTTTTGTTTCCATTGACTTTTTTCTTCTGTTTCTGTGCACTACTGCCATTGTAAATGGAGTGTATTGTGGTAACAGAAGTTCCTCCATGTTTTTATGAAGAAGTGATGGTTGATTTATAAAGGGACAAATACACAACAGATTGCCCCTGCGCTTGACATTGGGTGTGTGTGACGGTACTTTGGGGTTTGTGGGTGGCAAGACAATGATGAATGGGTGTGTGTGTGTGTGTGTGTGTGGGTGGGTGGGTGGGGAGGGTGATGCTAGTTGCTCCTCATCAGACAGCCTCGCCTCTGCCTTCTCTTTCGGTGTAAATCTCAAGCTGAAGGAATGGGTGCGTGCAGTTGTAACAATATTACAGACTGTGACACCATCGCATCTCACCGATCATATTCCTTCAGATCCACCGAAAGCACGGGGGCAGTCGCAGGTTGACAATGAGATGGATTTGAATCTGGGCGCAGGGCACCAAAAAAACTGGGAAAAATAAAACTGTAATTTATGGATGTTGAAATGCTGTTGAGACCATAATGAAGTTCTCCAGTCTTTCACTCCCAATGGTTGACTTAATGATTACTGGAGGCACTTCTATTTTGAGTATAATAAATGTGTATGTTTTTTGTTTTTTTCCCCCTCTTTCCATCAACATCTCCAGTGCCAAGTGCAGTTACTATTAACTGGATCTCATGTTTTAATGTCTCTCTTTTTGTCACGGTTTTTGTTTTTATTTTCCCGTGTTCATAGCATAACTGCCTCACGCCGATTTAAATAAAGAAAAGTGATTTATAAGGATGTATGTGTGGCAGGGTTTTTCTTTGACAAAACCTGTTTTATAAAGTTGAGTAAGCGTGGGGTTTACTCTGAAAAGGTAATTTAATAAACCTGCTCCATGAATCAGACATTTTACAGTGCAGTTCAGTCAGGCTGCAGCTATAAATTAGTTTCGTAATGAACTTATGTCTCGACTGAATTTATTGTTTAGTCGACAAAAAGTAAAATCAGAAAAGGTTTAAAAATGTCCACCACATATCTTCATAAAACGCACCTTTATCCAACTTATTACACTCAGGTGTTTTGCTGCTACAGCCTTACTTGGTCTGGTGTGACCATTAGCTTATGGTGACTAATGCTAGCTAATGTTAGCACATTTAAGATGGATCCATTTACCTGAGTTAGTTTGCTGAATTTATGACTGACTGACTGCTAATGTTACACTACATAGCATTTACTATTATCGATTAGCTGCCTTAGTGGCTGAAAACTGTGCCAGTGAATGAAACTAAAATGTGTGTGCGGTATATTTTCTTACAGTTCTGCCACATGGAAACTACTTCATGTCTGTGTTCTTGTTTTGTTGTTTTTGTTTACATAATCATATCAATGCAGGTTTTTGAGAATTTGGTTATTTTCTTGATTAATCATTTGGGCCATGAAACAACAGAAGGCAATGAAAAATGTGCAATCACAATTTCCTTGAGCTCAGTGTGGCAACACACACTCCGATCAACAGTCCAAAATCCAAAGATATTCAGAAGGCCTAATTTTTATGTCCGAAAAAAGACCAAAAAGCAGAAAATTCTATTTGAGAACATAGAACTATCAAATGTTTGACACCGCAGAATCGATTATCAAAGTATTTGGAATCGACGAATCAATTAGACTAACCATTACAACTGTAGTCTTTTGCAGAGAGCTGAAGGTGAGATTAGATGGGTTGATAGGGGAGGATGGAGGTATGAAGGTGACTGAGCCTCTCAACACAGACCAGAAGGAGGAAGAGGAAATGGAACAGTGGAAGAGGACTGGCGCCACCAGAGGAAGAGGCTCTCTTTCCGTGCCTGAAATAAAGATCTCAGCCAGACTATTCCGGCATTGTTCCATTTTAGTCCCTCGACTCTTGACACTTCCCTCTTAACCCTGAACTGTTGCCTCTGAAGCACCATTTGAAGTTTCCTCCATCAGAACACAGAGGCATCACCGCAGGTGGAAGTAACTGAGGACGTTTACTAAAATACTTTACTTTGGTGCACCTTTACTACCTATTAGAAGAAAAAAAATTTTACTTGTACTTTAATTTGGTGGTTAGAGTTAAGTATGAAAAATCTGAATTTAAGCTTTTAAGCCTAGAAATAGTATGATAACTTCTTCAATCTTCTGGTTATATCACACGGTCATTGTAATATGAAGCTCCAGCACCGCTATTAAATTGACCTTGTGGTGAGATTTTCACAATTATTTAAAAAGCTTTTGATATTAGATTTAAAAAAAAACCTTTCCATCTTTTTTTTTCATTTTAATTTAAATCTCTTGTTTTTGGATCATTTTATTACTGATATAAAAGCCTACCATACAACACGTGTTAATACTGTTAATGTAATTTGACACAGGTACCATTCTTCACTATCAATGCTTCAACTTTTGGTGCTTGATTTCACTGAGAAAGCATTTACATGTAATTATCTTTTTGGAGGACTTTATGACAAAAATGAATCTTAATTTTGCTTTTCTTTAAAGGTATTGATAAGAAACATGGCTGGTTTTTAAGTTGCCTTTGCACAAACCCTTATCTGCTAAAACATTTTCCACAGGGTGGTAGCAGAGGGATGTTTTCTTCTGGAGTCTTTCATAGTTTATCTCAGGTGGAGGGTTTGAACTGAGTCAGACAATGCTTAAACAATTATCTGGCTCCTTGTAATCTTTACTTCTGCAAGATCTCAGCCCAGTGTGGGTTTCTCAGGCAATTTAGACCTGACGGAGAAAAACAACAGACTGAAATGTTGTGTGAGTGTAAATGTAGAACAAAATCTCGGTCGTAAGGAAAGAAAAAAAAATCAAAATTCTCCTGGAAAGAAGAACCTAGCACTGGTGCGGGACAAGTCATCCATTCCTGTAAACTTCACTGGGAAATGAGCACCGGTGCTTTGTGCACCCAGAGAGGGGCCACGCTGACCCCATTACACGAGCAGATATCTTAAATGTTTGCACATGTGGACTGTGATGCTGTTTGCAGCCGTTGAGCTGCTTAGCAGGCCCCCATAAGCCCTCAGGGACCTTCTTTTTCTTCTCTTTTCTCCCTCCTTCTCCTCCCCTCTCTTGCGCTCCATCATTATCGCCCACATGCTTTTCCAGAGACATCCTGAGTGAAACAGCTCGACGGTCCTCGATGGCTATCACATGTTCCTGCTGAGGAGGGAGGCAGCAGGGTAAAGACATCTTGAAGAGAGTGAAACTGTACTAGGCCGAGGTTATTTCCATTGTGTTTCCTTTCATTAAACGTAAAGACTTTGGTCTTGGGTGACATCCTTTCTAGCAGTTTTATGAATCTGTATTTGTTTTAAAAAACCTGTCTAGGAACTTCATATATGTCTTCATTCAACTATTTGTTGAATGTTTATGAGTTGGTCCTTAATCTAAATTTACTTTAAATTATTATTCAGTTAATTAGATACTGAATAAATACATTAGACTAAGAACATATATTCATAGCTGCCTTGCTACAAGTTTAGATGTATTAGCATTTAGATTTACATTTAGTTTATGGCCATGATTTATGATGTACCTGCAAAACTAATGGCATTCCTATCAGCTGTACTTCGTTTTTGGTGCCAATTGGCAAATGTTAGCATGCTAACGCACTAAACTAAGATGTTGAACATGCTGATCAGCCTTAGCACGCTGACAGTAGTATTTAGCTCAAAGCACATGCGTCTGCAGGCCTACTGCCTCACAGAGGGCTAGCATGAGTGTGAACTCTTTCTACATTTCGCGTGCAAATTCCTGTTTTAATCATTCCTTTTTCTTTTTTATTGTTTTAAAAATAATAATTTTTTTCTTATTTGTGTCCATGTACAGAAATTCTTTGACTCATTTTGTTCCTTTAATGAGCTGAAATTTGATGCACCGATTACTATCATTACTAAAATGGGAGGAACACAGAGGTAAATAAGGCATGCAGCAGAAAAGTTGTGGTTTGTGACAAAAGAAAATACTTTACAGTAGATATTTATGTGGAAGTACCTTCGATCCGAGAGTAAAATTAAGCAGCAGACTCGCGTGTGGTTTCACTGTTTTTGCTCATTTTATTGGAGGCGGAAGGTAAGACACACATTTCACTTTAGTTTTCTCACAGACCTGGCCACCCTTCAGTATCTACAAAGTACTTCCTGTTCCCTCCCGAAAGCAAGAGCTACATCCATCGTACATGTTAGAAACAGTTATTAAAAAACAAACAAAATAGAAATAAAAATGTACAACATACACTTGATATATATAATATAATTTTTGCTCTTTTTTACAGAGGTAAAAATACTAAGCGTAAAAAATGGGTCTAATTCATTACAGGGAGTCGTTTCTTTAATTTTTCAATTTAAATACACAAGGAGATAAAGACAATGCGTTCAGGCACTTGTAAATGGCTCTGACGGGAGAACACACTTAAACACCAGATTAGACAGAGAAAAAAGATTGAACGCTCACACACACACACGCTCACACACACACGCACACACACACACACACACGCACACACACACACCAAGGACGTACATACTGGTACACAGGACAGGATGTATGAAACAGACAACCAGGGAAGGAAAAAGGACATCCTCGGGCATTCTGCATTTCAACTACAGTACGTGACATTTCCTTGGCAAAACAATCAGGGATGGATGTTTGTTTCCAGGATTTCAGCTGTTTTTCAGACTACCGTTCTTTTCCAATGGGACCCCACTGATGTCCTGCTTCTTTTTTTAATTTCTTTTGTGTTCTTGAAAGCTCATTGTTCCTGGTCACATCCCAAATGCTGCCATCAACCATGCTTTAGACGAAGCATAAAGCACCCGAGTGTTTGTGAGTTTAGTGTTGTGCTGTCAGTGTGACGCCGTGATTGGCTGGCTGAAGTGCCACTCAAACAGCAGAGGACACAAGCAGGTAAGGACAGCAGTTTGGTTTTTCCTCCTGTGCAGGAGTTTGTACACCAACACATATGAACCTGAATGATCAGACTTTAACTCTTTCTTTCTTAATTCAGTTGAGCTGTTGTCGAACATCGACGTGGGGCAAATTTGGCTTGTAGGGGGAAAAAAAAATGCTTTAGGACAGAGGAATAGTGCACAGCAGTCACATTTAACTGTGGTTTTAACAAGTTGTATCCAATTTACAAAAATATATATATATTGGAATATTTTTGGGAAATATTTTTGTTTTCTTGCTGGAAAACAGCTAGCCTGGTATAAAAAAAGAGAAAGTATTCTCGTATTTCCCTGTAAAACCACAAATTATCACGTTTACACTTCAGCTTTTTTATGGATTAAACAAAATGCATATAAAATGTGAAGGGCTAGTAGAGGCCAGGCTAGATTTCCCTCTGTCTCCTATGTTTATGCTAAGCTAAGCTAACTGCCTCCTGATTCTAGGTTAGCTTTATATTTATCAATTAGCAGTATCAATTGTCTCATCTAAGCAAGAAACCAAACTATTTCCCAAAACGTCAGATCATTCATTTTATCTCTCAACCACGACATGTGCATGTCTTTTTAAATACTACTTTTCACGAGTAATGATACATTAATACCTATATTTGTTTTTAAAACATACATTTTTGTGGGGGATTGGATGTTAAAATTTTTTTTGAGAACTGTTTTTAACTAATTGAATTCATTGAACCATTAAAATCACCAGTTTTGATTTTGCTGTTCCACATATGTGACTGGTGGACTCCATTTGGGGTGTGGGGGGATTGATTGTACATCGCAAGCAAACTGGAGGCCTTAGTTTACAAACTCGATGAGGACCTTTTTACTTTTAATTACAAAAATAGTTGAAACTATGTGGTGAGGCTGATTGCTTGGTGCTGTAACCATGCTCACGCTTTTCGTTATAGCAGACATCTTCAGAGGGACAGGGGTGGTGTTTGGAGCGACACTCCACAGTTTAAGGCATAATGAGCACCAACTTCGACTGCATCTCTGATTTCTTTTTCAGTCCTTGATGTGACACAGAGTGCCGACTCAGGTTCTGCAGAAAATGAGGATTTCAGAGCCTTTAAATCTCACACCTTCTCGTGTGAAGTAAAATCAGCCAAACAACTGACTGGAATTTTAAGACTGGATGGGTTCCTGGTTTAGGCAAGAGTTTAGGCACTGGGAGCAGGGAGACGAATGCTAGAGTATCGTAGCATGACTTGAAGCGCCGTCTCATTGAGTGAGTCAATCACAACCCAGCACCCTTTGGCTGGTAGATCAATTCAGTGAGAAAAATAAATAGGATAAAAACACAAATCTTTGGGATATTATAAGAAGAAGATTAAGATGAGTACCACGTTTGTTTCAGTCAACAAAGATGTTGATGGCGGAAAACTATGAAGATTATATACATGAGCTTTACTAAAAGCTGCAGTACAGACAACAAAAGGCCTCGATGCACATTGTAAGCATGCACATATATCATCCACACACACGCAAATACACGCACTCTCGCGCACACACACACACACACACACACACACACACACACACACACACACACACACACACACACACACACAC
>JBBPCS010000573.1:5236808-5255140 GCA_037974645.1 Hollardia meadi | reverse complement strand
CACACACACACACACACACACACACACACACACACACACACACACACACACACACACACACACACACACGCAAAGAGGTGTAGTGTCTGGTTTCTCTTGTAGCTGGAGTTAAGCAGGCCTGATATTGGAATAGAATATAAACAAATTGGCCACGCATACATCAAAGGAGAGAGAGAGAAAAAAAAAGAATCAATTCAAGTTCTTTGACGCCGAGTCAGTGTACAACGTATAAAGTACCTGCATATGTGATACATGACATATAGGTCAGCTATAAAAAAAAAAAAAAGGCCCCCTGAAAAGAGTGCTCTCTCACTAGAAACAGAGCATGAAATGGCCACGTGGAGAGCTGAGCGAACTGTCTGCCATAAGGGGGAGCTTATCTTCCCAGGCTGTTCAGAAAATGCACCAAAATGTTTATTTTTTTTGGTTTATTTCAGTGTCTGGAATTTGTAGAGAAACCCAGAGAAACCAAGGCAAGAGAATAAGCAGCCACGACCACTTGTCCCCTCTGTGTATTTCCCCATCCTTCCCTTTCCCTGTGCTTGCGTTGGGTTTAGGTTTGTCTTCTTTCCTCCGAGAGGTTTCTAAGTGCGGTTGCTCAGCTCAGGGCCTTGTGTCGGCCCCCGCAGCAGCCGCACCTTAGCCCTGCCCGGTGGCAGGCGTGGAGAGGCGGGTAGAGGCAGAGGCAGGGTGCCACCAGAGATAAACCGAGCAGAGCTAACCAGCGCGAGCCGAGTCGGCCTCCCCCGCTGCTCTCGCCTCCGTCACAGGAGCAGGGGTCTGAATAGTCCCCCTCTGGGTCTGACATGCAGTGGTACAGCATGGTGTCTGCCAGCCACATGCAGCTGACCCGCCGGATGCATGCCCGCACAGGGTCTGGAGCATCCTGGCACCGGCCTCTCCGGTTATCAGAGATGTAAAAGGCCTCGCCGCAGTGCTCGCACTGAGCTCGCTCCGCCCCATCCTCCTTCCGCCCCTTCCCCCCATTGGTGGATGGGGAGGAGCTCGGGAGGAAGGAGCGCGGCTGGGAGGAGACCACAGAGGAGAAGCATTGGCGGTACGAGCTGCCGTGGCCCTTATTGACCAAGGGTCCGATGGCGGGGTCAGAGTCTGAGGGCGACAGGGCCGGTGCCAGTGGATAGGTGTAGTCGTGCTTCTGTGCCTCCGTCTTGGCAAAGTGGACGTAGGACTCAGAGTCGTCCACTTGGATGAACTTGTCACGCACATTGGCGTGGCGGTAGTCCTCGTAGCCCGTGAGCCAGGGACGATCTGACTGGCGTCCATGGTGCCGCTCGGTGGTTTGCTCCCAGCTGCGCTCCCGAGGGTTGATACGGACGATTTCCTCGTCCTCCCGGAAGGTGACATGACGGGGAAGCCGAGATAATGGCTGAAGAGAAAGACAGAATGAACCTTAAATGCTGCTGGCAGTAATCAAATCAAGTAACTAAATACTGCTTGTTCAGGCGAGTAGCAAACAACGACAATTAATTTTACTTTAAAAATCTTAATTATGAAAACTATTTTGGAAAAATGGCGTCATCCGGACTTTAGTCCATTTTTATCATCAGCATATGCCATCTTTGAAAGAGTAACCGAGGGGTGTACTATGAAGGGAGATAATGGGTTAGCAAGGTATGTTGAGATTAAAGCTAAGATAATATTGTAAATGCAGTGTAATGTTTAAATATACTGTATGAAGTTTAAACTGAGAATGTACTGTTGTCACATAAGAAATAAAACTGTAGCGATAAGAGTGCATTTAGTCGTAAAATAAATACTCGTCTTATTAGCAGCAACAGTGTTGCTTTTTACCGTAATTTTTTGTTTTCTATTCTTCAAAGCTCTACATTATAAAAACCTGTTCTTCTTGACTGAAGTAGATGGCTCATGATCTGTTCATCTTGTGCAAAAGTAGAGTCAAATGACGGCCCTTTGTATGGGGACGCGCACAAAGCCTGAAGCAGAAAGCCTGGGCTAACAAAGAAATGTGACAAGCACATTCGTGATACTCATTGTCTCTGACTGGGGTTTTAGTGTTTGTCAAGCTAGCTGCCACAAAGAAAGCCAGGATTATGTTGAACTTGCTTTGTAGTACACCCCTCTGGTCCTCCACTCTTATGTCATTGCTGTGTCATATAACTAGATGTTCATTATCTCACCTGGTCCAAGAAGTAGTGGTCTGAGAGCCGGTAGGGGTCGTGGAGGTCGTGGCGATGTCCCAGCATGCACTTGTGTCTCTGCGGAAGGGGCGAGGAGTCGAGCGGTTGCAAAGAGCTCTCTAGTTTCTGTGAGGAGTTGGATGAGCTGTCTGTGGTGTTCTGAGGGGACAAACAAACACAGGATGAGGGCTAAAAGCTGCACTCTGATTGGATGCACCAAACACATAGTTAGTGCAAGAGGATGCCACGATTGGACAAACAAAAACAGGAAGCCTCAGCACAGCTCTGATTTGGAAAACAGGAAGGGGGAGCTCTGTTTTTTGAGCCACAGAGGATCACTGTGTGTTTTATTAACAACATCTGCCATAAAAGCAGCAGCTATTGCTTACTGAGTTTGCATAAGAACTATGATGGACTTCATCTGACCCAGCAACAATATTGAGTTCATCGTCATTGATAGAAATGCGGTGGGCAAAACATTAGCTCAGTATATCACCACAGACGTCAACAGCAACACAAACTACAGCCTCGAAAATGAGCAGCTGGACCTACAAGAAAAACAACAAAAACTTAACATCAAACCTTCATGAAAGTTGGATTTATTTCAGGACTCATGTATTCGACATGATTCGATATGACTCAATTCGTTTTTTTGTCTGATCAGTAGTCACAAGAGAATAACTAAAAAGATAAATTGATTATCAAAAATATTGTTTAACTTTGGCTTAATGTTAATTCCATTGATTGCTTCAGCATTAAATATTGTTGACTAGTTAGAGACAAATTTGTCATGATTGAGATAAAGATGGTGGTCTAACTTATATTAGGAAACCAGTTTCCACAGTATCACCTTTTTTACCCCCCCCCAAAAAAACCCTAATAAATAAAAACTACCCTCCTTACCTCAATCGCACTTTCTAAAACTCCTACCTTTCCCTCTCTCCACCACTCTGTGTGTGTGAGGGAACAGTATCCTGTCCCCTTTCCGCTAAAGGCGGTCAGGGCTCCACTCCAACTCAAACCTTGGCCAGACACTACACAGCCGTGATGCGCTCAGACACACAGAATGCAGACGTGGGTGGGGTGGGGCAGGGGGGCATCATCTATGGGGAGTTACAGTGTACTGGCTAATAGGCAGGTTGTGAGGGCTCCCGTCTCATCATGTGTGCGCCGATGGACAGAGATATTCACTATGTGTTTGACCCAATGAAAATGTGGTATTTCAGGTGTTTTTGTGACTGACATCTTCGTGCTCACTTATTATTTACAATATTATTTACAGTTCTTCCCTTATACCGCTTCCATCTCAATTAGCTGACCATGGCCGTTTCACTCGTCCACTTAAACCAATTACATCTTGCCACGAGCAACGCGGGCCAATCATCTTGTTGCTGTCAAATTTTATTAACCGTTCCTCTCTTTGCCATGGTCAGTTGTCATTTCGGTCAGTTCGATGTGACCCTCGACCATCCCGTTCACATCCCGTCCTCATCACATTCAGTACCCAGGGTACCTTCCACAGTGCTCATCCATATCACATGCATCCACATCTTCAGCATTTATTCTTCACCGCCATCAAATAGACACAACTGGGAGGTTCTTATGTATAATCCAAGGCATCACTACCCCCTTAAGAGGACGTCCAGATGACGTCCAGATGTGGTCGCCAAAGTCTAAAACGTGTTTCTGGCATCAAATTCAGAATGAACATATATGTACAGAAATTAATTAAGTTGATGAGGGAAAAGATTAAATATATCATCCTTGTACTGTTTTCAATTATATTTCAAAAAAGGATTAGCAAATGATCACCATTTTATTTATGTTTTACACAGCATTCAACTCTTTTGGAATCAGAGTTGTATTATTGGCACCTGCAAATAAATTAATTTGACCATTCTTAAGTCTCTGTTTCAATAAAGTCTCTTCTGATTAAAATGGTTTAATATTTTAGGTTTTAAAGCGGTGCCATTCTAACAGTTTTGCTTTCAGAATCTAAGGATTGCTATGATTGTCTTCATGAGTCATACACAAGAGATATGCTGTGCTCACAAGGTTTTTCGTAACTCACTGGCTTGTTGTGTAGGAAAAAAAGAAGTTATGTTACGAAATCAGTCTCTGCATTTGTTTAATTTTGCTTTCACATGGCTCGTCACCTGTAGTCAACAGAGCCATACGCACATGTATCAAAGGTTAACAACCTTGTCCGCCAAAGAAAAGTTTGGCCACGGCTGAATTTTACATGGTCATCTTCTGCCAGCAGCTAACAGCAGCTATGAGACTTCTGTTCTTCCTTTCTCTCTGTGCTTACGTGACTTCATTCCATGAAAAACGAAAAAAAAATTCCACCTGACAAAGAGAAAAATATTTGAGGAGTTTGATTCCAGCTATTCAAATGTTCCCAGTTCTCAACCACATTTGCTGGAAAAGACAAAAAGTAATAAATGTCTCAGAAAAGGGTGGGGTTGGTGGTTCAAACTCCTGTCCTTGTGTACACCTGTTGAAGTGTCCTTGAGCAAGACACTGAACCCCAGATTGCTTGCAATGTACAGTATGCCTATGATGAAACAAGACTCCACAGCCATACAGTATAGCGGCTCTGTGAGGCTGTACTTAGACACAGAGCTTTAAGCTAAATGCTAAAACTAGCATGGCAACAGAGCCTTTAAGCAAACTGGGATCACTGAATGTGTGCACCAAATTTCACAACAATTCAAAAGTTTTTGAGACATTTCACTCAAAGCCACAAACGTGACCAACTGACAGACAGACATACTTCCCCCCCAAACATCTAAGTCACACACACAAAAAGCAATTCGCCAAAAGGAACGTAACTTCACGAAACAATGCCCTGAATATGGCTGCATTCATTGCTGGGGTCAGTGGGAAGCTCTGGATTTTATATTTTCCAATTATTTTCAAATGATTTGCCATCTTCAGCACGTGTCCATACATAGAACTACATTTTTTGCAGTACAAACATGAGTCACTTTCAGATAACATATCACTATGGAAATCTGAACAAACTTTTCCCAAACTTTATGAAATTGACAACATTTTCACCAAATGTGTGAAAACCTGGCACTCCAAGCCTAAAACCAACGCTATGAATTATCTGCTGCGAGAGTTATATGACCCAGATCTGGTGTGTTTGTGTCTGTCTGCTGAAGCTATCCCTATTATATCCTGCTCCCCACATGGATACCGCCATGCTGAGAATTTCCCCCAGCTTTCTTACAAAGCCCTCAGAGCAGCTGGCCAAAAATAACATGACATGCTGCCTCTGCTCTGGACTCCGCCCCCTTGGAGAAGACATTACTGGGGGGGAGGAGCTGATATGGTTTAAAACCAGTCCCACTCTGGCCTCCATGGCTGCAACTAATTCAAAACACAGACCAGAGTTTCTGCTGCAGGGGAGAGTTTATATATTTGGACATTCCTCCTTTCTATATTCTGGCCCAATGCTGGACAGAGGGCATTTCAAGTTATTTTCTGACACAAAACATGTCCCGACTCAAAGCTCGAGAGGATTCATCCTTCAACAGGCCCGTCTCGCTTTTGTGGGATGAGTCCAGAATTGCTTCAATAGCTTTCACTCCCCCTGCAGTGAATGAGCCAAAATAGAGACAGAGAGAGGAGACGTGCTGAAGAGAGGGACAGAGGAAGGGTTGGGTTAAGTTTAGGTTTGGCGAACGAGGAATAATTTAGGGAAGTATGTCCATCCAAGCTCTCCCCAGGCCCGCCACTTCTCCACCATCCTCCCCCCCATCCCCCCAAAGGCTATAAATCTGCTGCAGCATTTCCCCCTGTCCACGACTGCCCGCCTTGCAAACTCTGCCGCCAAAGCTAACTTTAGGAAAGGTCATTAGCACAGGCTAAGCAAGCAGTACTCAACCCATCAACATATCCAATCGTTATTAACACGTGGTTGGTAATGTTAAAATTTGACAGTCTGATGGCAGTCCCATTTACAAATAGAATGTATTGACATTGCATCGTTTGATCTCAATATTGATCAATATGCTCCGTACACTTTTTTGTGCTCACACATAACAGAGGTGAAACTTTTTCTAAAACGCTTCTCAGTGCTCTGCAAAGGATTGAAGACTATGACCATTAGGTAGAGGAAAGCAGAAATGCCAACCAAGGCATACAGACAAAATTGACATTGTCAGCAAAAAACCTACAGTATGGGGTTCTGACACGCCACGCTCACAGTCTCAGTGTCACCTGACTGTCATTGATTGCCCCATATTTCTTTCCAGTGTGTCCTGCACAGTTCGAACTAGTAAAGGTAGTCGGTGAAGTTTAGAGTTCTGTACCTGCCGAAAGCTGAGACCTGACCCTCGTGTCTTTAAGGCTCAACCTGAGCCCTAACCTGAGGCTGAAAGCTACAATTTTGCTTCAATTAATCATTAGTGAACATGTGCAAAGGTTTGGTCACACTTTTTTGTACATGACATGTATGAAAAGAGATAACAGATATTCAAGAAGAGAAATTTATACATGAAAACAACCAAACCCAACCTATCTGTTAGGACCTGTTGGGTTTTGTCTTGAATAGCATGTGTATAGTGAAGAGAGCTTCCTGACTGGCTATTCAACCTTGCAGATCAGTGTTTATACCCATTTAATGTTTTTTTTTTCTCGTTTTTTGATTGTGCTCTTTTCCTTCTTCTACAAGCAGAACTTCTGCCACTGACACCAGTGCAAAGGTAAACTTAACAGCTTTATCAGACACATACAACACGACAGTTTAAACATAAATAATGGCTAGATTTTAATTTGTCTATCCTCCGTTTTCTTTTGGGATTACAAATACGGACTACAGGCAAGTAATTCCTGTAATGCAGAAGAAGAATGTATGTGCTCGTATGATGACCGTTAACTGTAATATCACATTTTAAAAGCGGACAAGATGAGAAATATTTCTCCAGTTAGCCTTTGTCTCTGCTATTTTTTGGTGTGTCAGGGCCCGTGGCACTCATACACAGAACAGGGTAAACCATCCCTCTGCTTAAGAATGATGCTGAAAAAGACACTTTGCATTGAATTCAATAGTTTGAAAGAAGGCTGAATTGAAAATATGGAATCAATCTCACTATTTGTTTTAATATGAGCTTCTACAGAGCTCTAACTAAAATGGGAGTGAGCAGTTGAGTCTGATTTTGTGTGAATATGGCAGCTTCTTAAGCAACATCAAAAACACGAGGCTCCACTTCAGGGATTGCTTCGCCCTCTGACAGTGCTGTAGCCTCCCTCTACCCCTCCTCAAGTGTTTGTAAGTGTCTCAGTGGTGGCTGCACACTCCCAGCGGAGCACCTATTAGTCTTGGCCCTTACAGACAGCTCGAGTCAAAGATGAACCACGAGGCACTTCCTCTCGTAAATCACCGGCCCTGCACTAAGCTGGGAAACAGCTGCTGGCTGCTAGTTTGGTGGCAACTCTCTTTTTCAACTGTGAGGGAGGAGAGTTTGGGTGTGGGTGTGAGGGGGGGGGGGGTCACTAGAAGACAGTGAGGTGGTGGGATACAGGAAGTGACCTTGTGACCCTGCCTGCTGCTCCTGGTGTCAAGTTACAGAGTGGGGGGAGGGGGTCCTTCATGCTAACTTAAAGTGTAGAGAGAGGACCTGACACACAAACAACACACACATGCTTCAAGTACTGCGGCAGGTATATGTGACAGAGAAGGGATCCTTATTCCTGAGTTTTTTTGTTAGATACAAGAAGCAACGTTTTGAGAGTTTTTGGATGCAAAAGACTCCTTCATTGAGAGTGTTAAGTTGCAAATTGGAGGTGTTGAACGAGCAGTCTACAAGTAAAAACTGAGCCACAATCTGACGACTGTTTTTAATACACATGCTGGCTTGACTCATCAGAGCAGAGCAGTGATTTGTATCTCCATTACAACAGGGCTACCTGCTTGAAGGTGTGTCTTTAACTGATGATGTGCTGCAGCTCCTCATGTAATTAATTTCATTGTAGCCGTTTCTGCTTGTATTGTTCCGACCTATAGTATCATTTAAGAATAGCTGCTAACAAAGCTCTGCTAATTCGGTGTTAAACATATCTAATTTCCAGGTGTCAGGTGCTCATTAGCCCCGCTCTGGAGATGGTCCATCTCAGACACAGCTTGGGACAAGTTGCTGCGGTTGAGCTGGTAATGGAAGTCAGTGATGCACGCTTTGACTCCGGTTGGCCAAAAGCGTCAATGGAAAGCCCATTAAGGCCATTATTCTGACTGGGATGGTACATGGATGTGGGAAATATGCTTACAGTAAAGACATCGTCGTCACCCAGCTCGCCCTCATTCTGGAGTGCTGTAGAGGAGGTGGTGGAGCCTACAGAGAAGAAAACAGGAATCGTTGAATGATGTATTCGTGAAGGTAACACTGGAGCTCATCCACTGACAATGAACGGGAGATGGACATAGCCAGCAAGTTAACAGAAGCCAACGAGGCATTATAGTAATACAGGAACATCTGGGTGTCCTATCTGTCATCGGTCAGGTCACATAAACCTAGTTTACAGTTTACAGCTCAAATCATAACTTCATGGATCTCTAAATTCAGTCTCAGATCTATTTTCAGTGAAGCTGGTGAAGAATTCACTCACTCATCTTTCTACGGTTAAAAGAAAGAACATTTTTGTAAGAACCCTGTTAAGAAGTCAACTCCATCTGGTTCACTGGGACTTCATTATCCACGACTTATAAACTGTAAATTTTTTGGATAGCAACACTGCAGCACAGCGAACCTTCAGCCAGGTCCTCGATAGCTTTCCGTACGCCCCTGTCGAACGCTCTGGCGTCAGCTGGACTCTGGAAGGAAAGGCCGCACTTCCTGTCCTCCACCTTCCAGTGGTGAAACGTGGGTGTTGCTATGGTGTACACGAGGTCCTTCCTCAGCGGACAGTCCAGAATCACCTGTTTATACGGTACACATCAGCCCTATTTCACATACTTTATCCTTAAATTAACTTTGGTGTGATTTTGTTGGTGTTTTGCGTTTTACCTGTTTGTCCCGCAGCCGCTCACCACGGATGAGGAACTGGGAAAAGCTGGAGGCTGGCATGGGTGCCAGCTCTGGTGGCAGGAGGCGGCACACCCCAACCCTGCTCAGAGCTCCCCCGTCCTGGGCCAGCCAGCCACCACTCGAGTCGTCCCGCGTCATCACCACCGCTTTTACACGCACGATGTAGCTGTCACTGGATGGAGAGAGAGGAAGAATTATTAGAATGATAACTGAAGATGACCAATATCAACACTGATTGCACTTCAGCTCCGATGGCTAATAACCTTAACATTTTACCATTTTGTGCCAAAATACTACCCAAGATGCATGTTTACTAGCTGTAGAGGGCAAATCAAACTCAAAAGACTTTCATTTTAACTTTTTATATGCTCACTATAACGAGAAGAAAATGGCTTTGAAGATATAAATCCCTCCCTATGCTCCCTTTCCATTAAGTAAATGATGTGAATTGTGGATAACAAACCAACAAGTCTGACAGCAGTGATTCACATGAATGTGTAAGAAATTTCGGAGGCAGAAAATACCAGTGAGGCTTAAAACAGGGACATAAATATTCACAAAAATGCAGGCCAGTGAAATCAGTTCGGGGGAAGCTGCACTTTAAGGTTAAACAAGCCTTTAAATAAATACTGGGGGGAAAGCAGAGTTTAGTACTGGTTTTAGACTCTTTCTGTATCTGTTGATCTGTATCTGTACATTACGGATACAACCAGCTAACTGACACAGAGCCAAAGGTTTTGGCATCACTATGCCATGTTAATTGGCGCGCCCAATAATATCCAGGTGTTGCCATATCTTAAATGCCACCAGCTGAATTTCCTGTACATTTGTTCTCGCCAAACTTGATGCTGCCGCAATCTCACTGCCTTGTAACTCTACTTCAGAATAGTTTTTATCAACTACATGCATCACCTTCGTCTTCAGGAGGATCGTGAGTAATGTCAGTAAAGATTTCAGCTAATAATGAAACCATTTAGAAGAGCACAGGAGGCTGCTGTATAAAGTAAGATGTGTCAAATCAACCACTTGCTCCCCAGTAAAACCAAAAAAGAACATACAGAAATTTGTATGTACAAGATACAAATACAGTACATGGCGTGTTAGCTGCAACTACTCCTAGGATAGATGGGTAAAATCCACAGGAACCGACAAAAAACAAAGCAAGGTAAATGCTTTTACGTTGAAAACAGCACTCAGAGAAGCTACTAGGTGAGAAGGTGAAAATGTGTATTTAAGCGTACAAGAAGTCTTTAAACAACAAATATTCTTGGTCAGGCAAACTAAACTTGTAAAAAGTTGACTATCCTGTTAATGCCAACTAGTCGGCGTTGAAGTTGAAGAGTGTGTTAATGCCACAGCAGTTTATTATAGAGCAGGATTCACACAGTGGCAGAATGTTTGAGGGTGTCTCAAGTCACGACTTTGCCTGGTCCTCGCTGTGCCGAGGTGGGAGGTGTTGCACCAGGACAAGTCAGCGCGAAAACACCAACATGACCACAAGCTCACACACAAAAACGCACACACTTTCATGAAAATGCAGCTTCGTTTTGTATTTTCTTTGGTGGCACTCAAAACTTTGAGAATTTCAACATGAAATGATCATTCAATTAATTAAAAAAAAATTACACACACACAAACTAACCCTTGTTTTGTTATTTGATGTAATCTTGTTAATGGACCTGTATTCATTGTTCTGTCAGTGTTTTGTCTTGTCTTGCAAAAAAAAAGAAAAAAAAGAAAAAACATAGTCAGTGACAAACGGATACAGGTTTTTCCTGTAGTGTTTTATAGCTGAGGTGGGCCACCTAGCTAACATAAACGTATACAATGTTGTGAAATTAAACTTTTATTTATTTTTCACACAGCAAATACCATGTATTAAATACTGTTTACTGCATGTGGCTGTTGATTAGGACATCATGTACAAATTAAACTGATCATGAGACAAGACAAGTCACAATTGGTGGCTCAGCACCTCGGCTTATTTGTAAAAAAGAAGAACCTTCTCAAAAAATTTGTCATTAATTTAAGAGACTTAGTATCACTTAACATTAGTAGTTTCAACCCTGTTCGTAACCCTACTTCACTCAATTATCAACTAAACTGGAGAAATCTTACACCACTCGGTTTGCATACAAGCAACAGAAGAGAAACCAGTGGAGTGGGGCCGTGATCAGACAAATGGACAGAAAATGCAACTACAGCTTAGTCTATATAGCAGTACAACACAATACATGACAAAAAGTCCTTCTGCAGTCAATAGAGTCGTCAGTGCTTCTAACATGAGGCTAACAATACAATGGAGGCTGAATGGTAAAATACAAGACATTCTCAAGCATTAGCATGACAGCCACCACCCTTGCAGGGACACAATGAACACGGTCACAATCCACATGAATGATCTGACAATAACAGGATGTACCTCTGTGTATGCCATCGATGCTGCACTGTATGTGTGTGTGTGTGAGAGAGAGAGGGAAGAAGAGAAAAAGAGAAACAAAAAGAGAGAAAAAGGGAGGGAGAGAGAGGCAGAGTGGGAGTGAATGAGAGAGGTGTTGTTATATAATTAGCTTATAGACAGTCCCAGGGATTTGATGTACACATGCACACCCGCACTCACATCCACACAAGTGGCAAAACTGGTTCACCGGCTCCCACCCACACACATTCATAAAACTGAATGAATGACAGACTGACTGACAGCAGACAAACAACTCGTACAGACAAGCAACTACTGATTCAGCCACAAGGTTTGCACTTTTGTGTAAACACACACACACACACACACACACACACACACACACACACACACACACACACACACACACACACACACGCAGAGTCGTAACCTAGCAACTTGAGCTTTGAGTGCCCTGTAACCATGAACATTGGTAGGCCACAAAGTGAGCCCTGCCCAAGGAGGTGTGTGCAGGAGTCAAGAGACTCTTGAGACTAATTCGCCCTGGGTTTAGCCTTCCAGGCAGACCTTCCCATAGGCACTAAAAGCTACGCCTACTTCACCGGGATTGGCAGACCCTATAACTGCAACTGTGAGCCAAACCTTAAATTACAGAAATCCTATCCTCACCATTTGTGACTACAACATTTGATTGGTAATGCTTGTTGTTGCTAGCACATAGCCTGAAAAAGTGCTGCCTGGGAGATAAAATTTTTGAGCAAAGAAAGTTGCAGGGAGAGTCAGGAGGAGGGGGTTGTCGAGTTCAGTCTCCAACCTTCACCAGACATGAAACACAATGAAAAGAATTTTGTGGAAAAACAGTGTTGTACTGATCTGCTGTGCCCTGTGACTCACATCCTCCACATTTTCTTTCCACAAGTGCTCACGGCTGTCTTTTTTAATGAAATCAAATAGACTAGAATGCAGCAAACATTATTCAGTTATAAAGTGCCCCACGCAGTGTCAGTTGTAGGCTACATGACAAAAAAAAAAAATCTCTTTCATGAATGCGTCATGATTTAGAGAGTTGCATCATGGACTTCACAGAGGGGTGTGCTCATGCCTGGAACATTCTGCAGATTCCTCAGAGCAGTGATAAGCAGGATTTTATCAAACTGAGAGGGAGAGGCTCATCTGCCCTTTCACACCCGGGGAAGAATAAAATACAGGTGGGAATTATGCAACCACACCTAATATTGCTGTTCCAGTTGCCAAGGGAGTCGGACCACTGTGATCTCATGGAGTAAGCTTCAGCGGGGAGTGCAGTCGCTGGGAAATAGCTATGATTTGGGGCTTTGTTTTAATATTTTAATATTTATACAAGTAAAAAAATCAGAGGCACATATGAGATGTATATGAGAGAGAATGTACGATAACTTGCAGGCAAACACACAACTTAGACACACGCACAATAACCACCAGACACAAGAGGTTTGAAATTCGTCAGTGTATTTAATGGACAAAACTATCTTAGCAAAAATTGAAATGCTTTTTTGGGATTCTTCTAGTCTCTTCTGCTGTCGTGTTTTTACTTCCTTGACGCCTTCTTCATGTGCATCTGATAGCACTGCTCACAGGCAATGGACAGTCCAACAACCAGAGAAACAAACTCCTCAAAGTCCACCTGGCCATCGCCGTTGGTGTCCAGGTCCTTCATGATTTTGTCTACAGCAGCAGGGTCCTTCTGAGACTGGATCAAAGAAAGAGTGTGAGGAGCGCATCAACAAGAAAAGGTTATTATACTGTATTACGTGTTGAGTGATATAATGATTCTGGACACTGTAATTTTAAACTCTACATTTCAGTCCTTTCTCACCCTAAGGAAGTTAGACAACTCGTTCTCCATCAGCTCTCTGAGCTCTCGCCGACTGAGGGTGCCGCTCCGGCCGTCCCTGGAGGCGTAACGGTGGAACACTTTGATGAGTGACTCCATGGCTGTCTCTAGATCTGAAGGCATGGCTGCTGTAGTGTCTTTAGACTGCAAAACAAAAGTTCAAACAGAGACAAAATTGTTGAATATGATCACGGATGGCACACGGTTTAGCTTCATTGGACAATTTTAAAACACGACTTCACAGAACTGTCAGGAGAGAATGGGAACATATCCTTGTTACGGCTGTGTTACACTCATCAAAAGGCTCTTGTGCAAGACACTGTTCTTCTGATGACCTTATCTAAGGATTTGAAGGGACATGGGAGAGATCAATAGCCAAGGAATGCAAAAGAGCATATTCCACTGCATTACAGGAGGACTAGATGTAGCTCAATGAAGGGGAGGGAGCACTATGCTCTTACCCACTGATGAGTAATACTCATGAGAAGTGAGAGAAGGTCTGCAATTAGGTTGTTAGAAAAAGACGACAACAATCACAAAACTCCAACGCTGCCCCTGTTGCTGTAGACTTGAAACTGTTTTTTTTTAAAAAGGAGAAGTGGGAGGGAAAACAGGCCTTGTGTGTTATTTCAGCAAGAAGGAATGCAAAAGTTCAGCTGAATGAAGGGGGGGAAAAAAGTGTCATCATGACACAAAATGGTGGTGGCATTTGATGCAGCAAGTAAGATGGGACACTCTAGCAAGGGGGCTCAAGTATGTACATGCCCACAGTCAAAACACACCCTCTGTAGTGTACCTGAAGGCTATATGGACTCGCAATGCAAGAAAGAAAGTATCCAGTGGAGTAAAAGTGGAGAAAATAAGAATTAGCCTATATGTTTCAGTGAGTGCTCTAAACCTATATATATAAATAGGGCCTATATATATATAAATAATAATATTAATAATAATTCTGAAATATAAGAGTTAGTCCTTATTGGTAAAAGTAGTGAAAGTGAGTTCAAAACCTAGAAAAAAAAAAGAATCAAATCCTATACAATCATATGAATAGACTATAGGCCTCCTGCATGAGCCATCACAAGATGTAGGCTATAAATAAAAATATTTTCTATAAAACAGGCTCTATTAAACAATTCATCATTAACCAGCGACATGTGCCCTTCAGGAAAGTGAGAAAACACAACCTTTCTACACCCAACCGGCCGTGGCCTATACCTGCAGTTTGTGGTTTATGAAAATCCTGACATAATGACGAGCAGTACCGTTAGTTCTTACCGTGCGGGGCTGGGACGTGGCTCGGCGGCGCAGAAGCGGGAATGTTAAGAGGTCCGGAATAAGTGCTGCAGGGATTTTATAGTGAGGCGCCGCCCTGGCTTCTGTGCGTTATGAGTCAACCTGCGATATGGACAGTGGACCCTAACTGCGGCGGCTGGACACACGGGGATGGGCGGTAACGCCATATACTTAACATTAGGTGGGACTTTGTTGGACTAACTTCCATTTCTTCTTCGGTAATAACATTGTTATAATAGTAACATAAAGTTGTCAAACAACTAAGCCAGCAAATAAATAGCCTAAGAATGAATTAAATAGGCCTACCAGTAAATAAACCACTATTTGAACCTACGTGCATATAGCCTATATATACAAACAAACAAATTACATTCCAGCACATCCTCCCCCTCCATTTTTTAAAAGTAATATACACATATGACAGACTTATAGTTTTTAAAGCTAAAGCCTACTGGAAAGTAGTCAAAGTCAAATACTAACTTTACCAATTACCTTTCAGATCCAGATGGATGTTACAAAATGATGTCATTGGCTATATCAATCTTATACACTTACAACATATTATAACTGCTTTGGTAAGCTTTAAATGGATAATAATATGAATAATGGGCCCCCTTGTGGTCAAAATATAGTATTACAAATGGACGCTGCATCACGTGGGGACAGGGGATTCTCTGTGTTAAAATAAACGTGCACATTTAAATAAGAGAGCTGTCTTTGTTCTTCATTTAAAGGATTTGTTTTAGATTTTGTTCAGTGAGTCATATTGTCCTGACATCAGCTCGTTAGCCGACTGAGGATAATGGATAATTTAAAAAAAAGAAGTAAAATGCGGACTTTAGCAGTTGTGGAAGAAGTATCCAGCTCATTTACTTAATTTACTTACTCCATTACAAATCAACGTTTTGCGTTCAAACCCTTCCTTAAGCAGAAGCACAAAAGCCTATTATCAGTAAAATTCACTTAAAACATCAATTGTCTACCTTGTAACACTGCATTACATTTCTGTAAACTAATAATTGGGATATTTATGTGAAATTGTATTATGCAAACTAAACATTTATGTTGAGACAGATATTTGGCTGCAGGCCTATATGTGTAAAAAGAAGCCCTAATGTGTGTGTGCTTCAGCAATTAAGTAGATCTATGTACATACATACATAATGTCCCTTTTCTACTTATAGCTTTTGATATTGAGGTTTGATTTTAGGTGTGAATATCAATAAGTTTACATGTCTACTGCAGTTGATTGAACAGATGCCTAAACTTTGCTAGATGTGTGTCATCTCTTGGACTTCGGTGGGAAAGAATCTGCATACTAAACACAAAATTGTTCGATTCTATTGTAGCTAAATATCATGGTTAATGGATGCATTTTTACAGTATATACATATATACAGTACAGTATATATTTGTTCCAGTATAGAAAACACAAATACCCAGAGCCCGCTCCCACCAGGATACAACAACAGTGAACTCCAGTGGTGGAATCTATCTTAGCACATTAATTCAGGTCCTGTACATAAGAGCAATTCTGAGGTACTTGTACTTTGAGTATTTCCATTTCATACTACTTTATATGTCCAAACCATAATCCGACGGTGCAACTGTAGACTTGGAAAAATAAATTATCATTATGTAGGCGTACAAAACAAATGACATGCTGCCTCTACATTAGGGATACAACATAAACTGCAAGAAGATATATCAGTTATACATGCACGTCAATAAAATACTGTATCTGTGGCACCAATATTCCAGCTGGTGCATTATGAAATCTATAACTTCCCCAAAGTGAGCATATTGTTTTTGCGTTTGAGCCCCTGCATTTTGAGCAGCCTAATCTCAGCCCTACTAGCCGGTCTCTGCTCTTATTTCTGTCTCTGTCAGAGGCCTCTGTAGCCAAATAACGTGGCTTCTCCAGTGGAGGAAATTCTTGAGGGTTGCCTACAGCTGCACACCTGATACTACTCTCTCTGCTCTCAACTCTCTGCCATCTTGCCTTTGCTGTGTGGGAGCATATAAAGCATATTAATACATGGGAACTCTTCACAAAACCGTAGTCTGTAAATACAGCTTTTCGCTGCATCTGCAAATGCAAGTTAAGATTCCACCATGCAAAGCAATAGCCATATAACAAAAAACATCCAGACACGCAGCCAACTTCTCTGGGCCCGAGCTCATCTGAGACGGACTGGACGCAAAGTGGAAATGTGTGCTGTATGCTCTAATCTATGCAAATTCCCTGCTTATTCCAGTGAGACAATGCCAAGCCACGTTTTGCATGTGTTACTAACAGAGGAGAGAGTGCAGGAAAATGTGTGGAGCATTAAGAAGCGCAAAATATGACAAATGAGACCCTGGACTGTTGAGAATATAAATTGTATATCAAGCAAGAATGTGAATCACACTTTTAAAACTTCAACAATTAGTGTGCTTAGTCCCCAACCACTAACTGAGTGTAGTTAAAAGAAACGGTGACGGAACGAAATGTACTTGATAACCACTTTTGTATTATCCTCCTTGAGCTGCGTTTGGTTATGTACGATTTTTTATCTGTGTATCACAGCGAGTAAAATCCAGTTGGGCTGGACCACTGGGCTGAACATATCTTTCACAGAAGTTTATTATACGTTATTCTTTGAGTTTCTACATGCTGCAAAGCCTGTCTCTGATATTGCAGTGTATAATTTAATGTCTCATAAATGGCTCTCTGTTTTTTTTTATCCGTCTGCTTGGATTCATCCTTCCATGAATTAAATTTGCACATCAAATGACACGAGTTGTGCTTTGTGCATATTAGGAAAGCTTTAAAACCTTAACTAATTACTAATTGCTGCTTAGCTCCCTGCTTCAGGCAGATAAAGCTCCCTGCTGTAGGCAAGAAATAAAGGAAATAAAGGAAAGGAAATAAAATGCCTTGGTCATTTTCTTTCAGAAGATATGAATGATGACAGAGATATTTAACAACATGTGAGGCACTTCTAAGACATCTGATGTACAATCATGTGATTGGATGAGTCTGAGAACAGCATCATAGAGGCTTTAACCAGCCCTAGGAAGAGCTGCTCTCGGTACATTCCAAATGTTTTGTATTGTTGTAGACTGTTTTTTTTAAATTTATTCCTTTGTTTCTTCTTCTTTTTTTTTTTTTTACTATGGACCTTTTTGAGTTGGGAATGAAGTTTGAATAGAATTGAAGCCACTCTGCATGAGTGTGTATGTGTAATAAATGTGTAATAAATCCAATCCAGCTCCACATTCTGGGTTTTCAGTTAAATCCAAGCAATAGAGCAACATAGTGGCCAATTATATCAACATTTACCTGGGACATTTGTTAATCATTACCTGCATGGGGCTACCATTCTGAGGATCCTGAACCTGAACTACAGCCTAATACAGTACACGGTTAAAGAGGTGCCTTGGCTTCATAAGAGATCCACATTTGTTTTGGATGATTCAGAGCGATTCTCTCCTCCCATGACATCAAGCTTTCACGCTGCTGTGTGCTACATCATTTAAAGGCATCCGCTGCGGGATGTGAAGGGTGGGGG
>JBBPCS010000573.1:5221681-5236708 GCA_037974645.1 Hollardia meadi | reverse complement strand
CACACACACACACACACACACACACACACACACACACACACACACACACACACACACACACACACACACACAATGAAACAATTCACATTTATTAAGCCACTAGAGATCCAATTAATATAACCATTCAGGTTACCGTGATTGTAACTGCTGTTTTTTTTTGCTGTTATGCATGATCACTCAGGTTAGCTTTCTGGATAACAATTTGACGTTTTTGTAGTTTCATATTGGTTCAAAAGCCATTGCAAGATGGAAACAACTAAAGAAAGAAAAATTATTTAGAGAATAGGTTTGAACAGGTTATGGACTGAAAAATTAAGGTTGAGGGCAGTTATTCAGGGAAATTACCTGTCTTATTATTTATGATAATCTTGCTTGCTGTGAGTGTTCTGTATATTTTGTATTTGGAGGATGAAAAATGTTCAGTGTAAAAATCCAAACTGCTGCTTTCGTATCAAAGTACCACAGTTGTTTAACATGACTCAAACACATGTATAACACATTCACATACAGAACCACAGATCCAGTCCACCCACATACAGAAATAACACCAGATTCTGTGCTATACAAGGACATGTGCTTTAAGATACACGATACACAGCTATCAGCTCTCCGAGATGAACTTGTCACATTTTGGGCTGTCTTGTGGCCCGTGCACAGAGCCCCGTCTGCCGACAGGCCCTATAATCTGTGGTATGAACACACAGACAGCCACAGCCAGCAGCAACACGCTACTTTAATACCGGTATGCTTGGGAGTGACCACACATTCTGGCACAAATAAACACAGACGCGCGCACACATACATACATTTGGGAAATGAGGATCTAAATCTGTCCGCACCAATGTGGCACAAGGTACCGATGGTGAAAAAAGACTTGAAGAAAAGGTGGCAGATGCACTGGAATCACCTTTTTGTGTGGAATTCACATCCACCATCTTTAACTTTTCCCCCAAACATTATGGTTGCCTAATATTTGACCAAAAATGCTCTCGATTTACAATTATCACATACTCAGACTGTGCTGTGTTTAATGGCTGCAAGGCATTTTCTCTTTCCCTCCTTTAGGTGGGATGAAGACTTTTATGTCAAAATTACAGTGATGACTCAGTTTACCGACAAGACGGGGTGGGAGTCACCACCTCGCTGATAAGGGAAGAGCAGGTAGTTCATGCATCACATCCTTTTCTAACATGAGCTGTTGCCATCAGGTCAGAGGTGCAGGGCGTGTCTTTCTTCTACTTCTTAACAAAGGCACTGTACTGTATTTGCCAGCCAAACGTTTTGCACAAGCTCTGCCACTACACAGCCATGTTGCCTGTTGTTGGCAATGACTTAAATGTTTTTTTAATATGTCTTTAGGCCATGTTTCTGACTTACTGCCAGCTGACTTCCTCCCACTATGACTCACAAGCTCCTCCAGGTAGCGTAGCCGCCATTCAATATAGTAATATAAAGTTTGGGCACCAAATTCAACAACCTGCTGTGCAAACATAGCAACAGTGTCATTGAGCAAACTGCAGCCTTCTCTTCGGCCACAAATGTAAAATAGTATAGATAGGTTGCAGGTGCACTACTTCCACGTTCACAGCCACTTGTATACTTTTTTCTGGCAGGATGATCGATGCTTATTACTATGAGTACAATTCAGCACTATTACTTATGCATCATATGCTAGTTAAATCTCTATTAACAGATTTATTTTGGCCACTTGAGGGCAGCAAAAACAAGCTGTTAACATAACACTGGTGCGTGTGAAGTGTGAAGTAAAACATTGGAAGATTTACACATCTCGCACACACAGAGCAACATTAGTATTCAATTGGAGTTGTATCTAAGGCCACTCGGCGAACGAACACAAGTCCAACATTCAGTCTCCTTTTAGCTGCGTTTTGGTCTACACCAATTCCATTGTGAAATATCACTACTATGTTCAACAGCTAATCACTTACATTATTGTCAGTCTATTCTTTGATGCTGGGCAGGTAGCGTACAGTTGGCTTTTTGAGTTTTTTCACTGAAAACAGATGCCTGCTGCGGCTGAAACCAATGTTGATCAGAGCGATGAAACTGGAAAGCAAAAACAATGAGCTGAAAGACATTACTGGGCTTTGTAGAGCTTAGGGGAAGTCCGATCATTAGGAACAAACACTCACTGTTAATCTAAAATTTTGATTATAGCTGCTTTAACAAAAACTAGCCAGAATTTACGAGAGGGATTATTATTCAAGTTTTTTGTTCAGTGGCAAAGGCAAACAGCTACTATACTGAATTAAACTACACATTATCTAAAATTAGTCAATTTGATTGTCTTCCCGTGCTCATTAAATCAGGTATGGGCAAAACAGCAATTCTGTTTCACACAAACTTTCACATAGTTATACGGTAGGCCTGCATTTCACATAGTTATTGCAGCGCTGCTGTATTTGAAGCATCCATCTATAGTCTTTATTTTTATGCCTGGTCCACACCTTGCAAGTACAATCATAATAAGGAAATGAGCTTTGGGTGGAGTAAACACCTCTACATTCCCTGAAAGTCCACATTCGTTCACCCTCAGTGAAGTCTTAAATTCCATTCGTTAATTTTATTTGCCAATAAAGCACGTCAGCATCGACATTCTGTACGTAATTCCTTCAAAACACCACAAAATTATAGCTGGAATGAATAACGTTTCAAATGCATACTACGAGCATATCCTATGAGGACTATAATTAGTGAGCTGGACCTTGCAAAGAGCCTATCTGAAGCGGTCTGTGTGTAACAATATTGCACTAAAACAGTAAAGAGGGCTGGGAGGCAGGTCTGGAATCCAGCTCATGTATGATAGATAAAAGGCCAGTGAGGGCAGCCCAGCCATGTGTGATATGGGCGGCTATACTTCCTCTGATAAGGAATGACTGGCCGCGCCTTTGCCTGATCAACAGAACCACACGGCCACACATGCACACACATCTATCTCTGTGGAGCTCCACACACACAGCATGTAACCGGCCTGTGGGGATCAGGAAGTGACTGAAAGATGTTTCATGATCGGGACTGTATCACTTTTGGTTCATATTTTGATGCACTGAATGCTGACAGTGTTTCACAGCTCGGACTGACACTCCTGGTACAGGGACAACAGCAATGCTACATGCAGTGATGAGATAGTTGATTACACATTGCTCATCAACCACGTGCTAATTGCAGCTACTCAAATGTGAACACAATGCTGATTTTCTTACTTTATCACCATTTTTTAAATATTTTTGACTTGTTTATTCTAATATCATGTAGGCCTTAATTGTTTTTTACTTTAATTGTCTACAACATGTATTATAGTCCCCCTCCAGTCAAAACTGTGTTTTTCTTCTTGTTCCTACTGTTGAAGTTTTCTGCAAAAACCATGTCAGACACACATTATGTAATTGTATGGGACAGTGGACATTTAAGTCCCATGAGGAATTAGCCGACAACATTGAAGAGATCTTTTTTTTTTTTTTTTTTTGGGCTTTCATGTTTTCCTTTCAATGGGAGAATATAAAGGAGAGAAACAGGAAGAGCGGTGGGGTGAACGGGTTCATTCACAACTATTGACACCGGAAGCTCCTGAGGGGAAGTTTGATCAATTTTCTGTCAATCAGCGGTAGTTATATGGAACGCTCACATGTCTGGACAGCACAAGACTCATGCCGCTGGTTTGAGTGAGAGCGAGTGTGTCAGTTGACATGACAGGAGGTCACTAATATGCACAGGAACATTAATGAATAACATCCCAACTGACCAATCAGTTCAGAGTTCAGTTATCTAGACTAGTTATTATTATTAATCTCTGTGGGAGCATCATGTGGTTAATCATTTAAAAACGGATGACAAAATGTAGAGACGGTCAGATTTTCCCTGCTCTGCTCTACTATGCAGAAAAAAAGGAATGGCTCAAGTCCTATAATCTATGGCTAACTATATGGAAAACGAAACCATACTGAAAATAAGCTGATTGGTTCTGAAACTCTTTAAAGTGACTGAAAAGCCGTCCAAAACCCTCTATAATGCCTCATATCCTCTTATACTGGTTTAAGCTTATCGCTTTGGGTCGAATGTAATTGATGAGGGGTTTTTCTCATTTCTAATGCTCTCATCTGAGATCGGCACTTGTCAAAATGTCAACCTTGGTGTGTTTGATCAGGTAGTCGTCGTTTACATGAACTGACAGATGTCAAAGGTTTATCTTGTAATTGTACGGCCTGTGGTCCAGCTCCAGGGCATCAAACCAACTGAAAATTATTTGCATAATGAACACTAGGAAGCCTGTTCTCTTAGGGCTATCCTAGTCCAAATATGCTGGTATATTTAACACTACTCATGACAGGCTGCACCGTTTCCTGGTGCTATTTGTGATTAGTTTTAAATAGCCTGTAGTCTTTTTCTAATATGAGTTATAGTGTTAACCTAATGTTGACATGAACACATCCAGTTCCCAAGAAGCTTTGAAAATTACTGTGAATCTCTGTATTTAAAACTATATATGAGAGTGTTGTTTGAAAGTAGGGCAACTTTTTAAAAACTATTTCAACCTTTCTGCTGTGGATCTGTTGTATAAGAGTGACTAAACAGAACAAGGGAGGACTGAGGCTACATCCACTTGGTACGTTTTCATTTTAAAACGTAAAACTTTTGCTACCTTCACGCCAAGCGTTCACACTACTCCGGCATTTTAGAGCCTCTACAATGGAGACATTTGGAAACGCTGCTGATCCCGTTTCAGTTTGAAAACTCCGAGGTTGAGTTTGTTAGTCTTGATGGGCAGAAACGGAGCAAATTCCTGTGCCCAGCGGAGTTATCATCCCTACATGTAGCACTTGGTTTGCGTGAGACCAGGAAGAACCAGCGCCTGGTGGGATGACTTTAATAATGAAATTGTGGTTCCTCAGGAATGGCGAGAAAACATTTGAATGACCAGAATGGCCCTGAACAACCACAGCGAAAGATTAAATCTGCATATCGAAGGAACAACAACAAAAATAAGGATGCTTGTGGAGGTAGCATGGATGTTGTATTATCTGAATGACGAGGGGAGACTCAGGAAAACGGCTAATATATTTGGACTACAAAAGACTAATGGATTTTTTTCATGCATCAATGTTCAACAGTGTGCTAGTGATAGTTTGGCTAGTCTGCTGTTAGGATATTCAGCTGTTTTGCATGTGTTATTTAGCATTAGCCTCACTGTCTTTCTGCTAACATTTAGCGGTGTAGCTATATTCAAAGGTATTGTAATGGTATATTAAAGAAAAATTCTGCTGTAAAGCAATTACAGTTCAAATGCAGTTTAAAGAATACCCTAACTAAAGGAGTACAAGCTACAAGCATGATTCAATGCCAATGCCATTCAATTCAATGCTATTCAATTGCCAAATTCAATTCAATTGGCAAATATGAACTCTGAGTATGGGTAATGATTTTGTGGAGTATTTGAGTTTGTACATTGATGGAATGGATGCTATAGGGTCTGTATTCAGAAAAACACAAAAGGACACTGAAAATAAAATGATGGAAAAAAAAGACAAAAGCATTCAAGTCATTAACAATGTTTTAATAAAAAGTAGGAAAATTATCTGGGAGGATTCTGTGAAGAGAAGTTTCCCCACCTCATCATTTTTTCCTGTTATTATGAGTAATGATCTTGGTAACAGCTCTGGTAGCTGTAATAATTAGAAAGTAAAAATAAAAGTAAATAAGAGTAAGTAGGCTACGTAAAGAGAAGTAAAATTTGTTTGTATTGTATTGTTTTGTTTGTATTTTCTGCAACCAAGCAGAGTAGGCAATTTGCTTCCCGTTTCCAACATGCCCAGAGTACTTGAATGGTCATGATGTGATATGCGTTTTCAGGCGTGTTAGTATGGACGCACGCTGTATTAGGCCTGAAACAGTGCCGAAAGGCTCCTCTGGATGGAGATTGTTTTTTTTTTTAAACTGTCGTTGTAGTAGTGTGGATGAAGCCTGAGACTGACATGTATGTTGCAGGAATAAAGTCTTTAGCCTGTGCTGCAAAATAATTTCACATAATCAAATCATGCCAAATCAGCCAAATCATTAGACACAAACCCCCCAATTACATGAACTTTCAAATATGTCCTGCAAAATGATCTCTTTTCCTTTAGGGAAATAAATGGCATTGGTGAAAGATGAGCAAAATCAAAAGCTATTGGCCTGTCATCTCTTGTAAGGCTGATCAGAAAGGATATTCAGCCAGAACACTGGTTATTGAAAAGTGAAAAGTTAACATGCTGTAGTTCATAGTCTTAAATAACCAGTGTGGTGGATTGTTATATACTGGTGTTAAAAAGGGGAAAAACACGCTGAATTAATGAAAACTCAAGCTATTATAATCTTGGCCATCCAGTCAGCTGATGAGCAGCAATAAAAAATAAAAAAAAACAGGCAAACAATCTGTGTCCATTGTTTGGTCTCCAGATATAAACAGCTCAGGCCATTATATAATGGATCTGGATAGCAACAAGTGATGAGCTGCTCTGTAAAACACAGGAAATACTGTGAACGAGGATCCGTTCGACATGATGTGTCTGTTTGTGTGTATGTGAGTGGAAGGGAATGTATGTGTTTATATTCTGTTTGTGTGCGTTCTGTGAGTTTTACCAAAGTAATGTTATCCTAATTATCTGGGGATCTATATAAATCATCAGAAGGACTTGTATGTATATTTATCCAGATATAGCCACTCTAATAGACTTTCGCTTTTAATATAATACTGGCCTATAGTGTAGTTAGCCTGGTATTTATTTCTCATTTCTGCGGATTTTCATGTTTTGTTGTCTCTCCATGCTGTTATCTCTTTTTTTTCTTTTGTTTTTCAAAAATGATGTGCTCATTTGGCCTAAAACATTGTATAAAAGCATGTGTAAGCTGCTAATTAAGCCCCTCTCAACCTCTCTTTCCACACTGTCTTATGAATAAATAAATAAATAAATAAATAAAAACATTTATGTGCTCTTTACACCATATAAAAATTCTGTACACGTAAAACACGTGCTAGCTAGCCACAAATTGTTGGACGACAGGGAATATTTCAGTAATCTAAGACATCAACAGGAAATGTCAGGTTTCATGGTCAGTCCTTCAGAATAGGGAGAAGAGACAGTAGAGAGACGGTCAAAAATAGCATTTTCTACACTACTGGCAGCCTCAATAGAGCAGAATGCAAAGTAACTCCAAACATGTTGCAATTAATCTCCCTACATACATTGCAACCAACGGATGGATGCAACACATCTAGGTCCTCTGGCTTGTTGTGGGAAATGTAGGGAATGACTCAAGCAAGGTAAGAGACAAGGCCGGCTGAACGAAAGTCTGTCCAACAGGAAAAGTCAATTACTTTCAACACACACATCATGCTGCAACGGTGTCAAAGGTATCTGAATCGGAACTATTTCTTTAACAAAATGTGACACATTTTCTACAATATCTATAATTTATAACAAGTTCTTCTGCCATTTATGCGTTTCATTGGTGATGAACTTTTCCACTGTGCAGAAATTACACACTGGTCATGTTTACTATAGTCTGTATGAAATGCTGCTAACAGATAAATATATGTGAGGAACAGAACAGTCATGCTGGGGGAACACGCAGTCCTGCTAACTCCTCACTGCTGTTGATGAGTGCTTTTTGTTCAGGGAACAATTATATTTCATTGCTATGTTGACCTTAGCTGAATGTCACTGGGCATCTCCTGTCCAATACTGACTATGCAGCAGCACACATCAGATCAATACATGCTCTGCTTGTGTTGTGACTCTACAGTGTGTGGGTGCAAGAGAGATCTTGGACTTATATATATATATATATACAAAAAGGTAATAGCTGTCCTCAGAAGGAGAGGGCAAAGAGGCGCATTCTCAAAATTGAATACATGATGACTACAGTTATAGTTTGGTTTAGGGTGCGTAGGCAACAGAAGATCTTCCCAAACAGAACCCATGTGTGCATGCCTCAATCATATTGCCTGATGATAGCAAAACTGACACAACAAATCTGATTGCTCCATTGAGCAGGTAAGTCACTCAAGTGTGCGCATGTGACTCAATCTCCAAAGCATGCATCAGCAGAAATAAATCTACCACGGCAAAACTACAGCTATAGAACTAAGCCCCTCCAAAAGTAAGAGAGGTAGTAAAATATCTAACTACACTGCTGCACCTTTTACCATGACTCAAAAGGTATAAAGGTGTGTCTTATCTCCTGACCCTACCTTCATCCCATAAGGGGCTATATTTCTGATAAAACCACAATACACAAACTAGCAGATGACTGCACATTGATTCAATTCCTTCCGGTAATAAAGACAAAAAACATTTTTGAATGAAGCAGCATAGTAAAAGGTTACTATCATAATTTTACAGACGCCCGCTAACATTTGGAGCATCAGTGCTCATTAAGATTAATTTATACTATAGATAACAGCATTAGCATCCATTAAACATAATAAAAAAGTTTGTTAAAAGTTTAATCTAACAGTAAATAGCTGCTTTTAAAAAAAGACTAATAACGTTCAATACATACACACTTTTGCAATACTCTTTTATATCTGTCTTTGTTTCAATTTTCTTCTAGTCTATGCAACTCAAATTAAGTGTAGACCATAGTGGTAGATAATAAGTGGTCAGAGCTTCCGGGTCTGAAAAGTGAACTCCGCTGGTTTCCAAAAAATGCCTGATTGTATGTAAGCTTATGAGAAAATGATGGTCCTGTTAAGAGCAAAGTTGACAATAAAGCAGTGTATGCTTTAGGGCGCGACTACCTCGTGATTGACAAGTTGCTACCACATAGTGTCCTCTGCTTCTCCGTCCGATCCAACAAGGATAGTGGTGTTGCAATTTGCGAATCGCCCCCAGGTCTACCGTATTATCTAAATACGGCAAGTTCTGGCTCAAAGGTGAAGGTCGTAATGACAAACTGGAGGTTTTCAAAACGGCAGTCCACAAACCAATGGGTGACATCGCAGTGGCTCTGTCCACTATTTATAATACAGTCTGGTTAGTCAGGTTGTAAAACCACCATATTGTCAGCGACTGGTTTGCGGACTACCGTTTTGAAGCCTTGAGTTTGGCATAAGCCCCCAGGAAGTGCGCCGGGCTTTAAAGCCACTTTGACATAGTGGCCAAACCGTGTAATTACAATGTCATGTGATGCACACAGGCCCAAAAAACCTTCTCCCCACAGACTAACATTGTGAAAGAAGTGGCTGTAAAATTGTCACAACCCCCGTGAATTTTCAGAATTTGGAAAGCGCTGCACAACTGAATCATTTTTATCCACATTCAGGTTAGAATGCTCTGCTTTAGTCTCTGGTGCACCATGTGTAGCATGCATTGATCTGGGTACGTTTGTTTTTTTTTTTACAGCGGGAAGTTGCCGTTTTGGCTTCATGCAGCACTTTAGGAATGAACATGGCCCTGCCTCCGACACTGTATCCAGTTCTTATTAACCCGGGGACACGCTGTGATAGCAAGAAACACAAGGTAGCCACACACTATAGCATGCACTGCATACCGTCCATTTTATTCTAAATTGTCCCATAATTTACAAAATCAACATCATCCTGTATAGCTGAAGTAGACTTGAAACTAGTGATTGTGAGACCAAAAACTTAAGATGTTTCCTGAGGCGGAGTCGCCCTCTACTAACCATTAGAAAGAATAAAGGCTTATGCATTGGCTCACTTTTCAAACCTGGGAGCTCTAGCCCCTGGCCTGAAGTGAAGGGCAGTTAAGAATTTAGGGTAAACAAAACCTGTTTATTTAGAAATATATAAGAAGGCCATAAAGACATCCGGGAGGAACAGGGGGAATGTTTAAACAGTTTCAAAAGATAAGTTGAGTCTCCTACATGGCTGCAGCTAGTCATACGTGAGCATTACATTCTGCTAATACATGAGAGGCACAACCTGGGGCTCGGTTTCAGCCCCCGTCTCCTGTCCGCTGGACCGTGGGCGGACAGACAGACGGTCACTGTAGCGCGGAGTACGGCCAGCGGGCATGAATGGGGACGCGCTGAAGGTTGGAGGGCTTTTATGAATGAGCCGGCGTCACGTCACAGCAGCGCAAACATCCCCTACAGTGCCCTTCGCCCTTCTACCCCCGCCGACAGAGATCTGCAAGGCAGGCATTCCTGCCGAGCACAGCCCCGTGCAGTCTGACACGGGCACAGAAGCTACAGGCTATAGAGTTGTAAAACGGCAACCTGGAATCTAGTCATTTAAATGTCTATGGCATCACATGTCTGCACATTTGCATTTGAGCCTCAAAGAGATTGTTTTTTTTGGCAAAGCCTTGTCCGCATACATAAAAATCAAACTATTACCTCCCTGTGTTTAACCCTGGTGGTCTATTCGTGTTGGTTTTCGCTATAGCAGTCACACAAGAACCGTTCCACCTGCTCGTTATTAAATAATTCAAATTCAAGCCGCAGTTCATTCTTGATAAAGCTAATTTTAAGATTCAAGCACTTCCACATATGGGTGTCGTATAAACACGTCTGTGGGCCTACACATTGCACGGCTCTAATTTAGCAACATTTCGCAAGACGCAACGGCTACGATCCACGGGTCTGTCCGACAAAAAGACGCGGGCAGACACGAGCTTACGATTCTCCACTCGAGGAGAAACAAGCACATATTTTTCCAGGGCAAGTCGTCGTATATAGTCGGTATTTTTTTTATGAATGGAGCATGGTAGGCTATGCAAATGAGGTCGATTGAGAAAGAGATGGCGGATGAGGCATATCGGATATCTCATATCCTGTGAGACTTCCCCCCTTCGGTTAGAAGCAAACATACAGATGTGGCCAAATAACGAGACCAAATTGGCTCTTTGCGCGCCGTGGGGCTTTTCTTTTTCACTGAACAACGCGGAAAGAAGAGGTGCGTGAGCTCGCTGCTGTTTGTGTATTTATAAAAGGTGTAACTTCGGGGCGTGTTTGAGTTTCTAAGTTACGCTGCAACAGGGCCTGCTCTCTCGCTTCAGATCCTTTCAGAAAATGTTTCCGATCCACCCACGCTTATTCCCCTCCTCCTCCTCCTCCTCCTCCTCTTCATTCTCTCTCGCCTTCTCGAGACTCGTCTACACCAATGTGGGGGCCCTAAAAATCCTTCTCCCACAGCACTGACAATGCATTGCTTTACAGCAGCACCAAAGCGCTAAATCACATCGAGTGAACACTATTTAAATAATGCAAAACATACATGAAAGCAAGCTTTGTATGGGCTGTTTTCAGGCTGTGCATTCCACCAAGTTGCCCTGATCATCTCCAACTTGTAGCTAGACACAGAGAAGCAAAAAAAAAAAGACATACGCGTAGAGAATGGTTTAAGCCACAATACTTACTCGTTTGGGTGCGTTTCTTCTATCATTTTCTCGTTTCACCTCAGGTAATGTACCACGGCGGTTGCATACTTTTCGCTCGTCATTCTTTCACCGCGGCTCCTCCGATTCTGCATAAATCCCCCCTGCGCCTTTGTGCGAGTGTCGGCTCTTTGGCTTGCCTTCGACTGGCTGTGTCTTCTTTTCCTCACTCTTCTTCTCTTTCCCTCCCGGAGCCACACAGTTTCTTTGGGATCGCAAATGCCCCCGTCCTCTAACTTTAACACACCATCGCCTTCAGTTGGTAAGGTATAGCGTATACAGACAGTTTAGTAGCCGAATCCAGCTCTTCTCTTCACCCACCCCTTCCCCAACAACACACGCACGCACACACACACGGACACGCAAGGCACACAGTCCGTTTTTAAGTCCTAAGGCGCATGTTTTCATCGACGACTCCGGTTCAGTTTGTGCGTAAAAAGCGCGTCGTCGCTGTTGTTACCGAGGGGTGGCCCCGCTAGAGCCCCATCTCTCTCTACTCCATGTTGGATTGCAGGCGGCCGAGCTGCTCCAACGACGCCGGGGGAGGAGGAGGAGGGAGGAGGAGGAGGGGGGGTGCAGGGCGGAAGCAGTGACGTCGGTCTACATTTTGGTAGAGGGCCCACAAGCCGCAGGGGCCCTTGATAAATGACCCCTCTTCCTCCTTTCCCTTCTCCGGATCCCTGATTTAAAATCCGGACATGTCACCTTTGTTCTCAAATAAAATTATCCAAGTTCCTGTTGTTATATTATAGATATTCCATAGGAAATTAAAAATACCACAGTGAGGTGGTCACCGAAAACTCACCATTTAGCGCGTTAGACAGATTATAAATTACAGGGCTACAGTTATATATATCACAGACACTACCAGAGCTACATATGCAGTAATACAGAGGAGTTGGTTGTCTATATCAGTTTGAAATGAATGAAATAGTATAGCCTAGATTGAGTTATCATTTTGTCGAATAACTAAAAACAAAAGACCAAAGTTTAGTCTTCATAAACTCTAAATCCATGCCTGATGAGGAAAAAAAAGATTAAAGTGATTTTATCTTGTTAACATTTTACCACCATATCTGTGAGAGACCCAGGTAATCCATCACTTTTGAGTAGTGAACGAGTTAGCGGATTTAGCCTTTTAACACCTATTGATCTCCCAAAGTGTGGGGAAGTTAGATGATTAGCCACTTTTGTTTTCGTTGAGTGCTGCCCGATTTGTGTCTGCCTTTAACAGTTGCCAGCATTGTTTTCAGGTTCATGCCTGGGCGAAAACTCTACACGACTTAAAACAGTGGTCTTGTAGCGCCCTCAGCTGGTGAGTCCTACATCATACACGCTTCAAGTAAAGGTTTTGACCAATGGATTGCAGTAATATAATAATAATAATAATAAATAATAATAATATCGGTATACTGCAGTCCTTTTTGTAAAGTGGCGCCAGTAGTTTAAAAAAAATGCAAATTGTCCATATATCAGTAGCATATATTAGTAGTCTAATAAAGCTTATGTGTAAGCTACCTGTTAGAGCTTACAGGCTAGTTTTGCACAACATTGTTGATTAGATCTAAAAGAATAGAAAGGGAGATTAGGGAGAAGCTCAATTGTGGCTTCTCAATCAAAGAAAAAAGAAGAAGAATTCATAGGCTCAGTCACAAACAATTCTTTCCTTACAACTGCAGTTTTAATTGGCGTACTTTTTACAGCCTGTCAAAATACTTAAGACTCACTGCTTGGCCCCATGGACATTTACTCTATATCAATAAAGCAGAACTAATTTTAATGTGTGTGCTATGTGCAGTTTACTGAAGTTACATAATGATGATTTTTAGGTATGTAAGTTTTTATTTAAAACAATAGGGCCTACTCACCTTCCAATGGAGCTGCTAACATAAATCAGCTGGGTTTTAAGAGAGGATAATTCAGTGAATAGTTGCCCTCTAAACAACAGTTTTTGTGTTCAACACAATTTAGCATTTTACAGTCGATGGGTGAGATATTTGTAGAATGTCTGGCCCTGTCTGAGGATCTGGATGCTGGCATACAGGGATCTGCATATTGGAGTTATCATTCAAATTTGAAGCAGGTGATAACTACCAAACTTTAAAAACAAACAAACATTTAACATAAGTAACTTATATTTTTTAACAGAAACTTATGATGTAACAATCTTAGAATACATTTTACTGTTTTATTGAAGTCAGATGTTTATATTATCAATCCTATAAAATGGAAATTTTATTGTAATTTCAGAAATTATAAGATTACCTTAAACAGTCATTTGGGTTCTAGACTGCCACCGTGTGGTTTCAATGTGAAAATTCCGACTATACTTCACAGGTTCTAAGAAATAGACTTTTAGTACATGAACTAAAAAGACATTAACAATGTTATTAAATTAACAAAGATCATTTCTTCAAGTTGTATTTTCAGTTTGAGAGCTGTCTTTGTTTCACTAAAAAGTACAACTAAATGGGGCATCATATATTTTTTTCAATCTATGTCTGGCTTCTGTCAATGCGTGTGTTGTTTCTGTATCCCTATGCTCTCCTAATATTTACTTTATGTTTAGTATGTATTCCATGCAACAGAAATTTCCCCTCAGGGTATTGAAGGGTCATTTATCCAAAGCCCCCTTGTGTATACAAACAGTTAATGAGTCCACACACAAAGTCAACCTCTCATTCATCATTACATGAAAATTCACTACAAATTCAATCTAACTTTTCAGTTTCCCAGTTCTGGGAGACATAGTACATAATATCCTAATTTCACAATAAGACCACATAACATTTGTTGTAGGGTCTTACTCTTACTTAATAAAGGCCACTTATGGCCACCTTGTCAATTTTATTATACCATGTAAAATAGTGACAAACACTGTATAAACAAATTCTTCAAAATGTAAAGTCCCCCTATGCTCAAAAATGTACCTTGCTACTTGTAGTTACTTAATCTAATTGTTTGACCTTCACTCTGGACAGGAAGGTTACTCTGTAGGCTACTTACCTTAAATCTGAGTTTAGCATGTGCATGTATGAGCAGGTTTTGCGACATCACAACTTCCATGTGTCCATATGCAACTTACACATCCTGTTACCTGTTATTAAATTACCTCCTCTGTAACTCCATACAGAATAGACTTTCATTTCACGTGACCTTTATTACCCACAAGTACCTCCAACAGGCTGAAGTATTAGAGGGAGAACATTTTCACACCAATATAACATTTCATTGAAAATGCACAAGTGCTGTCAACAACTGCCTATTTTCCAACCTCCATTAGTGTGGTCTGCTTACTTTACACAAAAACAGCCAATGCATTTATGGTCAGGTGACCAAGCTCATATCCACTGTCCCATTAAGTTTGTGTGACGCATTTATGGTCATTGCCACCGTGCCTTCCAAGATGACATGACACACCCACCTGAGATAACCTACTGGATTAATGTACTTATTTTAACCAAGCGGCAACCTCCGGGCCTGAAAAATGTGCCAAAAACTGCAATTCCTCGAACGGCCACTTGAGGCTGGCTCCAAAAGGGAGTCAATCTCCGTGTTAAAATGCCCAACTTTACAGCAGAAATAAACATGTTTACAGCCTGGTACAAAAAACGGTTTTGGTCTCTAT
>JBBPCS010000573.1:5203861-5221581 GCA_037974645.1 Hollardia meadi | reverse complement strand
CACACACACACACACACACACACACACACACACACACACACACACACACACACACACACACACAGATCTTAAATCTTAGGTCTGTCAGCAGAGTACAAGCCGAAGTTTATGAGATTAGACGTTTGGCATCAACTATCAAAGCGAGCAACAGCAGAAACAATGTTCTTAAAAAGGGATCTGTGTGTTTCAGTGCATGTGTGTATGTTGTGTGTTAGAGCATGGGGAGTGTGTGTGGCCCCATTTAAACAAGCCCCAACAGCCCCTTTGTTGGCGAGTTGCTCCAGGAGAGCGTGTTGATGAAACCGCATCGATGTTCGGATTAGGGCACGCCTCCGTGATCAAGTGCTCAAGTACTAGATAAGAGCGACAGATACAACCTTTAATCCTTGCTAACCCTTTCATAAATAGGGTGGGATCTTACCAGGCTCACTGGAGGGGATGAGGGCTTGAAAGAGTAGCCCAAAGTTTAACTTCAATATGGAGTGGCTACTGTGATTTCTCTTATTATAAATAGGAGAAAGTAAATCATTAGATATGAACAGTAGGCCTACAATAGAGAAAAAAGTTTGACACACAATTGTTTCTCTCCAGAGGTGTAGTGCTACATACACTTTAGTGATTAAACCCTTAAAAAATGAAGATGAATTTCAACCCTATTATGCAAATTGTAACATTCAATTTCCACACTTGTGGAAGTGGCAAAGTGGCGTTCTGGTTTACATGAGAGTGGTATCTTACACTCTTCATATGTCTTCATACAGTGACTGAACAGTTGAATCAGCGGTCATTATTAACCTCAGTTTCATATCAGCGTACAACTGCTAAATGCAGCTCCAAATAGTTTTTTTTGTTTTGGTGTTGTTGCAATCTTGTATTGCAAATCTTGAACCACTACCAGCCACCACGTTTTAGCTACTCTTTCAGTATAGGCAAGAAATGACAGTTGGCAGACCAACACTCGATTAAAAGTATTTGTGTGTCAGGTATTTTTTTTCCTTTACAGGATTGAAGATATGACAAAGAAGAAAACATCCATCCACGTTGAGGTCCCTTTTTTCTCTCTCTGACTTCATTTTCACCCTTAGTTTCACATGATTGTGCCACAAAACTGGCGAAATTGGATGTTAAAATACCTCTACTTTAGCAACCTGTCAGTTTCAGGCTGACGTGTGAAAAGGTAATACAAGCTAGGCTTCTCACTGAGGATACCCCCAACCACCACCCCACCTTCCTTATTGCTTCAATAGCTGCACCAAATTCACACTATCCTTTTCCAAACCGTCCTAACCCGATGAAGACCACAACCCAAGTGGTTTAACACCTCATTAGAGAAAAACAGTCCCGCTAGTAGTTTTTCATTGGTAACACTCAAGTAAGGTGAGTTGTCTGGTTGCCAGAATGACAAGAACAGATAGTAAAAGATAATAAATGTGATAAATTTATTACCCAGTGGCATCACGTCTGCTAAAAGGAATCTACAGGGACAGACCATGAACAGTAATACCTTACATTGTTATTCAGTACAAAAACCCTGCAATAAATCTTTATAATGTTAAACATAATCACCCAGGCTAAAACAAAAGTAGATTCATTTTCCATCAATCCACTAATTGGTTACGCAGCAACAATTTTGACAGTGGATTCATCAATGAGTCATTCTCCTCCATCAGGACGTTCTCATGCCCAGCTTGTCAGATATCGACGTTTTGTCACGGCTCTTCGCTTCCTTTCCTGACGCACAAGATACCCTTTGGCGTCACACACATGACTTTCACCCAGGAGACCGGAGTGTCATCAGTCATTTCCTGAACCTAACCAAGTGGGTTTTGTGCCTAAACTTAAAGGGGAATTCCGGAATTTTTAAACCTGGGCCTTATGTTTATATATTTGGATGTGTAAATGATTCATACTTACCAAAGGTCTTGGAATTGGTCCAGTAAATAGACTCAGCCGATAGCCGCGACATGGCTGCAATGGCTGCGACGTAATCCTTAGGGGCAACTCCGACCGTCAAAGTTACGTTGATGGGACAGAGGCTGACAGATGGCCTCTGTCTGACTGCATATAAACAAATGCTGCTGTTGTATAACACCCTTTGTGTGTTATAGAGAAGATTGCAGTCTGTAGATCGGGTCATAAAAACTATCAATCTGATTAATAGCAGATGCTATTAATGCAGTCATTGCAGTCATACGTCATTAATGAGGAAAATGTTAATTACATTACCTGCAGCGATCCTACAGAAGCAGAGAATATACGTGTCGAATGAAGACACATTTACGCACAGCAGCTTAAATTCATTGATAATTTAAATCTCCCAACATGCCAACAGGATCGGTCAGGATCTAATGTTAATTAATGTTCTGTGTTCTTCTACACATCCAAAAGATCACACACACAGTCCAGGTTCAGTAAACCTGTTTGGAGTAAAGCTTAAAATTTAATTCTGATTTCTCTGGAGAGTTTCCTTGCCAAGTTTATAATTTAGTTTTGCTGCTTTAGTGTCCCACGATATTTGCTGCACTGACATTACTGCAGTGTGCATGGAAACATCTAAAATTACTGAACGCAGCCTCTCTAAGTCTCTCAATCCGTGCATCAGTGTGTAACAAGCAGAGTGTTTGCGCGTTGTGAAGCCGTCTATGTAGGCACATCTTACTTTCTGAATAATGCGCCCTTTAGCTAGCAGGAAGAATACTGTGCCACTGACTTTAGATCAGATTTTTGTTGGCCAATGGCAATGCGCCAATAATGTGACTATACTCACACTATAATCACACTATACTTGTTTTCAAAAATACCCATGTGCGTGTGAAGTAAACCATAGACTTGCTTGTTTTCTGCTGCTGTTACTGCTGAGGTTTGACCACGACAATCTTTTGCTGCTTTCCTCAGGCCACGGAGCAGACTGATGTGCTGACCACTGTGTGGTTCTGGTGAGACATATAGGATACTGTGAAAGGTCAGTTGCAGCTGCGTTCTTCCTTTTTTTTTTTGCGTTCAGTCTGAACAGTCTTAACAGGTTACTGGGGATGCAGTGTAAAGTAAATCCACCGGTCCTGATGGGGCTTTGTGACATTGTCTGTCATGGTTTTTTTAAATACATAAATCATTAAACTGGACTTCCTGGTTCGTCGTTCCTTCATAAAACACGACCTCACAGATTGTTTTGGTGTCAATCCTGGCTAACTTCCTGTCAGTCTGTGGTCGTTCTTGTAAATGTGAGTATGTGAAACAGTTTAAGAGTGAACAGTTTATCAACTATAGGGCTGATTTAAAATGTATGGACACAAAATCATTGTTAATGTCTTAGTGAACACTAAGGGTGTGAATGTCCACTAGAAACAATGTTAGCAGAGCATTTTATAGAGCCACCTTGTCCTTTCTAAACTCATCAACTTGTAACATTTAATTAGGATGACTTGAGCTGTTGACAAGAAGAACAGCAAAGCATTACACTTAAACGTGACAACCCCTGAGCGCCCTCACAAACAAGGATTGTTAATTCCTGTGTCTAGATTAAAAACACCTGTAGTAAACAAGACAATTATTCTATTCATTCCACTGGGAAGCTGTGCGTTAATCATACATGTATCCACCCCTGTTAAAAGGCAACTTGATATTCCCCCACAGAATTCCCACTGATTAACTCGATACTCATGACTGTTTAAAATTCATTCCACCAATGAGCAAGAAACCGATCTCCTGTGTGTGCATGTGTATATGTGTGTGTATACAATTGCGTTCTATCCCCAAGATCCTGGAAAGTGTATGCATAAAATATCTCAGTCCCTGGCGTCAGCACAATTAACTGTTAAATAAAATACCTACTCCTCAACGCTTTGGCAACATTTTAATTAGACAAAATAGCTGAAGTAAAGGCCCGTTTTAGTAAAATAAACAGGCCGGTTTGCCAAGAAAAAGCTCCCAGGAGGGAAAGGCACTAAGTGAGGTTGCTTGTGGGAGGAAATGGAGAGATAGCAGCAGTTCACCCGAGGAGATGTTTGTGACTTGGAAAATGATTGAACACTTTCTAAAGTCACCCGTGTTTACCTTTTCCATCTTTGAACCACCATGCGTTAGTAGCTTCTTTATGCAGTTGCCTCAATGTTACGTCTGGAATAATGTCAATTTGGTCCATGACTGATCACATCAGGGTTCTGAGGAATAATCACGTCTCTCAGTCTTAACAAATATCTAAGAATGTCTAGCAAATGTATGAGAAAGCTCCATTGTGTGTAATGAAGCAGTGATTTTTACAGACATTAAGACTTGAACCATGCTTGTAAAGAAACAGTTTCTAACTACATGGTCAGCTAATTGCTTTTAATTTACAATGTATTGTTCCAAATGTGTTTATATTGAATATTTACAGGCAGGCAGCGACAAAGACATCCTCTTGACACTAAAGTTTAATTCACTTTGAAATGCCTGCATGCAATATGAACTTTTTTGCTAAAAAACAAAACAAAACAGGTCACAGTCTAATCTGGGATTATGAATACAAGTTTGTGAGAAAGCTAAACTAAACACGGTCCCCTCCCTAGAAGTCACCACTTAATTGAGGGATTAATAGGTGGCATAAATTTATAATAGACAAGTTACACTCAAGTCATTTTGACAAGTCATGTCAAATTTGCCCTCTCACAGTGACAATTTGTATTACATTATTTATGGCGTCTTCCAAAGAATTCCTTTTCGACTTGAGAAGCTGTCACCCCATGTGACCTTTCGTGTAATATTTAAATCAAACAAAAGTTCTTAATTTGTGCAGGATATTCCAGAACTCCGTCGTCCCCTGTCACCACCTCCGTCTAATAGATGTGAATTTAACTTAACCGAGCAGCATTGAACCGCAATGCACTGAATTGGAGGACGTCAAAGTTGATATTTTGAGACAGATTTGCTGGCCCTCTTGCAACTGCTTACCTGTTACCTTAACGTTTCATGTCCTTTAAGAGCCACGTGCCTCTCCTATGTTACATTTCCTAACAGGTAACTAAGGCAAAAGACAAAAATCTGACAATAAATCCTAAGAAATGCTGAAGCATCCAAACATTTCTTCTCTTGTTCAGGAACATCTAAAACATCTGTGGTTTAAAATGTGTTTTGTGGTATAGAGGTAGTGGAGGTTGAATGGGAGAGATCAATCAGCATCACAGTTTGTGTTCTAAGAAATAACACATCAAGATTTAGTTTCACACATCAGGGAGTGGCTCTGCTTTATTGTCATGGTGTTTCCTAATGAGTTCCTTCCTGTCTCTCCATGTCGTTTTCCCACTGTGTCACTGTGGCAAAGAGGGAATAAAAGCCCCATGTTTCTCATTGCCTTTTTGTACGTTTATATGTTAGCCAGTTAATTACACCATTCATACTTTTCTTGTTTATTATCCTCTCCAACTCTTACACTTCTGTATAAAGCATGTCCCATCACTGTTCTCCATCTCTTGTCAGCTATTCTCACTCTGCTCCATAGAGAGTGTATTTTTCAACATTTTTTTCCCCTCGTCCCTCTGTTGCATTCCCATTTATCTCCTTTTCCAGACTTTTCATTGACATGACAACTGGCATACTGTCATATCTGTAATCACGTTGTCGGGGCCATTTTCAAACATCGTCAGGCGTTTTGTTCCTTAGAGGCTCCACGGCTGGAAATATGCCCCAAAATCAAAACACATATTATAAACACATATATAAGACAATAACTTCCAGTATCATGGGCATTTTTTTACTGAGGTGTGTGTGTGTGTGTGTGTGTGTCAGTGGGTTGCAAAAATAAGTATTAAATATTTGTATTAGTAATTTCATGATGCATTAGGATACAGATACTAATAACGACAAGGAAACAGATAACTTATTTTGAACTGATATACATTTGCAGTAAAGATAAAAATATTTAGAATAACCAATGATGGACAGTAACAATTTGTACTGTACTTAAGTACAATTTTGAGGTACTTGTACTTTACTTGAGTATTTCCATTTTCTTTATACCTCCACTCCACAACACTTTGGTGAGTAACATACTCCACTACATTTATGTGATAACTTAAATTCTTAATTACTTTGTGGATTCAGATTACCAAATATAATTTACGATTATGAAGAATGATTTTTCAATTAATGTATTATATAGGCAATCAGACAAAACAAACAAACAAACAAACAAACAAACAAACAAAAAACACAGATACTGATAATTGGAAAAATGCTAATGTGGGATCTGGTAATTGACCAGGCCAATAATAGGTCTATCTCTAATTCAGGGTCACCAGTTCTGTGTACCCTCTGACAATCTGTTTGTATATGAGTGTTTGTGCTTGTGTTTACATGACAAAACTGAATATGAAACAGGTATTTCCTGCATTTTTACTTTACTGATAAATGCTGTTGCAGCAGCTGTTGCTGCAGCCAAAATAAGTACAAACTCTAATTTTGGATAAGGACAATTAATGCCCAGTGGACTTTACATTTTAGCTTCGTGATGAACCTGGTCTCAGACAGTCTCTCCTGTTCCTTTGGGAAAACCCAGCTGGCAACTCAGTGCTAAAGTTCCCTGGACATGACACTGAATCTGCTCCAAAGTTAACACATCAGTCCTCTGATCAGAACTAGAAACATGAGACCAAACACGCTCTTAATATGCATGATGCCACTGTATGATGCCGATTGCCTTTCACTCTCCATCACAGACACTTGTGTTCACATTGTGTCCACTGGGGGGCAGTATAACCCCAGTGGTAAGCCACTGGTGGGGCAACAAGACTGCCGATGGATGCCCTCAAGTTTAGTGTTGAGTCTTTGAGGGATGAAGTGGAGGGGAAAGTCACTTAGACCAAGTATGTCAATTTCTTTATTGTTAAATAAAGATTCCTCCCCTTTTATGCATGAAAGCAATATTTTTGAAATAGATCAATAAGTGAGTAACATCAGACCTGTAATTTACGTTCATTCTGAAAAAGAAATGTATTATTATGGTTTATTATTAATTATGGTCCTATAGAATGGACAGAGTTGACACAATCTGGTCTAGTCTGTGTTGTTCACTGTAGTCCAATCCAGTTTTTTATTCAGATCATGCTTCTTATGGCCTTTTAGATGTTATTAGTTATCTGACAGTGATGATGAAAGATGTGAAAGTCAGATTGTGATGCTGGTCACAACTTATATTAACTTGTAACTCAAAGAAACTAGAAGATTAGACTTGGAAGCACCAAAAATGCAAAAAAAACAACAAAAAACTAATATTTATAGCAGAAAACAATGATACAGTTATTTTGTTTTGTATTTTTGTTTTGCATCTTTTGACGAATGCATTGTCTGGTTTTGGTCTCCTGGAATATCCAAGAAAAGACCTTACCTTCTTTCTTTATTTCCCTTATTACTTCCTCCCTCTTTATTTGTACTTTCTCAGTTCTCAGCAAGTGTGTCTCGTATCTTTGCTGCAGCTATTTACAGCCACATAATACTAGCTAGATAAACTCTTTTGATGTACCGCAATCTCAGATCTCTTCCCCCTGTCTTTGATGGGAATAGGTTTAGACATGGCAATCAAGACATATTCACGTAGAAGGCATTGATTGATTCTTAGATTATCTTTTGAATGCAAAGTTTAGATTTCTTTCTTTAAAAGGGTTTATTTTGGTCACAATCAGCTGTGATTTCAGCCAAAAAAGAAAAGTTTCCATGATGGAAATTTAGCTACACAGACATAGGTGGAGTAAGGTGAAATCTATCTTGGAGTTCAGGGCTGCCCAAAGAAGGTTAAATTCTCAGGAATTATTTTTGGCCCTCTGAAGGCCTTTAAAGGGCAATAAGAAATTATGTTTTGTTGGATTTTATTCAGCTTAATCAATTTTGAGTGATTTTGAGAAAACTTGTGGAATTACCAGACAGTTTTAAAATATGTCTCGACACTGTAAAATTGACGCAAAGATGGAACATTGGTTCAGGACCTACCTAAGAACAATAATTGTGCAGAAATTTCTTTTGTTGGCAGTGACCCAGAGACAGAGAACAATTCTCACTGTAGTGACTATTCCTCTAGGGTCAGCAGAACCAAGAGGCGAGACATATACTTTGTAAAAGACAACACAGTAGTCATATCAAGCTGCAAGTGTAGGTTCAGCATCCAGTGACAGATACTGTTTTTCAATATTGTGAGAGAGAGAGAGAGAGAGAGAGTCCAAACAGAGTCATAAAGCGCTGCATGGTTAAGCCTGATGAATTAATAACAGGGAGGCAGATGGGTCCCAGGGGCACTGTGGGAGCAGAGCAGCATGGAGAGCAGTTGATATCACACACACACACACACACACTTTTCTAGGCCTGTATGCATCCATATAAATAGTCAGATACTGATTTGCACATGAAGTGTAGGGCAGAGAGACGCACATGCAGAAGCACACTCGCTAGTCTTCTAATCACTCAAGGTTAAGGTAATTCAAACATTTAATTAATGACTCATGTCTTTTATTTTGAAAAATTTAACCCTCTACTTTTTTTTTCACTTGACACATAATTACAGTGACAGCTATTCTCACATTGATGGAAGTGCTGAACATCAACTGTTGATGCTTTTGCAGTCCTAATGAAGGCCAGTCGAGGTCAAAACAGTAATGAATAAACCCATCAAAGAGCATCAATGTAGCATGGAGGTGTATTTTTCATGGTAATTGTTTTATCTTTTGCATCAGGCTCGGCATTTCAGTCTTGTATATGCGAGTCCTTGTACGCTTGGTTACTGAACCTGCAAGCCCTTTATGTATGAGAGTGACTGAGTGTAACTCACGTCAATGATCAACATCTGAATGACGTAAATTGTCAAGTTCAATTAAAGATGCGCTAGTCTTATCAGGCTAAATCATAAATGGGTTTCTCATTACACTCTTATTTTCTCATTATCTCCTCCACGTTTTCCATCTTGCTGACTGTCTCAGTACTGTAAGAACAACTAAGAACAACTAACCTGCAGCATTTTTGACTTGCTACACGCTCAAACACATACACCAATATTTAAAGATGATATGGTTTAATTCAAAGTTACAAATCGAAACTAGAGGAAAAGTCTAAACAGCAGCATAGAAGCAACTTGATTGAGAGAAACCTGGACACAAGCCTTAAATCTTCTTCCTTTTGATCATTGTTGTTATCTAAAGTTAATGTAGATGTACTGGTGCTACACTGATGTCGCATAACGGTGGCTGTGGGCGCAAGTTGATGACACACCAGAATGAGGTGCCAGGGGAGGCTGTGTGGTAATTCATGATGGGCAGACAGGTCAAGGCTGCCATGTAATCTTCTGCCTGATGGAAAGCATTTCGTGTGTATATGCGGTAGGGGAAGTAGATTGTGTGTGTACTGTATAGGGAGAGAAATTAACTTTTCAGGGATTTTTGGGGGTGTTATATCTTTTCAGAGGAATTACGGTATATTGAAATGTATAAGCATTTCTGTTTTAGTGGTTTGAGTTAGTGTGCTTCTTACTACTGGCTGTCAAAACTCCCTATTGCTTCAGGCTGTGTAATCTTACTTTATGATTAAAAAAATCTAATTTTTTCATCAAAACACAGTACCTTGTATAGACACCAGTAAATCTTATAGGGTGATTAATGGAGCGTTTTGGTTTATATTACATGATAAAATTGGACAGCTCAAAAATACTTTGGATTGTAATCAAATGCATTACATAGGCATTTGGTGAACTGTTAAGGATTTCCGATCCTGATGACAGTACAGTTACACTGGTTGAATATTTTATAAAAAATGAGGATTTACTTGATAGCCTCACAATTTTTTAAAAACCTGTAACGAAACCTGCTTCATGCGCACTAAGAGTCACCACTTAAGTAGTCTGGTTTTACAGGAGAACTACGTTGTTATAAATGGCATTTTGGAGCCTGGTTGCAAAACTAATTACATTTTACATGGCATGCAAATTTTAGTGTCAACAAGCAAGCAAGCAAGCTTATTTATATAGCACATTTCGTACATAGGGGCAATTCATTGTGCTTTACATAAATACATAATAAACATCCAAAGAGAAAGTACAATGAAATGAGAGTAAAGTAAAAGTTTTATAAAATAAAATACAATGTATACAATACAATAAAAATATAGTGGGAGTAGCCTTGACTGTGTGTTCATCTCTTTTGGAACACCAAAAATAGAACCATAGAGCAAAAGTCCACCAATAGAACCTGGGACATCACTTCCCCACTGGGGGTGACTAGAGGTCTACTGCTGGAATAAAAAAGGACCAGAGAACAGGTATTAGAGCTAGAAATCATAGGCACGTGAGAAGAGAAATGTTTTTAACCTGGATTTAAAGATTGCTATATTTGGGGCACATCTAAGGTCTTCTAAATTCTGCTTCACTATGTTTAGTCTGCTCTCTGGGCTGTACTGACTTTCGTCAGTCTAAGAGCCCTACAAGGTTTGTATAGTTGAAACATATCAGAGATGTATTCTGGGCCTAAGACATTGAGTGACTTAGAGAGTAGTGACAGTACTTTGAAATCTATTCTGTAACTAACTGAACTGGATTACAGTAGTCCACTTTACTGGAAATAAAAGCCAGATCAAATGGAATCAGTACAAATCACTGCAATCATCTTGGTATTGGCCTTAAAAACTTTGGGGGACATCACAACGTGTTCTCATCCCAGTTCGTCACATACCGACATTTTGTCATGTGCCCTTCGTGTCATATCCAGATGTGCAAGGTACCCTTTGGCGTCTCCGCCAAAAGTCTTCCCTGACGCACAACAGGCCCTTTGGCATCCGTGGCTGACGTTTGGTTAAGTTTAGGCACAAAACCTACATGGTCAGGGTTCAGGAAATGACTGGTGACTCTTGGTTTCAAATGGGACGCTAACTCCGGTCTCCTGGGTGAAAGTCGTGTGTAATACCCTCCACTCAACCCTGGCCTCCGCACCCCACCCCTCTGCAAACGGAGATTTCTGAAGCCTTATTACCTTCAGATCAACATTTGAATGTTTTTTTTTTTTTTTTTTACACAAAATGGTGACTGAGGATTTTGGCCCTGGTCACTTTTATTGAAAGTGAATAAGAAAGAAATCTTTTAATGGCCAGTATGAAGAGTTGGAATGATTATAGCAACCTGTTTCAATGTCAATATACCTGTTGGCACCTTACTCTTGTGTTAACACAAACTTTAAAAACCTTTAAAAACCCATATTATTAAAAAAACAAAACAATCGCACAGTACATGAATTTGTATGTTTATTGCCTTTCTACCATATCCCTTGGCTTATCAGATCGCATCTAGAGGTTTGCTGCCCCTGTCCCTCTCTCATCAACTCTCCTCAACATCTCACTTTCCTTGTGCCATTTAACAGGACTGGATCCTAGACTTCGCTGAAGCAACCACTTGGTAATGACAAATTAATCATCTTGGAAACAAAAACAAAATATCTATATTTCATCAGATGGTGGTGAGGGTCGCTTAGCATTGTCACAACAAGTTACATGTTAAAAGGCCTTTGCTCTGTCTTTGGCTTCTCAATCCACCAAGTTGAATAATTGAAAATATTTTCACTGACTCTCAGGCCAGGAGACGTGGAGCCGAGGCACCATCTCGGTGAGTCTCGCAGCTTCTTGTCTCTTGTTTTCTTAAGCTCTGACATTGGTGTTGCCGCATGCCTCTACGTTGGCGTGTGGGTGATTGCTCAGTTGGGTTATACATGGCATGAGTGTGGGAATGTACTGAGGCTGCCTGGCTTTGGCTTTGCTGGCCAAATGTCTCCACACAGCGTCAGATAAATATGGATGGGCAAATAAAACGCAAACAGTATGAAGTTGGCAATGCAGGGAATATACTCTGGCACACGGAGAGCTGGATGTAAAGAACACCACTGGCGCACACACAGACGCACACACAGACGCACACACAGACGCACACACACACACACACACACACACACACACTGCTGCACAAAACCTGCATGTCTGTGAGTCTGTATTTGGGCTGTCAGGCCGATGGCAATCATGCATTTATGCATTTGTGTGCATTGTTTATGTGTGTGTGCCAGTTTCTCTATGTGTATGCATATGCATGTGTGTGTGTATGTTGGCTGCCAAACTTGGAGAGTAGGAAGAGGAAGAGGCTAGATGGTTAGAGGGGGTGTTTATTTATTCATTACCCAGCGGCCCTCTGTGGTTTCAGGGGGACATGGCAACACTTGTCCTGGGCCCTTTAGCACTGGTCTGTTTGTGGCCTGCTTTGGCCCTGCCAAAGCCTTTAGCTCTCAACTTCTCGGCTCTCTGCTGTCCTCTATTCCTTCTATTTATTCTTTTGCCTTTGGATCCTGCTTAAGTTTTCATGGTACTTTCTCTTAGTGTTTAGCATGACCTTTCTTTCTTTGGTTCTTTCTTTCTTTCTGCTCTTGTAAAATACTTTTTACTTCCCCTTGTTTGTTTTACAAATCTTTGTTTGGGATATATGAGTATACTGTATGTCACAGATGCATTATTAGACAGCATGCCCTATCACTCTGATTTACTTGACTTTGTTTCCCTGCAATCAGTACCTGTACTATTAAGTGCCCATGTATGAAGTTGGAGTTGAGATAAATGTCAAAGAAATTTTTATTTGTCCTCAGGGAAAATGTGGGCGTGTGTGTGTGTGTGTGTCTGCTAATGGCCTCACCCTCCAGCAAAGCTCATCAGTAACTGTCTCAGCGATGTGTACCTATTCCAGAAAAGGTCACACAGACAAATGCATGCACATTTAATCTTCCATCCTTAATCTTTCGCTGTTATACCCCATCAGAACTGCTTCTCAGGTGTTTGAATAGATGAGTAAACCCCTCTTCCCACACCTTTCCAAAGTTGGAATTTGAGAAGCTGTGTCCAACAATTTATACTCATCCAACATTCACACCCACTTCAAGCAGTGATTGGTGTGGAGAAAGTGAGAAAGAAGCTCACCTGAGAGAGACAGAGACTACTTCTGTCATCCTAAACATTATTGCATCTCCCCCTTTCTACGGCCAGCTTTTCACTCTCCATTCGAATGTGGCGGTTTGGAACACTTTTGGCCTCCAAGGTAGTTGGACTACACGTCATACGCACGAGTTCTTTTCGAGCATAACCCTTACCCTTATAAGAATCTCTCTTTTCAATATTCTCACTCTAAATGTCCAAATTTTGATTTCACAAAGATGGAAAGCAAGAACACACATAAGTTAAGATTAACATAAAAGAAAAAGAATAACATATTGGGGATGGGCACATATACAAACGTATAATGTAACCTCATGCTGTGCTCTGCATGACCTGACTGGGCTAATCTGTCCCATGGTGGGAGATCATCGATTCCTATAACAAAAGGACTGAGCCATGCACAAATCTTGCTCCTGACCCTTCTCTTATACTCGGCCCGAGCTCGTGTTCAGACCCCAACCCGATCAATGGCCATACTGGGGGATCAATTTCTCAGGCTTTGTGGTGTCAAATGTGATATGGCATTACTTTGGCTGGTTGGCGTAAAGGAGTCTGGCCAGACCGATGCTTCAAAGGTTTTGGTTCTCCTCATCAGTCGAACCATTCAAATCAAGATTCAGATTGGTGCCATGAGGTGATGAGAGGGAAAGAGATGTGAGGGGTTGCTCCTGACTCCCCTCTTTTATTTTCAGAAGCTTGTTAGATTGGTACAGTCACCTTTGATTGATTCATTCTTACACATTTTATATGGCAAGGTGATGATTTGTGAAGTGCTTATGACAATGCTGTGGTCTGGGACAGATTAAAGATCAAAGAGGACTAAGAGTCTGCAGCCATGCTAGTGGCTCTGTGATGTTATACATGGGCATAGTGGTTCCCTCTGCTGAATGCTAACATCAGTATGCTAACATGCTCACAATGACAATGCTAATAAGAATTTTAGGATCATCAAAGTTATCACAATTCTCCTGAGGGGAACATAAATGGCAATCGATAAATAATAACTTTGACCTACTGATGGAGACATCTCTTAAGAATAGCAAAGTATCACCAGAGTCAAAAGTCCATAGGCTTCATTCTTTTGGGACCATAAAGGTCTGTACAATATTTAATCTATCCAGTCGTTAAAATATTTCAGTCTGAGCAGAGGGACCTACATTGCCATCCATAATGTCACGCTGCTAGCATGGCTAAAAATCTCTTTGACAGCAAGTACCTGAATCTTATCAGTGTCTCTGTCATGCTTCTTTAAACTGCAAGTGTGGTGACAAAATGTGATTGTGTGGTGAAAGCTGTAGATGTTGCACATATACAGACACAACGTTATGCAGGTCCCTATTCTGCAGTGATGGGAGAGAGGGTTGTATCTCACCTCCCATTTCCCCCTATGCTGTTATGGTTTTTTACCAAAAGACTAAGGACCCAAAAGCAGATGCAGAGGCAGGAGAGTTTTATTGTTACTGATCAGAGTTACTGATCTTTAGTCAGTGGCAAAGAGCAAAGTCCAGGCTGAAGATGAACCAGGGGCATGTAGTTTAAGCTGGCAGTCTGACTGGAGAGCGGGCAGACAGGCACGTCCACTGGAGCGAGTTCATCCAGGGTTTCCAGAAACAAGGAAGTTGCTGATCTTGTCAGAGTGTGTCAGACAGGAGTTCAGATGTCATGGGCAGGTGGCAGAAGGAGATCAGGATGACTTGGCGCACAAGGAATAACGATGTGAGACATAACTCACTGAGACTGAGTGGCCAAGATTTCTACTAAGGTAGCTGACTGAACGATCTGGCTATGACTGCATGGAAGACCGAGGTTCTTATACTGAGGTTGATGAGTTGATTGGCAGCAGGTGAGACAAGAGACCAGGTGCAACAGGTGAGTGAAGCCTCGCCCATGACGAATCAGAAACACACACATACAGAGAAGGGAGGGGAGACAGGAGAGACAAACAGGAAAACAAAGAGCATGGAAAAATACTGATTTTTGTGAGTAAGAGAGGTGAAACATGCTTTATTGGAAAATGACTGACTACTTCTGCTAGTTTGTTTTGTTGATCTGGCTATATGTGAAATTTTACTCTATAGATATTGGGGAGAATAGTAATGCATTTTTTATTTTGTTGGAATAATTACATCATGATTTATGAATGTGTCCTGTGTTTGGGCTGGGCAGCTGCAGTTTATGGCATTGAAACCCCCCCAAAACAAAACAAACAAATAAATAAATGATTCAATATTGGTGGTGGAATTCAAATACCTCACTTAAACAAATGAAGCAATACCAAAAGGAAAAAAAAGCTTAACTCCAAGTTAAACTAAAAATTAAAGAAGACAATATTATCTGTAAAAGTGTTGAAGTATAAATTATGAATAAGTTATGGTTTTCTCTCACAAGAAATTTGGGGATCTTGAAACTATGGTCAACAGCTTACACTAGATTTTCAAATACTATTATTAATGCATAATAGAATAAATAAAAATATGCAATCAATAGTCTGATTAATTCTTTCATTCTCATCTTCTTTTGGGAACCAAGGTTTCAGTTTGGGACCAAAAACAGAGTTAGAAACCATAATTTTTTCAAGACAAAGAGAACAGAGAGGAGAAAACAGCACATAAGGAAACTGTATGAGGTAAAATAGCAACCCTTAAAAGAAGAAAGGGGGAAAAAACACAAAAGTATAAAAATTTAATTGAAAAATAAAAACGATGTTATCCCATAAAAACATTCTAAATGGGCTTGGTAGGGCTGTGTATGGCGGGAAGCCGCACGATGTACCTAAGGCACTGCAAAGTGTTAACATGAAAAACACATCAGAGAAGAGGAAGGAGGGAGGGGCAGGCGGCCTGTGGGGGTGTGCACACATGGAAATACAGACATGTGGCCAATACTGCCCACTTTGCAATTAGTGAGCATGATATAAGTGCATGTATGAATGACGTGGGTCAGTTTTTCAGTCAAGGTGTTTTGTTCTCAAGATGGAGCGAGAACAGTTCAGAGAGTAAATTACACATCTGGTGACAAAACATAAGTGGATTAAAATTTGCACTGTACATGTTTATTCTATATGTTCAGTGTAAAAGGTCCTTCCTACCTCAGCATGTTGTGGTGGTGGGTGATGGATTGCAGATTTCTTTAACAGGAAAAAAGTGTTATGTATAAATTAATCCATCAGCCTGGTGTATATCCAGACATCATTTCTTCTCTGCCCTGGTGGCATCACAACAGCATGTGCTAACACTGCTGGCTAACATATGATTAGATTTTGCCTGTGTCCTCTGTTTTCTCTTTGTGCTTACTGCGCAAATTGTTAGTTGTCAAGCTAGTTCTCCTATGACACGTAAGTTTAACGTTGGGCTACATAGCTTGAACTGCACATTCATTTAGTTTATTTTGTTGAAATGCTTCCAAACGATACTCTTTACCTGCTGTTTGCCTTTCTGCCTGTAGTATTAGATTAAGTGATGTCTGACTGAAAACGTAGAAAAGGTACAGATCTAAGTTATCATTTATAGCAGCTACATCACTGTGCCTCGTCTAAAAACTGTAAACTATTAATATAGAAAAGTGTACATTCTTTAAAAAAAAAAAAGTTATAAAAAAAATGCAATTACTCTATGTTGGACAAATACTGACAATTCCATAACATATTTCTGTCAGTTTCTAATTGTTTAAAGTATTTGTACCAAACCAATCAAACTAACATACTGTAGATTCCCTGAGCACTAATAATACTGTAAAATAAACTGAAGTTGATAACCATTCTGAATTACTAGTATATTTTATCTATTCTAAAAACAACAAGGCCTAGGTTTAAAAATTGAAAATCATTTGTTGTGGCAAATGGTTTGCAGCTTCAGTGCCAGACAAACCTGGTAAGTTGTCATTAATATAAAATGAAATACTTTCAAAATACTGTAAGCAATGGTACTCATAGTTTGGCCATAGTAGCAGACCGCCCCTATTTGGCACATTAGGCTTGAACAAGTTAAAAATCATCAGTTAATTAGTAATGGACAATTACATTTTCAATATGAATTCTGATTTTAAAAAATGGTCTACGTTTCTATGCCAAACAGCAGTTATGCTGATGTTTTTTCCCCTTTTGGTTTGGAAGACAGCAGTTTCAAAAACAATTTTTAATATCCTCTTTGGTGGAGCAAACAAAGCTGAAACTTGTCAGGTCCTCGACAAGTCTAATTGGAGAAATAAAACGCCTGAAGCAAAGTCTTCACAAAAAGAGGTGTTTGTGAGGTGGAGGGGTGTGTGTGTGTGTGTGTGTGTGTGTGTGTGTGTGCTTGCACGCCTGCTTGTCTGTGGCACACACTCACACTTTTTGATGATGACGGAAAAGAGCATGTTTGCTTTGCATACCCCGGATTCCCCGGTTCTTCCGCCACAGTGGAATGATTGCGGCAAAATAAAGAAAGAGATGAGCAAAGTAAAAGATGAACTGTTGAAGGAATTAGTCAGTTAAATATCTCAGGGACGTTCCCATCTTTGAGTCCTCTGAGTGTTTACATCAAACCCGCCTAACCCTTTAAGTTTGCAGGAAGCCACACAGGACCAGCAATCATGCAGCAAACACTGACAGGAATGCCCTAAAACTAGAAAGTCTCTGTCTCACTTGCACACACATGCGCGTACACACACAGTCAGATACTGATTTGCATCGACATGAAGTGTAGGACACACACACACACACACACACACACACACACACACACACACACACACACACACACACACACACACACACA
>JBBPCS010000573.1:5192632-5203761 GCA_037974645.1 Hollardia meadi | reverse complement strand
ACACACACACACACACACACACACACACACACACACACACACACACACACACACACACACACACACACACACCCTTTTAAAAGAACGTTTCATAGAGCCTGCATGCTGTGGTCTGTTCCTGAAGAGTAACTAGTGGGCTGTTCCACATTTACTACAGTCAATAAAGTAAAATATGTCAAACCAATATGAACTCCCACAGACCTCTTGTTAAGAGCTCCGACCATGGCTCTTTAGTCACCACTGAGGTCATAAGAACCTTTAACCCTGCATCTAAGCTCAGATTATGCCACCTCTCGTTCAACCCATCACTGCTGCGAGATCAAATAATATCTGAGGATCTGATCCAGAAGCTGTAGCTAATAGCCACCTCAGCGCACTCGGCTCCGGGACTCATAATGGAACGAACAGAGCATTGGACTTAGCCGTTTTGCCCTGAGGCTTTAATCAATTTCCCCTTGTGAGGGGCCAGGCCATGGAGTTCACTGTTTGCAGGGTTTGATAAGAGGAAGCCAAGCAGGGACCTTTAGTTTGGCCTAATGTCAGGTTCACCATCTGATAAACAGACTGATTTGATCTCACTGCTGCAGGGAGGAGATGACTGCTGCACTCAGTGGAATTCTTACTATGTGAGTGTGTGTGTCATGAACTAACAGTTCAGCTTGTCTCTCTGTGGCGTGTGGCAGCGCATTAATGTATTTGTGTGACAGTGAATGCATTAGATTGTACGTATGTATGCAAATATGTGCATATAAGTAGACCATTTTCAAACAATGATCTATCCAATGATATCTGCAACTTTACTAAAGGACTCCGTGATAGCGATGGTTGGTAGTGTGGACTGAGGACTGTGCTACGTTATTTTTAGACAGGTTTCACCAAAACTAGTGCAGGAACGATTCATTGTTTAGTCCATCAACATACACGTCAATTGGCAAGTATTTTGATTATTGTTTATGATTCATCAAGCATACTCGCCAAAGATTTGCAGCTTCTCAAATATATGATACAGTCCAAAGACATGCAAGTTAGGTTAATTGGTGACTCGTTTGTGTGAGTGAGGTGTGAATGTGAGTGTGTATGGTTGTTTCTCTCTATACGTCAGCCCTGTGATGAACTGGCGACATGTCCAAGGTGTACCCCACCTCTCGCCCAATGTCAGCTGGGATAGGCTCCAGCCCCCCCTGCAACTCTGTATAGGATAAGTAGTGATAGATAATGATGCATAGTTATGAGCCTTTTATGTTTGAACTAATTGTTCAACCATCCTTGCTGTTGCCAGAAACTTGAAAAGCTCTAAAAGAATAACTCCCTCTCCTGGTTTGTGCTGTACTGCAAAATCTGCCCCGACTGTAAAATGCCTTGTAGAGGCTGTTGATCTTTTCCAAAATTATCTGTATGTTTATGGTAATAATAGCCTACCTACTCGTCAACTTGATGCAGTCATCGTTTCTAGATGTTAACATGCAACACGTAGCACATTCAGGTTTTAGAGCAAATTAGGGATTGGATGTTCAATAACAATGTTACACTCTTGCATTCAATTATTATTCATGTCCATCATCACTACTAACACATGGTTGGAATTGTTGAGTGATGGATTATATTAGCTCTAGGTGACATCGCATTCAGAGCACCTCTAAAATGCTTAAAGAATCACTGATCACACATGCCTCATTCAATCAAATAAATGTCCTTTTTTAGCAAGTGTCTTTCTTTATAATCTGAAAACCATGTCTTGGGTTTTATAATGTAAATTTGCATGTTTTCATACTGTGTATAATAGTATTTTGCATTACTCATCTTCCCATAAGTGCTTCTTATTATGAGACTTTTACTACAGTGCCATGGATGTCTTCAAGTGTAACGTCATGTAAACTTTTAGTGTTTTGTCTAATGCTCTCATCCATCTCTACCACCATTACTTTCCCCTTTTAATTGCCTAAAACACTTCAACCACTAAATCTTCAACCTGTTCACATTAGATGAGCTCTGTTTGTGCTCTCATAAGCTCTCTCAGGCGGCTTCTCAACAGGAAGGCTGATGAGAGGGTATATTAAGGCTGTTAAACAGTTGAGGAGGGCTGGGGGCTTCTGAGAGCCCAAAGAGACAAGAACCTTTATTGGAAATGTAATTTTTGTTTGTCTGCAATTACCTCCCCACTCATTTGTTTTACAGACGCTGTTGTTATAGTGAGGAGTGAGTATGTTGGATTCTCCCAAGGATTGCTCTTCTGAGAGGCAGCAGTTTATTACAAATGGGAAAGCTTTCATTGCAGATTGCCCCAGCGCTGCATGGAGGTACGTGACCCATCTCAGGCGCACTGGGGTCGGCTCTGTAGGACTGAATTTAATCTCACGTGCACAGACAAGAAGTTGATTGTGTGTGTTTGTGGACATACACATGTGAAGTGTAAATATATGATTATTGTGTCAAATGAGAAACTACGAGCAGGAGGGAGAATGTGGGTTCATTGGCATGAAATGATTGCAATTAAAGTCTGTTTGTACAAGACAGCATGAAATGTGAATATGGTTTATGCATCCATATGGTTTAATGGTTGCACAATGGGCTGGTTTACATTAAGCGTGCTTGAGTTTCCATCTGACGTAGCTAAGGTATTTTAATTTTAGCCAAGATTTTACAAATGCACAACAGTAACATGAATGGAGCATGTTATAAAAGGTACCACAAGAACTGAAGGGCTTGATTTTAAAATGTTATATAACCCGGAGAATATGATACCCGATTTCTTTGCTTTCGGGTTAAAAATGACCAACTTTTTAATTGTGTAACTGTTTGAAAGATGGCTGATGAATATCACTAAAAAGGCATTTAATCATACATTAAAGATAGAATATGAAACAGAACATTTTATTTTAGTCAATTAACTTTTAAAGCTGCTCTAAAAATGCATTGGTTGTTAATGTTGTTCTTTTAACAAAGGATGAAATGACATTGTACAATGTGGAAGGCTTTGCTGATAGTGATGAACCCAGAGAAAATTATAAACAAACTCTGCAGTTCCCCTCAGCTCTACTGAGCTTTTTAGCATGTTTCAGCTCAGCGTTTTGGTTCAGTCTCAACCCTCAAATCAGTGAATTCTCCAGCTGCAGCAGCAGAAACGCTTTATAAAACGACCGTACACTGCCCAGCCAGCAACAAACAGCAGACAGCCAAAGTTAGCCACTAGCTGGTGAACATAGTGGAGCATTGAGCAATGTTGTATTTACAGTTTGTTGCTGACCTTAAGTGCCCCCCACCCACCAAAATCAAATAAATGAATTGAATGAATAAATGAACAAAAATCCCTTCATGAAATGTATATAAGAATTAATAAATAGTTAATTACTGAAGTATTCTATAATGTTGGCACACTTGTTGTGTCCCCATCGCATTTAGGACATTTTAAAAACAAATAAAGGGACAAAAGTATGGTGGCCGAGAGAGCTCAACGCACTGCAACTTAAGAAAACACATGCAAATAGACAAAACACTAGCAAACTAGAATGGCACTCAGAAGAGTGCATACCTCTGCCAAGGCCCAACAGTCCCCTTAAATTAAGCTGAATCAAGCCTTAAAGCTAAGACAACAAAACAATGCAGGTGAGATCATAATCTCTATTGTGGAGAAGAATAATTGGTTGATGAAATAGAGAAACCAAATTACACTAAAAACAGCATTTTTTCACAGCATAAAATCACAGTAATGAGAAAAAATGACACTAAATAAATCCGGATTTTTATTTGGATCCGCACCAAATTGTGCACCCTCGCAATGCAGAAACTCACAGCACAACCAAATAGAGAAACGCACTGCAAGTAGCACAGGTGACAACGGATATGGATGTTTCTAGGGGACACAAAAAAGTGATGGACACGCTTGTTTTGCGACCATTTGTGATTGTTAAAGTAATTGAAGTCGGCTACTCATCAGTGGTGTTGGAAAACTAGCTAAAATATAAGTTTTTCCCCTTATTTTAATATCATGACGGCTCGGTGTGTTTTTCGTAGTATTATTTGAATTGGCAGGCTAATCAGCAAAATGCAAAGGATAGGTTAACAACAGATATCTGCCACTGGCTAATATCTGACTCATTCCATAACAAATATTAAAATAAAGGGAAAAAAAACTTACATTTTAGTAAGACACGGGTGGACGCATGTCCATCACTTTTTAGTGTCCCCTGGAAACATCCATATCTGTTGTCATCTGTGCTACATGCCGTGCTTTTCTCTATTTGACTGTATTGTGAGTATTTGCAGTGCATGTGTTGTCAAATTGATCATGTTTTCTTAATTTGCTAGTGTTTTGTCTATTTGCATGTGTTTTCTTAAGTTGCTGTACATTGAGCTCTCTCGGCCACTGTACAAAAGGCTGACTTTAAGACATAAAAAAGGGATAAAAAAGCAAGTATGTTGTTCTGTTTTCTGATTTTGTGCCACTATATACATGTTATCCAGCCAGTAACAGCTAATCAGTTTATCATCACTGGAATTTTCTTTAATAAGGTCACTATCCCCTGACCCCTGCCCTTAAAGAACAGGCTGGTTGTAGTTATTAGTCTGCCCCACACTGGGAGGCACCAATATCGCTCCTAGGATGTCGGTGGGCTGGAGGAGCTTGAGGGGTCGGGAGAGGTCTGGGGAGTAGGTAATTTGATTGGTGCAAAATTAGGGACTTCTCTGTTGAGGCATTACGGGAGGATTCCTGGTGGGTCATTTTAGCTTCACTTCCTCCATATTTCTCAGCTTGATTAAAAATTGATCGGCAACAGCAATGTGAATATATTATTGGGCCCATTATTCACCCCTGACAGATAATTGGATGGTACATACAACTCTATTTGCTTTGGGGGCAATGCCATCACTTGTGTGACTCTAGTCTGTGTGCGTGCGTGCGTGCGTGTGTGTATGAATGAAAGAAAAGAAGAAGAAGAAAGTAAGTACTAGGTGGATTGATGGTTTAGGTTAAGTCTTTTTTTCTTTTTCTTTTTTATTGTAAGGCAATAAATCACCCCTCCATCCCATTTCAACCCTACTGTCACTGTCCATATATGATGGATATGTTATTGAAACATCATGTAAAGCATAGAATATTTTTTTCTGGTAATCAGTCATAACCTATTCTCATAAGAGTTTGGAATACTGCCATGAAATACATTGTTAGATAAAACCAACATGGATTTGGATTTGCTTTTTAGTTTGTGCTTATGCTCCGTCTCAAATTCACTTATTCCCAAGATTGAATTTTGCTCTAAAAAGCACGAGAGCTGTGGAAAATATGTGTGAATAAGCCAGTCTGATAGCAGTGAGCTAGCATAGCTGCAGGCACACATGGATATTGGAATGAACAAAGTGCAATGTGTGCTTGGTGGCTAATGCTATTTGCTATTTGCCCAAGGCTTAGCTTGCTGCTATTTTCACGCCTTCTTAATGTCTTAAATTGCATGAAGAAAGAGACGGCTTGCACAACATGTTATGAACCGATGCACAGTTTTCTGTTGGTTTGCAAATAATGTAGGTTAGGTTGTCAGCAGTGTGTTGCCTTAAAGAGCTATTTTGACATTTTGCATTGTTGTTGTAGTCTTGCAAAAGCCACATTTTTACTCCAAACTAACTACTGGTTCTAACCCTAAATACAGTAGATGGATTTTTTTTGTGCTTAATCAGTGTGCAACAAAAACGACAAATACCACAAAACGAAAAATAGATGTTACAAAAAACATTTCTTGTGTTAAAAGCTAAAGATGCAGTTTCTGCGAAATCCTAACAATGCAAAAAACGTTCTTTGGTTATTGTATTTTATTCAATCAACACATTACCACATTTGTCATAAAATAACAACAAAAGTTAATTGGTCATTGGCGATCTCCCATAAAACTTTATTAGAACAGATCTGGGTCAGTCTCTTTAGGATCACAAGGTCTACATTACTTAACCTACTTGGTTAGTTTTAGGAAATGACTGGTTCAAACGGGATGTGAACTCTGGTCTCTTGGAGAAAGTCGTGTGTGTGACCTTCCACTCATCCCTGACCTCCACCACTCTTGGCACTTTCTCGCTTCGTAAAGTACGTTCCGCTAAATCAACTGTTCAAGTTGTCCAATACTGATGTGGACGGCTTCACATTGCAGGTACATTAAACACTTGTGTGCCTTTGCCTGATGCCGAGAACGGGCTGGTCTTAAAATGAGGTTTGGTCAGGATTGTTGACGCATTGCTCGCTTGAGGCAGCATAAAGCGATTGTGCCGTTGACCAACAAAAACCTGGTCTACAGTCAATGGTGCAGGATTTTCCTGCTGTTTAAAGGGAGCATTATTCAGTGCACAAAATTTGCCTCCATTGGCAGCTTCACAATGCATGTACGCTCTGCTTGCTACACAGGGATGCGCAGCAGTGCTCTTTCTCCTTGGTTAAATATCAGTGCATTTGCTCATGTGCAGTCAAATGGAGTTGTTGATGGGACAGTTTGTGTGCAAAGTGACAGTGTGCTTGAGCTGTCCAATAGACAGCTTGAGGTTTTTTCAGCAGAAAACTGTTAGCTTCTCCAACTTAATTAAGAGACCAAACACAACCCTTTTGTGCCTTGCGCCTTACTTTGCACCAGATTATGTTGGGCACGCCCTAAACACACCTGTGCCCTGCACTTTAGATCATGCGCTGAAGATCATTTAAATAGGGCACTTTCTGTATGGATGGGTTTCTGGTGCCAAGAGGAAAATAATAGCAGAGCAATATGTGTGAGAAATAAAGATTCCTGTAGGTCAGTTTCCAGTGTTTATTGTTCCACATGTCTGACAACGCAGAAGTCATGACTGGCAGCTGTAGCCATTTACCATAAATAAATCTTTTTCTACAGGAAGTTATACCATACCCTTCCAATGTACAAATCAAATTAGTAGCAATGATCTCACTGATGGAAAGGCCTCTGAGGAAATGACATGTTTCTGTAACATTATTTGCAGCCTGAGCATGCTAGCTCCCGCATTATCCATCCTTTGCTGTTCAGTTGACTTCCCATTCTCTCTCTTTTCCTTTCTCATTATGACTTTATATTCTTTTCCTCACCTTTCCTCTTTGTCCTTCTTTATCTCTCTTCTTCTACATGGTTCATTCATTTCTCCTCACCTCTCATAACTTTAATGTAATTGCACATCTCCAGCACCACTTCCAAATTCTCCCTCTCTCTTCATCTTTCCCACTCTCTGTTGCTCTCCTTATGGGGGGAAAAACACTGCTTTCTCCTCACAAAGACGCTTCTCCTGAGTGGAAATTACCGGCGGAGATTAATAACGGCATTAGGCAGTAATGATGCTGCACCGAATGAAATATTTATTAAAGATCCCTCTGCTAGCAATTAGTGTGGCATGTAATCGTTCAGCACAAGAAATCAAGATGATTGTGCTGCAGTCCCCCATCCCCTTAGCGCTCTCTTCTCAACCCCCCCTCTTCCCACACAGTTGAAAACAACTCCCTGTACATCCGCGCCCCCCCCCCCCCACTATAAACTCTGCAAACATTTGCTGCCTCTTCCTCTGATGTCTTCTCTCCATGACAACAGTCTGTATTTAGGGGTGTGGTAGTGGTGGTGGTCCTGGGCATCCAATCTTAATTACAGGCACTCTGTCTTAAGCTGGGGAGAAGACTCCACCAGGCAATTACGCTGTCATGGATGCAAACTTCAGGTGTTGCTGTTGATCGGCTCAGGAGGACGTTGAAGTCAGGCCGCAGGCACCTCAAAGAGTGCCGGTGTTTCGTCTTCGTTCCAAATTCCTGCCAAGTTGTCCAGGGCAAGAGCGAAGTGAGAGAAAACCTTATTATTGGATGCCTGTCTCGCAAGTCCACTCACTTCCAATGCCAAAAGGGACAGGTTATAACAAGTTATGTAGAAGTTTTCCATCTTTCACTTACATAACTTCTTGAAAAACTTTTTGAAGATGTACCATGAAGGCCCCTATCTGTGCAGCAAAGATACAGTTATTGTCACTATACCTTACAAAATGCTTTTTTTTTTGGAAGATAGTGTGTCAGGCTGCCAGTGACATGAACATAAAATTAATTCCTTCTACATTTTGTACTTTCCAATCGTGGTAAAAATCCTGCACTGAATCATTTCAAGGATGGACTGCCCTTGAGGAGGTATACCCTTGTTTGTGTTCACACAAGCATGACCTCATTTTCAAGTAGTCACCTGAGAAGGACAATGGAGAGAAGGAGGCATGAAGGGTATGATGAGGAGGAAGACGAGGAGGCGGGAGGGTGGGGGGAAGGTTGTTTTTACAGAAAAAGGTCAGAGGTCAGATAATCAAAAGTGTCCATTTATTGGCTACATCATCAAACCTCAAGGAGCTCATCAATGCAGGCAGTCAGGCATGTGGATCCGCTAATCAGGTCTCAAACCAGTGTTTAGCCATGCCGATGCCATCCTCAGAATGACAAGAAAGAGAGTGAGCGAAAAAAAGACTTGGGGGAAAGGAGAGGGGTAGGGTCATGAATCGGAGAGTGGGCTAATGTAATAGTAGTTCACTTCACAAACCCCGACAAAGGGTGGCGGAGAGAGACGGATCAATTTGCAATATTGTGTGCCACAGCCCTGCCAACAAAGGCAGGACATGAAAGCAAGCACATTAAGTGATGCTCTTGTATGAACTCTGGCAATCAATAAACATCAGGGGCAGGGGAGGAGGCAGAGTGTGTGTGAGGGAAAGACAGGGAGGTAAAGGAGAACAGAAGGAAGGAACGATGAGGGAAAAGTGGTGAAAGAGGGATGAGAGAGAACAATAGATAAGTGATGGCTGAAGATAACACAGAGATATCTGATATCTCATGACGGAGTTCTTTGTTTGACAAAGTTTGTCGCTGTTCTTCACTCATATTGTTAATTAGATAGTTATCTTTAGCCCTTTGATAGATTAGATAAGCCGTTAATTAATCTTTGAATCTAATTAACTGTCTTGCTATTAATAGGTTTGGCCACATTTTTGTACCTTTGACTGTCAAAGCACTGAAATGAGGAATCACAGTTCAGGCGTGAGGAGTAAAGCGCCTTGGTTTCTTTGGCTGTTGACAGTTTGAAAAAGTTTGATATAAAATTATATTCCTGTTAGCCATGAATCAATATTTTAAGAACACAAAATATTTAATTTAAGAGTAATAATCAGTTGCTATTCCATGTACATTGTCATTTGTAAAAATCATAATCTGCTAATGTGAAATTTCAGTTCTTGAATGCTTCTTTATTCACTTAAATGATTTTAAAAAAAAATCATTTAAGTGTTGTAACATAATCTTCCTCTGATTGTACTGTACAATGTAACAGTAAATTCACAGTATTTGCACAGCAGTAAATTAACATGATTAGTACCGTGCTTTAAAAGGTATGTGAAGGGTGAAGGATTACCCACGAGTCGTCTTTATCAACACACTTTACTAATGTTTCAATCGAACACACATTTTAGTCTGAAACAATCCAGTGTGTATATTTCCTTTTTTCCATTGTTCAGTATTGATTTGAGTTTGTACCCTTAGGACATCTAGTTGCCATGTTGTTACAGCATTTCCTCTAACCTCTCTACAGAAGTAATTTACCTTTCGGACAATAAATCTACCTTAACCTTGATCTTAAGAATGTGGATAATAGGCAGAGAGGGCAAAGTGGAGTTAACTGAGAAATAAAATCAGAAAGTTTTTTTTTTTAAGGCATACTGCTTTAAAAAGAATTAAAGCGATGACCTCAATATCCTCCATATATTCAGAAAATTATGACAAGGTATCTTTGTAAAACCTCTGTTAAACAACGAGATGACTGTACCCCTGTGTGCTGACATTTACAGTTAATACAGGACATTAATATTTTATTAGGAAAGAGGTGGTATCGGCTTTTGGGTGGAACTGTTTATGTGCTGTAATTTTTTAGGACTTAACTAACAAACAATGTTTTTAATAGTTATCAACAAAAGGAAAAGGAAAAAGAGCAGTATAAGTATGTCAACTTGTTACTGTACTGAAGTGGAGTTCTAAAATAACTAAAGCTGCCACTAACAATTATTGATTTCATTATTGATTAATCTGATGATTATTTTCATGATTAATCGATTAACCGTTTAGTCTATAAAATTGTGAAAAATTCTCATCACAATTTCCCAGAGCCCAAAGTAACGTTTTCAAATTGCTTCTTTTGTCCAACCAACAATCCAACACCTAAAGACTCATCATTTACCATCATAAATGACAAAGAAGAGCAGTAAATCCTTAAATTTAAGTAGCTGGAACACGCAAATGTTTGACATTTTTGTCATTTTGACTGAAACGATTGATTATCAAAATAGTTGGCAACAAATTTTCTTTCAATTGACTAATCTATTAATCTCGTCACATACCATCGTTTTGTTATGCGCCCTTTGCGTCACATCCAGACGCACAAGGTAGCCTTTGGTGTCGCCAGATGATGCACTAAGCCTTCCCTGACACACAACGGGCCCTTTGGCGTCTGTGACCGACTCACTAAACCTTCCCGTTATCGTCTCGAACTGACGCATAAAGGCTCGCACGTCACATGCTGATGCACAAGGTCTGCGTTACTTTGGTTAAGTTTAGGCACAAAAAGTACGTGGCCAGGTTTAGGAAACGATCGGTGACGTCTGGTTAAGTGTAGGCACAAAAACTACGTGGTTAGGTTCAGGATCCCGACCTCCACCCCTCTTGGCGCTTTCTTGCTTTGAAAAGTACAGTATGTTGCGCTACATCATCTGTTCAAGTCATCTGATACTGACACTGGCGGCTTTACATTGTTGCTACATTAAACCCTTGTGCGTCCTTGCCTGAAACACCAAAGGGTACCTTGTGCATCTGGATGGGACATGAAGGGCCGTGACCGTGTAACGTCGATATCTGATGAGATGGGCATGAGAACTGGCTGACCTGTGTGTGTACGTGTTTGTGTGTGTGTGTGTGTGTGTGTGTGTGTGTGTGTGTGTGTGTGTGTGTGTGTAAGTGGACCTGGTCCTGAGCCATTGTGTTAGTGTGACAGAAGCCTTTGCCCACTCTTTGATGCCCCCTTCAGAGCCCTCTCAAGGGCCTGGCTATTCCACTGTGCACACACACACACACACACACACACACACACACA
>JBBPCS010000573.1:5166128-5182669 GCA_037974645.1 Hollardia meadi | reverse complement strand
ACACACACACACACACACACACACACACACACACACACACACACACACACACACACACACACACACACACACTCGCCGATCATCCGGGCTAGGTCCACCACCTGCCCTGGCCTGCGTTGTCTTTCCCCCAGCCAAGGAAGCTCATGCCTGGGCACCCTGGGCAGCAGCCCAGCCTTCCACATCCAGGTCCAGGGCCAAGAGACAGGGGCCAACAGCTGGCGGTATGCAGAAGGAGCCTGGAGGCTTCCACAGCAGATGAATCACCACGGATTAATATTTAACTCCAGACTCCTGCTTCCCTCTAGCATCTCTCCTTCCTCCCCCTCTCATCTTACCACCTTCCTTCTCCCTCTATCCATCAGTCCATCCCCCAGTCCGGCAGGTAAGTTGGCATGTGCTCAACAGACTTATACTATAATATGTGATGGGGGAGTGGGTGCTCTTTTTTTCTAATTTGTTTGCAGACAGCACATACAGTACATACAGGGTGCACAACAGTAAAAAAGCTTCATGGATTCATAGACATAAGCAATAAGAGTAAAATAATATTTAAAAGTAACAACAAAGCATTAATGAAGCAAACTATCATGTTTCAGTAGCTCAGAGTTGCTCAGACATTAATTTTAAAGTATCTGTTCTGCCCAGGACTGTTCCCTTGATTAAAAATAGTATGAATTAAAAGTATAGCACAGTTTCAGAAGGGAAGACAGAGGTGTTCTTCAGTTCTAACCTGTTGTTGACCTAAACTATTCAATTTCTGAAATATTTTCTTGTTTCATTGTTATCTTTATGAATGAAATGTTTCAAAGTGTTCAGCTGAGGTGAGGAAAAAGCAGATTTTTTATAGATGCTGTTTTATGGCTGCAGTTTTATTTGCAGTACTACACCATCGCAGCCTGGGAATCAATGAATGCTCTGATATTAAGCAGGTACAGTTTCTTTTAGCACGGTACTAAAGGCAGGTCATGGTTGAAGTAGAAAGCGTCAGCGCTGGTCCTGTAAGCCCAGTAGCATTACCACAACCAGAGCCAGGCCTGTAATAGCATTCTCAGATGGGATCCGTCATGATGACTGCATGCCTGTCTCGCTCCTTCAGCTCTGATTTTGCCATTAAAGCACCAGACTGCTTTTCTTCCAGTTTTTTCCTCCAGACTGTCTCTCTCCCTCTGTCTCTTCCTCTCTCCACTATAACCTTTTTTCAACCCTCACTTTTCCGTCTCTGCATCTTTCTTGCTTACTTTCTTGTCTCTCTGTCTTTGGATCTTTCCCTCTTCTTTCGTTCTCTCTCCCTCTCTGTGTGCATATATGTTTGTAAAGATATATTGGTCCCCTGTGGTTCTCTCTCATTCGCATGCATGTTCTGTGAGCCTCAGCCATTCAAGTGTACATAAAACCCGCTCTTTATGGCCAGACATAAAAGAGAAAGGAGGGAAAGAGAAAAGAGATAGATTTTCTTCTGTTCCTTAAAGGAGGGACTCTCTGATCTTGCTTGTAGCGGATTAACCTTTGATGCACCCCCTTTTCGTTTGGCTTTTTGTATCTCTTTTGCTCTTGTGACTTCGGACACAAAGGCAATTTTGTCCTGACTAAAAAGGGCAATCTACTGTTATCTGGGTCATGTTGTGACAGTGAAGGAAATATGATTATTTTTCATCTGTCTCCATTTCACTCTTCGACCCCCTCTTGTCCCTTTATGGCTGCGTTCAAGGGGAGCACGGTGGCGCATCGCTGAATAAGTAACCAACCAACGGGCCAGTGGAATTGTGGGAATTCATGGGAATCGCTGTGGGGACGGGGTTTTCGCAGGACCACTTCCTGTCTGTCTGATTCAGGGACACTCAGGGGAGCTTGAGCTTCCCTACACGCCATCTCTGACTAGGCCTCAGCGGAAAATTTGTGTCTTTGTATGGGACGGGGCTGAATACACATAGAGGGGCCAGAGTCCCCATTGTCTTTCTCACCGACTAGGGTCCAAATATGAATATGCATATTCATAAGTTTAGTTTTCATGGTCCCTTAACCCCTCCCCACCCCTCTTTATTCATCTTTTTATAATGTCCTTCCATCTAATTTTCAATTCCAAATGAGGCGTTCGGCATATGAAAGGTTATTGTGTCACACCCCTTAAGGTTTTACAATGGTAGAAAAAGAAAAAAAATATAATTACATCCTTTGCCTATGTGACTCTGTGATTAGTATTGGGTGATTATTTCTGGAGATTGAACATGTGTGGGTTGATACCACGAGGTGAGTCTCAATGGGCTTCAGAGAAACAAAAGTACTTAACCGCTCAGTTTTTCATGAGGTTAATATTATATTATTTTTCTCTGAACTCATTTCTGTAGTTAAATTGTCCAAGCCCAAATCCCACACTGTCTGGCACAGGGAGCCCTCACTTTCTTGTTAGCTCTCATACTCGGTGCAATCACGAACGCCCTCATAGATCCTGATCTTTCTCGCTGATTGTGAAATGTGCCCTTTAATATCTCTGACATGTTTTAGTTGAGCGTGGACGATTGGAGCAAGCGTACACTACTACGTGAAAATCAATGGTACTATTGCTAATCATAGTTAGCGTCTTGTCCACCGAGTGATAAGAGGCTGCTGGGCGGGACCCTCTTTGCTTTAAACGACAGAGTTACATGTGAAGACAAGACGTGCAGGCAACTGTGGGGAGTCGTTGGATCCTTTCATGAGTGGAGAACATGTAGATGGATGTGAGAGGACGGGGGAGGAACGTCTCGTTGACATTCATGAACGAGTGTATAGGGGGCAGTTTAACGCCAGTGAGTGCGTCTAGAGATCACATTACTGTATTTTTGTAGTATCTCAATTCTTGTTTTTCCTGAAGGGATAATTAAGTTTACCTTGTATCAAACTCTCCTCGGCACCTGCAGGAGCTTGTGGGTATCATAAACAGGGATGCTTTTCTTTGGTTGTTTCTTGATTATACTAATCAACACCTGCAGTATGCAATCTGCAGTATGTGTACATCAAGTACATATGAGTATTTATGGCATAGAGCAAACTTGTCACCAGTCTCTTCTTGCCTCTAGCTTTCGAAATGATCAACTCCTATATCATTCTAGGCCCAGTTGACAGCAAAGACAAAACCATAAAACTCAAAGTGACCATATGCTGCCAAAGAAACACAGAAATGTAATTTCTTGCCTTTGTTGAACCAAACGTTGCTCTGAATATTAGAAGTCAATAGTAGCCCTTACATTTGCTATTATCTCCTTGGTGAAATACAAAATACACCACCAGCATATTTTTTAACCTACTACCCCAATTTTGAATTGGAGTTGACGATCTTGGGATGAGTGTGGGAGGTCGTATCTTGCCTCCCTGCGTCACATCCACATACAGTGACAACAGCCTGCTTTGTGGGTGGGGTCAGACATCAGTGGTGACAATGGAAATCTGGACGTTGTCATTACCGGGGCTTGGAGTCAAGGCCATTAGTACCACTCCCCCGTCCAGTGAATTATTGGTCATCTGTCACAGGGGCCCAGTGTCCGAAACCTGTCATGGTGAAAGATGAAAGGGTCCTTGCACTCTCCAATAAGGCGTGCACGGAGATGCCCGCGACAAACGACCCATGAGCAGACACACACCTTTCATCAGTGAGAGTGATGGGAGCAATGGCACAATTGTGTGTGTGTGTGTGTACAGAGGCATTGTGTATTTGACCTGACCCTTTAAATACCCTACCACTTTCTCCTGCAATCCATATTTTTCCTTTTCCTTAAAGGCAGGAAGGCCTTGGAGTTGCTCTGAACAATTTCTTGTGCCTTGCTGACAAAAATGTAATCAGGCACCTCTGCCTTGTCTAAGAGTGCGGTATCACTGATCCATGCAGCACAACTCATCATTTTATATCGCTTCTGTACTGTAGGAGCAGAAAAATAAATAAATAGTGGGACTGGTCTGGCTGTATGTTGACTTTAAGCTGAATGTAAATATAAATGGAGTGGACAAGATAGCAGAAATGTCTGGCAATCTAATAGAATCTCGTCAGAGTATCTCAAGGAATTACTTCCACATTGGACGCACCTCACAATGCCATCATCCCACGCCAATGCGTGTGGCCTGTATGTAGTGAGAGTGTGGTGGACAGTCTAGAGAGACCAACTTCCACACAGGAGACCGGAGTTCACATCCCGTCACAGATTGGGCTGCAGGATATTGGAAAAAAGTGACATTGTGATATCTTTTTTTCTGTGATATATATTGTGATATTAAAAAGGAAATTTCACCAGATACATGCAGTGTCTTTTTCATGCATAGATTATCAGTGTACATCATTTCTTCAATTCTCATAACCCCCCCTACTACTTCTATCACAGTGGGTTCAGCCACCATCCTACTTTCAAATTTTGCATATGTGACTCTGACAGTGGCATGGACAAGTAGGGATAGACCAGGTGGAGAGATTTTTAGGAAAAGCAACACTTTTCTGAAGAAACTTTACAAATGGACCGTGTGTTGCAGTTATGTTATTTACATGTAATCTTGATGTTCAAATATATGATCAGTCTATGTGGTGGAAGATGAACAGGCTTAAAATATAAACAGACTTTTCTGGTGGATGAAAATGTTTTTTTGTCACAGAAAATGAGAATGTTGCAAGTTTTCCTTTTATATCAAGTAGCAAAAAAGTTGTAGTATGATGTGTTTGAGTGACTATTAATGTGACTATTGCACATGCGCACTTTGCAATGTCGATGCTGAAATTATATATTGTGGAGCCTGTGTCATAGACCGGCAGTCAACATGTGCCATCTTTCTCTAAACTTGTTCAGATGTTATCATAATTTATTTGCCTTAACCACAATCTTTCCCCAAGCTTAATTACATGATAGTTGTGTGTTTTTAAGAATAAACAAAGTTACACACTGATCAGTTAACCTTTTATATTGGTGTTCAGCAAAAAAAAAGGCCAAGCTAATGTTTGGTGCTGTTTTACAGTTTAGATAGTAGTGAAAAGATTCAAGATTTCCAACTTTTTTGTTCCACTGCTTTTGTATGAACCAGGAATTAGTTATAATTAATGTATGTGTCTTTTGCTTGCACAGTTTGGTCTGGTGGGGTGTAAATAGCAGCATAGTTTTATGACTATTAATTGTCACCAATACGTTTCTTCACTTCATTCATTTTATTTTAATTTGTTAAATGACTTTTTCTTCCAGAAAAGATGCGTGACCTTTCAGAGTGATATAATTTACTGTCTCCTCTGCCCATTTGTTTTTGATCTAGGTACTTGTACTACCAGCTTAATAATGATTACGTTTCAAGACAGATCACTATTATTTTGCTGCATAAAGCATATTTTTCATTGGCCCGTAACAACGTGCTACTTTCCATGGCGACTAATTTGGATTCAACAAACTATGAGATCACAGACGTATGGAAACATGATTCATTGAATTATTTCGTACAGTCTCTGGATACACACAGTATAATTACACCCTGAATCAAAGCAAACACCAAGTGTGGCATGTGTGCCCCCTGAAGGGAATGAATGAATCACCAGAATGCCTGAATATATAAATGATCAGTATATTTACAAACATACAATATATCCTGCATACGTAGAAATAAACATGACCTTTTTATGATTTTCTGTCTTAATACATGTTCTGAGCCAATAAGTAAAAGGCATGTGTTTGTTCATGGCAGTCGTGGTGATGTAATCATTTGTTTACGTATTCCAGGTATCATTTTTCATCCTGTCAATGGGAACAGAGTGAAAATATTCCCCAATGCGGTTTGGGGCTTCTCAGAATGTGCCCCAGGAACTCCAGGCAATAGGAAGTGGCACTAACTAATGTGCTTATTTGGAAAAGAGCAGCCAACCCCCCCTTTGCTTGGCAGGAGACTCCTCTGTTGCACTGGTTTGTATTAGAATTCATTGACTCGCTCCAACCCTGTTTCTGTTGGTCTCTCTCATTCCTTCTACCTCCTTTTCTCATTTTTTCCCTCTGTGTCATACAGCTTGACTTCCTTCCTTTTCACATTCCTCAATTTCTTGTTCTTTCAGTCATTATCTCATCCTCTTTAATTGCCCCCCACTCTTCTGTGGCCATCCTTTTCTTTTCCATCACGCTTTCCAATTTCTAACCACTCCCGCTATCTTCTTTCACCTCTCCACCCTCTTTCTAACTTCCTCTTCATCTCCTCCCATTCTTCATCCACCCCTCTTGCACCTCTTTTCCCCTCCTCTGTAGTGGTAGTGTGTGTAGACGGTGCTGCAGTCCGCTCCGGGCAGAAAAGTAGGCCAGGATTACTTTTGCTGGCTTGTCCCCAGTGAAGCGTGTGTTGCATGTATGTGTATCTGCGTCTGTGTCTGTCTGTGTATTTGTGTGTTGAGGCCTGGGAGAGAGTGGGCATACAGGCTGGCTAGCCAGCAGTCAGCCAGCAGTCAGGGTAGAGCTGGGCATATGGAGCCTCAGTATTGGGCCAGCAGGTATTTTTCAGCGTCTGCTCTCTCCTCCTTTGTTTAATATTTCCCTACTTCTTGGCATCGTCGCTGCAGAAGCCTGTTTATGCTGCCAACACAGCATAAACAGGCGGTATAGTATAAGATCAGATGGAATATAATTTCTGTCAGATGAACCAGAAGTACAGTTTATCAGGTTGTAAGGATTGGAATGGCAGAAATTAAAAAAGCTGTTTGAATGTGGCAGGATTTAACAAAACATTGTCTTTTAAAAAAAATATTTGCTCATTTATTTGTACAATTTGTGGCATGCAGGTATTGACACTGTTTATGGTTATATGTCTCATTCGAATATGTCACAATCCTTTTTTTCAACTTCAAGGCAATTCAAAGTGAATTCTAAGTAAGTAAGCGAAATTTGAATAAAACAACCTAAAATTAGAGTGCAGTGAAATATAATGTATGAGTGAATAGTTGCAAATGACATTTAAAAAAATGTATAAAGAGAAAAATTGTAATCTTTGATTTAAAAGAACTGAGAGCAGATGTCAACTCTCGGAGCCAAATGCCTGGCAACAGACTTTATTCTTTAGTCAGATACCACACACACACACACACACACACACGCACGCACGCACGCACGCACGCACGCACACACACACACACATTCACACACACCGAGCCGCCTTCATTTTCAATACTCATTGCCTCAAACTTAATTGTTCTCTTAATTAGGTTGCAGAGCAGTGCTTATGGCTGGAGGGAACACAAGTATGCACAGTACAGTAAGTGTGTGAGTGTGTGTACGCATATCTGTGTATGTGTGTCCATGTATATATACCAGCAAGTGAATGTGTTTATGGGCCTGTACAGTATGTTCATGTATGTGTATTGCATGATGTGCCTGGAGGAAGAAGAGCTCTGATGTGTGAGCACCAGTAGCTCCACAGAGAGAGATGCATGCCAAAACCCAAATTCCCCCTGTACAGTCTGACACTCACCACCCTCCTGAACATCATCTTCCCTAGGTAGTATCCTTCTCTACTACCTTTCTCTCAAATTGCGAATCCTCAGATGTCTTTGTTCACTAGCCATCTGTAATACACTACGTTTCATTTCCAGCACTTTATCATATACAGTAATTACATGTATCAACCTCATATAATCTGCTTTTCTGTCATCTTGAGAGTAAACATTCCACTTTTTTACATCATGAGCCACGCTGGATGCCAGATGGTTACTAGGCCTGATCTGAATGCTGTCGCCATGGTAGGCTAATTGTTCGCTGTTCAGAGGATGGTAAGTAACCAGCGCAACTTTAAATACTGAGCTTATAATCATATTGCAAAATGTGCATATTTGGCTGCATTCCCAGCAAAAGAACAAGTCCATGACCTAACAGTAGCTTATTTAAACTGTATGCATTTTTAGGCTACTGTATAGAATCTAATTGTTGTAATAGTAAATGTATGTGTTCTAATCGAGGGGTGACAAGCTGCTGTCTCTTCAGAAAAACATCTTACCCACATTAAACACATTTTCATTGCAATGCAAATTCCACCAGCACTTAAATGCAGCCCACCACCAGGGGGCAATCAAAATGTTTTAACTTCACTTTTGGCACGCTCTCATGTTGTCCTATGTATCTTTATATACAGTCAGTGATGTACAAATGCAATCTGGTCAGACTCAGTCTGACCAAGGTAATGAGGGGCTGCTCTGGACTCACCACCAGGGGTCTGGTGCATTATAAGTTGGGTGGCAGGCAAAGCAGGGGTTTTGGGATACTGACTCTTGAAAGCTTGGAATGTGCATTGACCGATCTTGTGTAGGAAACGACCTGGAAAATGAGAGATGAAAGGATACCAACTAGATGTAGTAGAGCCCTCCTCTATGCACAGCACCAGGCCTGGAAGCAAACTAAGAGATAGGGGCTAGACTCAGCTGGTGGTTGAAGAAGACCACCTTGCTTAGTGTGATCCTGAATCAGATAAGTATCAGAAAATGGATAGATGGTTGGATTTTTGATTTCTAAAGGTGGGATGTTTGTAACCTTATATTGCATCGCGTGGGCTGCTGCAAAATACCTTTTCGGGTTTAATTAAGCATACATGAGTCTTTCTATGGCATTAACATACATACTTGTGATTTTGTTTGACCAGTCTGCTATGGAGTGTATGGTCATTGTCCACAGCGGATAGATCCCCATAATTACAATGATTACTTACAGGTCAGTATTGTCCCTTGATTAATCTTAATAAGCAGATATCTGCATATGGACACAGAATCTGAAGGCTGGGGACAAATTTTGGTATTGGAAGAGTTCTAGGGCAAGATGCATAAAAGTGTGTAGATTCACAACAAAAACTATGTGTACACACAAAGATAGAAATAAGCATTTGCATTCTCTATGTCAGATTTGTGAGTGCGAATGCCTGATTTTGTTTTATAAATCTCAATCATTGTGAAAACGGGCGCACGTGCACAAGTTTCATTCCGATTCCCACAATTATTCATAAATGTACATAGAAATGTCCCTAAACATCTGTTTGCATGACGATACTTGTGCGTACTCCAACACTTATTAGACCTGAGGAGAACGGCAAAGAAGAAGTGCAATGCAATTTAATTGACTGCGTTTAATCAGGAAGGAACAGCATCAGCTCAGTGGTCATTATGCGTGACCGTTATGCACAGCTGTGGCTGTTTATAGTGCCCGTACCACTAATTCATCACTTGTAGCCTACCTGTAAACCTCATTGTGGTAGTATCTCTGTCATCATTATTAAATGTCAGAAGGATGATCAACAATTAATCTATGGAGCTCATATCAAAACAGACTTTACAAAGTGCTTCGCAATTCAGGATCAAATGATATGAAAAAAATATAATTCATAGGGAAGTAACGGCTCCAATTTAAATAAAAAGAATAATGAAATGTATTCATTGCATAGGCCTAATTTAAAATTAACTTTGTAAACACGCCTTTACACACATTTTACAGAACGCAGTGTAGACTGCAAAAATAATAACACAATCAGTAAAATTTGCCAAAAACCTGAGCAAACAATGTTTAACTCTACTTTCCTTATGTTTCATGTACACCTCATCATTTCACTCAGTTATCTCTTGATAAACGGTGTATGCCGAGTCTGAAGTATACGTGAGGTATGCAGATTTTCACAGCACATTCTTCCTTTATAAATACTGGTTCATGTGTGGGAAAAGGCGTATGCATAATTTTTGTGCGTACACATCATTTATACTATACATCTGGACCCTGGTGTCTGTTTGTAGTCTGAGTAGTATTGTCCAATCACGTTTGAGAGGTCTCTGGTTGCATGCAGGTAAACTGTCCATGTGGAGAGCAAAAGAGCTGGAACTCATTGGCCTAAATGTCTGATGTCTAATCTCTGAACCCATCATCTAATAACATTTTGGCTTTATAAAAGATTTATCTGCATTCATATGCAGATATCTGTTTATAGGGATTAGTTGTCTCTCAACGCCAACTCCATTCTGATGCCTCAAATTGCTAATCAGACTGTAAACAATAGAGATGTCAAGAACTTAAGAACTTAAGTAGGCTACTTAACTTAAGTACTTAATGGTGAAAGAAAAATAATTATTTGATCCAAAGATTATATGGCACAATTCCATATAATCTTTGTCAATTTAAAAGATTGTTTGCAACTCAATAAAGTTGCAGTTTGTCATAAAAATGTTGTAGCATTAGAGTGTGAAAATACGTAATTAGCAAGAATAAATACCCGACAGTCGTGTAAGTGAAGTCTCAATTAACAATGGCTGAAACCTTGTAGAGCCAGCCTTGCATGCTAGCTAGCTTATGGAACCAACTAACTGTCCCTGAGCTGCAGCTATCAACAGGGCCATAATCTTAGTGATTTTGACCCCTTTCAATAGTTTTTTCTGGCCATGGTGGTGTTGGTGATGTATATGGTGAAAGATGAGCGATGTAGTTCCTTGAGCGGTTTCACACAAAACTAAATGGCAATTAATCAAACATTACCAAAAAATATTTAGCTTATCAAACATATTTTTTCTGAAAAATAGTCCCATGGGGCATATCGGAACAGGAGAGTGTTAATTACTTAATGACTGGCGCACAGATATCCGTCATCTGTTGTCTGGATATCCACTTGCTGCACCAGAAGCCCGTAAACATCGGCCATTGTCCTCAGTGGCTACATTATTGTCAGACATGATCTGATGGGTTCAGAGATTTCCCCTTGACCAACACTGTTTCTACGAAAGTTAAAAGATTTTCTGCAACTGCTGTAGATGTTCATCGTTCCTAGGATAAATCATAATATTTTTTTTTTGCCCACTGGAACTTTTTCTCAGGCCACAAATACCAAAACCTCCCGCAACATCTGCTATTAAATATGTACTGAGAACATTCAAGCCTCCTGGGACATAAACCCTCTTAATTTTACCAACCCAAATCACTTTTTTTTGTTTGTTTTTTTGTAGTTTAACAAACCAATGAACAAACAAGGTTTATCGCCACAGTTAGTTGCCATGTTTGCTGCTGCTGCCAGTACCATGCTAAGAATTTGACTAAGAAGTGCATGCCAATGTCATTCTACTGCTCTGCAAATGAGTGTGGTCAAGCATGTAGAGGTTTGGTAGGGGCCAGAGATTGTGTGAAACATGACATGTCAATTTCCTTTTGTTAACATGTATATGCTACCCTGCCTTGCAACTCAAGCAGGCAACAGTGTCAGACACAATTGTAGCCAGAGAACACTTTAAAAAACAGGCTATTGAACCAATTGCTAGGTCTGTTGCTCTTTAATAATTACCCTTCAACATTATCCCCGAAGTTGTCCTTCATACCACCATCGTACGTTTAGTACAAAGTCATTTCTACACAGTAATTCAGCTCACTGGGGGAAAAAATTATTAAAACATGAAAATGTGGCTCCATCCAGGTGAAAGCGTTTAACGCTGGGTAGCATAGCTGTGCAGGTGAAAGTGTTTAGGGCTGGGTAATGGAACCTCTCTTGGCCCCCCGCTTTTTGCAGCTGCACATAATTATAGTCTTTTTTTTATCTCTTTCTCCTTCTCTTTTGATTGCTTCCCTATGTACAGTATGTGCAGATTATCGAAGAAAAGGACATGAAATACAGTATCAAAAACAGTGTGCTCTATAAATCCTTCTACTCCAATAACCTCTCTGCAACCATCATTGTGTATTAGCTAGCCAAAGAATAGCTTTTATGATAAGTCATTATCATTTATAATAACCCTGTATGAAATTAGTTTGTTATTCAAGAGTGCTGGGTCAGACTAAAAACCCAGTGAAAACTTTTGTGTGTCCTAATAAGTCAGCTAAAGCTTAGAAAATAACAAATAAATAATCTACTCTTTTCCACACACAGTATGTCTGTTCATCCTTTAGTGTTTAAATTTGTGCTACTTCCTGTCTGGTCTTGGTGTGTACAGTATAGATGAATCTGTGTGTATAACAGAGGGTAGAAGGTTGGGAAGGTGGGGGGGGGGGGCTTCCATCTACCTTTAGCCTGTGGCTTTCTGCTGTCTAATTAACCATCATTTTACTCACAGCCTGAGCTGCACTGATGGGGGATAAGTTAGGCTTTGACGAAGCAAGGCAAGCGTGGCGGTTCCTAATCAGGGTGCATGCAAGTGGGGCGGAAAACACCTGTTCTGGGTACAGGTGTACACTGCAGCACATGACTACCACTCTTGCCCCGTCTCCCCCTCCCTCCCCCCAGCTCATTCTCTCACTCTTCTCCTCCTTTTACAGTATTGTTGAATCACATTCCTGCACTCTGTTTGACTCATTTTTCCTTTGTATCTTTTTTTCACCATAGCTTCTTTTACATGCATGGAGTAACCCAAAAGTTGGCTTATGTAAATGATATAATAACAGTGTAACACTGTGAAAAATATAAGTTGTTGTAGTTTGTCAGATGTGGCCACTTTCTTGGTGAGTGTGTGTGTGTGTGCGAGTGAGAGAGGTTATCCTAAATGCATCTGAGAGTCAGTAGATATCTCAAAAAGCAAGATCTGAGGTTTACCGTGGACATACTTCCTGAAACATACATTGAAACCCATTGAAACTAATGGAGAATGGGTCCTCAATTAAATGTTTTCACCCGCTGTATGACCAACTATAGTTCTGTGCAAATTGTATTTATTTGGAATATAGCAGCCCCTCACATGTGTGTACTGAAAATAATAAAAATCCTTCCATTTTTATTGCTTACTCTATGGAATTTCCGACTACTTTTCAGCCCAACAGTTTGACCAATTTTGTAAATTTCTTCAGATTTGTGCTTAAGCAAGCCAAGAGAACACTTCTACAGAGGACATTCAAAATTTCCATTGTGGGCACTTAAGGGTTGTGGTCCCCAATCCTTTTGGCTTGTGACCACATCAAATCCGCTAATGCTTAATGTGGACATGAGTTGTGAGCAGTTCAAATAGTGAATTTTTTTTTTTTTGCAGCTATATTGGTATCTGTGTTGTTTGATAAGAAACTGCAGTATAGAAATGCCAAAATATGTTTAAAACATGTGATCATTATATAATTGGTCTACGGAAGAGCACTGGCAAGTTTAGTTTTCAACTTTAAGATGGTATATCAGTTAGTAAGGAATTTATAGAGTAGAAAAATGTATATTTATTAATCTAAAAAACAAATATAATAATTCATGTCTAAAAATAATCTTGTAAGGAACACGTTTACTTATATAGTGCTTATGTGGAGGCTAGGGTTTTCATCAGGAAGGTATAAAAACAAGATTAGCAAAATACATTAAAAAGGAGTTGAAAGCAGGAATGTAAATATAGGCCTAGAGAAATGGGTTAAATAACAACCACAGCAAATCTTTGACTTTGGAATGGTTAAATAATGTAAGTAGTGATGTTACTGCTGTTTTCAGGGTCCTGATGACAAGGCATTAGTATTTTCAGAGAAGGTGTACACGTGCATGTCTACACCGTCTTGTCTTTTCTATCCTGAATTTCCTTTCTCTCCTCTTTTGTCTTCATTGGACACAGCCTGCATCTTCCTTTTCACTGAAGGAAGCAGTGCATGGATAATATGGTTACGCCGTTACTGATGCATAAAGCTGCGTGTCTGGTTCTTGTCAAGACCTTGCCACCAAAGTCAATTTGCCCGTGCCCTGGCAGAATGTAATATTTCTTTAATCAGATCAACACGGAAATTACGTCGGTGGACTGTATTGATACGAGAGGAAATAATTAAACTCGGGGCTCCAGGAATAATTTCACCCTCTGAGCATTACTGTAAACCCCATAAAAAACAAACAAATCCACCCTCTCCTCCCTCTTTTGCAGGATGAGATAAAGAGGAAACCAGGAACGTAGATAGATGGATGAGATTTCATTTACTCAGCCTCTGTTTTCCCTCCAGCTTTTCAGCAGGTTTTTCTCACCCAGTCTTCCACTGCTACATCACCATCCTCCAGCACGATGTACAAAACTGCTGTGAGTTTCAGCACCAAGAGGAGCCATTTGAAGTAACACTAACACATGCTGAATACCCTTTACATTAGTGAAACAAAGTCTATAAATTTGGTCATTCTTTTCTGTGCCAGTGGACACAGGAATCTAATGGAGAAGTTGCATCTCTGTGTAATGAATGAATAAGCCTGTTGCTCTGCACTGCTCACAGATTTGTTACTCCATACTTTCCCACCCTGTGCAAGGTTGTTAACTGTGACACTCAAATGAACCACACCAGACCTCTCTAATGGCTCTTATTGGATCTCACTAGGAGGGAGGATTGGCCCCACCCGGGTTTACCATCATGCCTTCCTCCATGGATAATATCCTCTTTATGCCTTCACCAAGGTCATTAATAAACAAATATGCATGCATTGAGAAATATGCACCCCATTTTTAACGGAAAAGTAACAGATCTGGCAAAAATATAGCATAAATTAATTTTAGTAAGACCGTAGCGGTGGCTTTTTATGTAGTCAAGCCATGCAGTCAACAGTGGGGAGGGGGACCAAATATGCCCCCCTAGAAATAAAACCCCCCCAAAAACAATTACTGCTATTCTAAATGTGTACTATACTAGCTAACGTTCTGACAAGAATTAAGTATAACATTGCAAGACAATAACGATAATTTATTTTTATAACAGTTTACAATCTACATATAATAAAGCCTACATAACAATCATACGGATGGATCAATGGAATGTAACTAAGTAGCCTACATTTATTCAAGTACTGTACTTAGGTACAATTTTGAGGTACTTGCACTTAACTTGAGTATTTCCATTTTCTGATACTTTATACTTCTATTCAACAACATTTTGGAGGCAGATATTTCACTTTTTACCCCACCACATTTATTTGGTGACATACTTTAGCGATGTAGGCCTATCAAATTATCAAAACAGTTGCTTCAATGAAGTACAAGTGTACTGGAGGACTCCGTGACATCACTGTTGGATGAGGGCACAGGTGTCACATAGCACACTTCTGACCACACCCAGTAGTGATGCTGAATGGTGGAGAAACAGGTTTTTAACTTTCCAACAGAGAGAGCAGTAAAATAATGCTTTTCAGCCTTGTGTTAAGTCTTAGAAACAGTGTAGAAAACACACACACTGGCTGTTACAACTCTTGTGTTTTAGATTTGGCTTTGCTCAAGGGGCTCTTGACGGTATTTGTTAAAATAGGAGAAAGCATTATTCATTCAGTCTCCCCACAGCACCTAATGGGTTTGGTTACGACCTGTTTGCGTTGTGTCAAGGTGACTGCGGCTACAGTGACGCTCAGCTGCACTTGCTACAGCTTGTTATTAAATGAAGATTAAGTGTTAGCAGAGATAAAACACAATACACCTTGATCAGGCTCTCAAATGGAAGATTAATTTACTGTTCTCCTGAATGGGCAATCCTTGTGGGCCGTAATTATTTAAGTCCTATTTTGGGTTAATTGTGGTTATTAGCATTATATGTTCTAAGTGAGGGGCTAATTTTGAGACAAGTGGCTTGAGATTTACCAAAAAAATGAAAAAACGAAAAAGAACCCACACAAGGCTCTGAAATGAACCGATCATTTGGTATTGAGGGGTGGAAATTGATAGAAAACAGCAGGGAAACAGCTGAGGAGGGAACAATTTTTGTAATAGTGTGACAAATGCAGATGCTGCAAATTAGATTGAGTTTAGCATAGTTGCTCCCCTATCGGTTACCACTGGGAGGCTGATGTTGGTGGTGGTGTGGTTTGTGTGTGTCTGTGTGTGTATATGAGAGTAAACCTTGTTTTTTAAGATGGAAAATTCAGTGCACGTGTTGTAAACGCTGCTCAAGATGTTCCTAACCAAATCAGGAAGTTTAATGGGACAGTTCACCCCAACGCAACTGCAATTTCTCATTTTAGAAATCATGACCTGGTTACTCTAATCCACAGACCTTGTGGTTAGCAGTTTTATGGAGGAACAATTTTCTTTCTGTATCACTGCGCAGAAGAAAGTGTGAATCTACTCATGGATTAGAGCAACGTGTTTTCATCCCAGCTCAAAGAAACATTGCTGTTGAGTTTGTATTTTACATAGTACCATCTAGTTCCATTATATTCTGGAACAGGCAGACATCTCTACATCATCTCTAATGCAGACTTTGTATACCAAACCTGAGGCAAATCAAATGTGCATCCATTGCTCAGTGTTGATCTACTTGGGCTTCCCTATTGTGAGAGGTTTTAGGAATCCTTGTGCTAACAGGAGATGAAATCGAGTGTGTGGTGTGCAGTGAAAGGAAGGTTGCAAGGGACAGGATGATGAAGGCTTGTTTGGCTCTCCTCGTTTCTCCTCAGTAGAGCAGCCCAGCGTGAGGAAAAGCTTGTTAAAACCCTAATAGTAGCTATCAAAGGCTATTGATTATCTTTCCCACCCTGTTTGGGTGACAAAGTGAGCATTAGCTGGAGCCATGGAGAGCTTTTTAAGACAGGTTTCCTTAGGGGCCACCGGGTCCCCTGGGCTGTCCACTGCAGAGATCACACACACACACACACACACACACACACACACACACACACACACACACACACACACACACACACACACA
>JBBPCS010000573.1:5154095-5166028 GCA_037974645.1 Hollardia meadi | reverse complement strand
ACACACACACACACACACACACACACACACACACACACACACACACACACACACACACACACACACACACACTTGTGTCTCTCTTTCTAACACACTCCTATCCTTTCACCCTCCTGCCACCAGATAATCCATTTTACAGCCAGGGATCAAACACTGAGCCCTCTGGCTGTGTGCTGCAGTGACTACTGTAATACACACACAAACATGCATGCACGCACGCACGCATACACACACAAAATTATAAAATCAACCTTGCACACACATTGTACTAAGTTTGGGAAGTTGTTTTTGCAGTTCATTTTCTGTTTTTTTGTCCTATTGTCCTTGGTGAACCCAAAATGAACATTGCACTAATGCAGAGAACAATGAGCACTCTTGCAGTTCCTGGCCAATGATGTACAGACCAAGCTGCATAGCCAATGAACTCCAACTCCCATTCTTCTTGTTTAAGTGCATTTCTCCTCCGGTGGTGTCAGAATACTCAAGGAAATTCAGTAAAGTATGGTAGAAACAGGCGAAGAGGTTATGTGAGGCAAGTTATACATAAGGCATTATAACAACTAAATTAATGGATGTCTGTTAAAGTATTCATGCGATTAACCCCCAGATTTAGGGCGGGCTACATGAAAATTCAGAAACTTCAACATTGTGTTTGTGTCTTTTTCGCTTGGTTGATCGGCATCTAGTGTGCAGAACTGGGGATGTCAGGTTGCTTTGAACACACTTTCTGCGCTCAGCTTTGAGTATGAAAGACTTTTGACTATTGACGCCTGCACATTTTGGTGCAAGGCTTCATTCGTTGCAGGGAAAATACTTCATTCCCTTGTCTGTGGTTTTGTGTCAAATCCTTGATTGATTGACAGAATGGCAGAGAGAAACATGTATTTCAAGATCCTTAATCAGTCAGCTATGTTGTCTGTAACAAAAAAGTTTACTAATCTAACAGATACCTCTCATAGTTTAGAAATGTGTGTTTAGAGGTGAATATAAATCATTCTAAGATTCACCAAAATTAATGTTACTATAAGCTGAGTGCGGAAGTGTCCCTGCAGATCACACATCCAACATACAAAAGTTGATTTTTAAAATCAAAATCAACCAATCACAAGCAACATGTTACTACCTTGGACTCTGACTTTGTCTCCTTGCTGCACATGCACTAAATTCACTTTAAAGTATATGTGCCTTCAATCCAAAAAGCCAGTGTGACTTGTTAACATCACATGACCTAAATGTTTATATTCTTACTGTATGTGTTGGTGGGAACTGGGAAGCAGCCATCTGCATAGAACAGGCATCACCCAACCCACTGTAGCGTGACACTGCAGATGTATTTAGTAGCTTAGTAAGAGGATATTCAATTTATTCATGATGCAAACCACAGAGTTGATGTGTGTGTGTGTGTGTGTGTGTGTGTGTGTGTGAGAGAGAGAGAGAGAGAGTGAGTGTGTGCAAGCGCATGGTGAGAGTGGAGTGAACCATGAAATGAAAACACCCTATAACCATTTCACTGCATCTCTCAATTAGGACATCATCTATGCAGAGGGAGCATTCATGAGTGGCTTCTTCTTTATTTACAATTACACACCGCAGTGCAGACAAATGGGGTGCTGAGGGGGCAAAGTATGTGTGATCCACTCTGCAAAAGTTCCTGGGAATAGAAAAACAGACATGTACTGTATGACTTGCTGCATTATCCTCTGCAACTTGTGAGCTTGACACTTTCCATGCTTAATAGTTAATATCAACTCCCACGAAGTCTGGACATGCTTTATCAGCCCGTTCTCATGCCCATTTTGTCAGATATCGACGTTTTGTCACGGCCCTTCGCCTCCCATCCAGACACGCAAGGTACCATTTGGTGTCAGGCAAGGACGCACAAAGGTTTAATATACCAGCAATGTAAATTCAGTATCAGACGACTTCAGCAGATGACATAGCGCAATGTACTGTGCTTTCCAAAGCGAGAAAGCGGCAAGAGGGGTGGAGGGTCACACACGACTTTCACCCAGGATACCGGAGTTTGCATCCCCTGAAACCAACCATCACCACTCATTTCCTGAACCTAACCAAGTAGGTTTTGCGCCTAAACTTAACCAAATGTCACAGACCTTTTCCTAAACCTAACCATGTCATATTTGTGCCTAAACTTAACCAAAGTAACGTAGACCTTGTGCGTCCGGATAAGATGCGCAGGGCGTGAGCCTTTGCGTGTTGGTTCGAGACACTAAAGGGAAGGCATTGTGTGTCTTCCACACACACCAAAGGGCCCATTGTGCGTCAGGCATTGGCTTTATATACTGCACAAATCCTTTGCATAGACAGACCCTCTGAAAAGTTTTCAGCTCAACAGGGTCAATGCAGCATCATTGTGGGTCTGATTCCTTATTGAAGTTTTCTCATACCCATCTTCAGTTTTGGGTCCCTGTCCATGGTTTAACAGGCAATCTTCTACAAACATTTCAATGTAAGTACACTTGAGTCTCAATACTCTATTCTAACAGATACTGTACTTGGAAAACTGTATTCTATTAGTGTTAGAATCCAATCCAAAGAAATTATTTTGTATTTACAAAAACAATTGTGGAATGACTTATTTCAAAAGTTAAACCTCAACTTTCAACCCTCGTCCTACAACATGTTTATTTACCACTAATTTGTATTGCCACATATATTTTGAGGGAAAATGCAAGTTCTGATAAAGTTCTGTGGAAATTTTTTTTCCATTAAGAGAAATGATTACATTTGTAGGGGAAGGAGTGATTAGATTAGATGCATATGATTAGATTTAGGCAACAAAAGCACTTTGGCGAGATATTAATGTATTGTGTATTGTGCTTCAAGTCACATAAATTTTTGTTAGTATTAAATCAAAACAATGGCCTTTCCTAACTTTAACCAAGTGCTGTGAGCGCCTTATCATTCAGTAACCATAAAAAAATTAATGCTGTGTATTCTAGCGTATTCTAAGAGAGAGAGCCTGAAAACAAATGAAACACGGTGTCCAAAATTAAACAAATGCAATACAATATCAGAGAATATTTCTTAATTATGCTGAAAAATGCTGCTGAAATGTATTTCCTGTTGCAAATTAGTATTTTAGAAACCTAATTTTTTGGTGATGGAGGTTGTATACATTCCCTACTATTAGGGCTGAATTAAAATGGCTTAGCTGGCGCATTAATGTCTGATCAGGACTTTACTTTTTTGTACAAAACAACTTGACAGAACTGCCTTCAACTTCATGAATGCAAACCATTTCTGTGGGTTTGACAAATTGTCATGACTGAGATGTCCATTGTCCTGTGTACCCTAATTTAGAACATTATTAGCTTTAAATTTTAGCACTGGCTCATGCACACAACAGCTGTTTGCAACCTAATTTTGGCTGCAGAGGATCTGGCTAATAAACTGTGGGAATGGCCTTGTGTACAGAGAAACAGAGAGATTCCCAAAAGACAGTTTTAAACTCAGAACTGTCCAGGGATTAACAAAAGAACTGGTCCACACAGGCCCTTCATCATCCATTAGAAGCTGCGGGAGTGTTGCGGTAAACATCGTCAAGTCTAGGTGTTGACGTGCTCCATAAATTCCAGCTAAGAATGTAGCAGTCCATTCAGGCCTCTTTAGAAATGCAAGGCCACTCTATTCCTCTGATATTTTATACATGAAGTGGGCCATTTACAGTCTGATGAGCAAGTCTGGCTTATTAATGATATGGCCGTGCTCTTAGGGTGTCGGGCGCCAAGCAAATACTCATGTAAAATTAAACACAATTTGTTTACATAGCCGTGCAAATCAGACCACTCTGGGGCTTTGTTGCAAAGCCTGATCAGCGCTGCAAGTTAGTTGAGACACTTTCTGGAGTTCACACACGGTTTTAGGAAACAACACTTTGAAACTCCATTTCAAAACATTCCAATGTTCTGGGAATGTGATTCCTGTATGAGTATTTTTTGGCTCACACATCTGCTTAAGGATATTCAGCTTGAGTGATGTCATAAGTCGTACAAAGTCTTGACAAGACTAGAAGGTTGAATTATTCAATGATGGCTCCACTTTTGTGGAATTATTTTAAGTATTATAATTGCAGCTGTGTTCGCCTTGGCCTGCTGAAGGAGAAAAAATGGGGCCCTGTGGGGAGCGAACAGCATCAGTCAGTGGTATCAGGTTACCATGAGCGCACCAAAATATTCCCTTAATGATGGCCTAATTGAAGGATAAGCATCGACTTGAGCTGAGACCAAACATAAGCCAATATTTCTTAACATGGTGAGACCTTTAAAGGTTCTCACATGGCCTTGTAAGCTGCAGACATAGAAAAACACAAAGCCAGACACCTTTGTCATTGACAAAATAGCATGCAGTTTTTCCCCCCTAACTTTATCTTCCCATATAACCTTTCTAATGTTCATTGAATCAAAGCAATCAAACATTTAGTCAACTCTGTTGCTGTCAACCCTGTTACCAATTTAGGACAACAGGGTTGACAAATTATAGTTTTGTTAGTAGGCCTACATAAAAATATACAAGTATTATAATAGTATTTATACTGTATAATATACATGTTTCTGCATGCAGATTTCACCCTGTTTTCTATTTATTCTACTGATAAAAGTGACATATGCCAATAAGCTCTACCCAGGGAGAATGGTGGCAACAGATGAAGGATATGCCCAAGTGATGTGCATGCAAGAATAGATAACAGTATAGATTTATTAATAAAAGTTTATTAATATTGAACATGTCCAATTTACAACAAATTCGACACTGTACATCATTGGCTCCCCAGCAATACACCTACCAAGTGTGAAGTAGATTGGATGAACAGTTCCTGAGATATTCAGTGGATATATAGACAGACAAAAGGGGGTTTGTCGTGTTGCTAAAAATTTAACAAGCTTGAGCTAGAGCAGCTGAAAACACAAACAGTAACTCTCTCTCTCTGAACCCAACCGGTCAAGGCAGATGGCCCCCCTACCTAAAGCCGGGGTCTGCTCCAAGGTTTTTGCCTTTTAAAAGGCAGTTTTTCCTCACCACTGTCGCCAAGTGCTTGCTCATGGGGGAATGTTTTGACCCTGTAAAATAAGGAGAATGGTCTAGACCTACTCTACATGTAAAGTGTCATGAGATAACCTTTCTTGTGAATTGGCACTATATAAACAAAATTGACTTGACATACAGACAGAGAGAAATGTCTTGCTTTATAGGTAGATGGTATTATGCCTGTAAATGTTTCACAGTGAAAACCCTGTTAAGAATTTAATGGTTTCTGTGAAGTGAAACCCTAGAGGGCTTTTAATTTTAAACTGATACAGGAAGTGTTGAGTACATATTAACAGTGTAATGCAGTAACTTTAACAGGGCAACAGCAGCGGTTCAAAACAAAAGTTAGTACTGCTATTTGGCCAATTGTACGGTACTTAGGGTTAGGGAAATAAAGGCCTGACTCTAATACTAGCCTGCTTTATATAAAGTCCTGGTACCTTCTGCAGTTGAGGTAAATAAAGGGCCTGGCCACTATTTGAGGAAATACGGTCATTTTTATTTAATTTAAAATTCTTTACATTTTTTTTTATTTTGGCAGCCATGTTGGAAATGCATGTCTGGGTCAAAGCTGAGTCTATTGTCCAGTGTCACTCCAAGGTATTCGAAACTGTCCCCAATTTCAACTGATTGGGTATTGATTATAATGGGATGCTGAAGTGAGGGGGGACCAATTCTTATTTCCTTTGTTTTGCTGATATTGAGGTGTAGATGGTAATCCTTGCACCCCTGGTTGAAGTCCCTGCGGCGCTTCGGTGTTAGTGTTGAGCGGGGTAAAGTGGTTGTGCTCACCTGCACAGCTTTCAGTCCGTCACTCAGGCAGTTGTGTACGAGATGGATCAGACGAGGGAGTGTTGAGATGCTGTAGCTTCTGTATCATCAGGTGTCTTTGAATTGTGTTAAAAGCCGAACTAAAGTTGAGGAAGAGGATCCTGAAAAAGGTAACTGGGTACTCCAGGTGTTGAAGAAGGAGATGCAGCAGGCAGGCCACAGCATCCTCTGTGCCCCTCTTAGCTTTATACGCGAATTGGAGGGGATCCAGTTGCAGGATGATTGCTGGCAGAATGATGTTTAGTAGCAGCTTCTCCAGGTTAATTATTATGGATGTGAGGGCAACAGAGCGGTAGTGGTTAAGCTCTCTGAGTGTCTTGGGTACAGCGATTATGGTGGCAGTTTTACAGAGGGTAGGTATGGACAGGACTTCAGCACCCTAACTTTGGATGCTGTCAGGCCCAGGGGCCATGCCTAGCTTACATCGGCTAAGCTGGCGCTGCACCTCCTCTTCTGTAAAGGGTGCCCGTTCTTCGGGGACTGATAGAGGGACAGCTGTCAACCATTTTTCACAGTCCATTTTTCAAGTCTATGCCTGATGACAAAGGGTATACCTTGTGTGTCTGGATGAGATGTGATGGGACATGACAAAATGTTGATATATGACAAGCTGGGGATGAGAACTGGCTGTTTGCATTTGTCGCAAACCAGACCCATAACATAGTTGATTAAAATGCCATAGAAACAATTTGAACTTTTAATTCTAACAAGAACAAGAGAACATCAACATTTAACTCAACTCAACTCTCACAAACCTTATTAAAGACATGTATAGGTGATTGTGTCTTTGATCACCTAAAGAAAAAGATTTAAGGGCATTTGTAGTGAAAACAAGTATGTTTGTTCCTCCAAATTTACCAGTTTGATGCTTTAGTTAGTGGAAGTTTTTCAGGGATTCTTTAAGCAATGATTTAACCCCCAGCTGCTGAGTAGACCACTGTACTTTGGGCAAACGTTTAAGTCGGACTGTATGGATGGATGCAACTCTTTCATCCCCAGGCTGCATTTGTAAATAAGATACTGATCTACCTGGTTACAAAAGGTTTAAAAATAGACTCCCCTTGATTCAGAAACAAAGCCTACTTGGTTGAAGTGAACCACTTGTTTCTTAAACTTCTGTGACAAGTTTGTCATCCCACTCAAAGATAATTATGCAGTCTGGGGAAATTATGCCTACATTGTGCTCTTGAGAAGATAATTGCAGTGTTGAAGCCCAAGTATCACATGAGGATCGAGCCTCATTCCACAAATTAAATGCATGAATGTCACTAACAGGCTATGTATATTTTCAGCACTGCTTGTATTACAATGTGTAAGTTCCCGTGTTATGGCATATTTCCCCTGATGATAACAAATGAAAAAACAAAATTATTGTGTTAATTGAGCTGTTGTCAAGAGATGAATAATCATACATGTCAAATTCCTCACGGGAAAACAACAGTCAAAATTAACTTTTAGAGAAAATGTAATTTCCATAATTTCCATTTTTCAGTTTTTACATTTTCTTTTCTCATTGTGCTGCACATTTCATTAAATTTTAGACCCAAGAATTACTGGAATAGACTTGTTAAACAGACAAGTAAGCCACTCAGTGTTAATGAATTCCTCAACTATAAAATCACACTCCCATCGCAGGTGTGAAGGCAGGTTGTGATTTAGGTTGATGGACGACTAATCAGGAAATCAATTAGGCCTTGACCCAGAAACTGAGACAAAAGGATAGAATTATTTTCTTCATTTCTTTCCTCTGGCTCTTTTATCTCTTGACTTGGACCCTCTGGTGCCTCTGATTGGACAAGGAAAGTCCTCTGGGCTTTCAGTGGTTTCTCTTCACAGAGTACATCAGGAAACGGTTCTTGTGTTTTATAACTATACATTGATCTATTTATAAAATGGGACCTATAGCAAGAATGATAGATCAAATACTGTAAAGTTTTGCTTGTTTAGAATAGTTTGTCTATTCAGATTGCCATTTCATTACTATATAAATCAGTTTGTCAATATCTGTTGAGGAATCCAATCTGTTAAAGTATTATTTTGCAATTTGAGACCTTCCGTGTACTTCTCTATTCTTTTATAATTAACTGCTGCAAATGTCACATTCCATTTGTCCAATTATTCATGATATTTTTAATCACATCAATAAGAAGTTAATACCCAAACTCTGATATTCACACACACACACACACACACACACACACACACACACACACACACACACACACACACACACACACACACACACACGCAGACCTCTAGGGGTCAGACATAGAGGCTCACCTTTTCAGCAGCATCCACTTAGTGCTGAGAAGGAAGACAGACATATTACCCATGTGACTTTGTTCATCATATTCACTTTGTATTGACTGAGTCAAACAGAACAACTGTGTCTTTATGTGGACGGAGGTGAAGGACTCGCCGAGGTTTCTCTGCAGATTGACAAAAGAGAAGAGAGGAGACAGAAGGGGAGATCAAACGTAGTGTTCGGAACAGATTTTTTGGCTGTGCAATATGATCGGGCAAGCATGTAGTTCAATCAGCCATGCACAGTGACATAGTGTAGTTTCTATCATTGCCTGAACTATACCTACTGGATTTTTTTAGGCAGACACTGTCTATAATATCCTTACAGTATATATCTAGAATAAATCAACAATACAATACCATGCATTTTTTTTAACATAAAAACATGTAACAAATATTTTGAGGATGTGTGTTGAAAAATAAACTTGTGTATTCTAATGGATAAACTGTAGCACACTCTAAACTATATTACTTCATCAAGTTACTAATAGTTACTACAACTTGACCAACATATAAGCAGTTACCGACATATCTCATCAAGTTCAAGTTAAAATTGGTTAATTCATTGCAAGCGCTATTGGTATGATGATGTTTGTTTTTGGGTGCTTTCATACATAGAAGTCCACACCAAAGTTTATATTTTTTGCAACATGGTATTAGATGTGGTTGGTTTTGCTTTCAGAATGCAATTATTCCAGAGCACTTAAGACTTTAAGGTGACATAAATACAGTGTCTTCTTCACCTACGTGGGTTGAGTCTCCCTATACTTGACATTGATTCGTTTGTGGATGGGCATGCATCTGATGGTGCGTAGCCTTATATCGCCGTTTGAATGAACGGAGAAAAATAAACAGATCAATTTTGTTAGCACTGGCATTGCTCTCCCGTCCTCTCATATCCTCTCTCTCTCTCATCCTCTCCGAAAATACCTGGAAAGTGTCCATATTTTTAGGAGTTTTTTCCAGTTGACTTTTCATGATGTTGTCAGACCATATTTCAATGAAGAACTTGGTCTCTTCTCTCCTCATGTGCTACAATGGCTCTTTTTTCCTTTTATCTGATATGATGACAGCCTGCTGTAACTATCTGTGAGTGGTCTGAAACCAAATGAACAAACCATGGTTCAGATCTGGACTGGATCAAACTGGATCTGGAGTCCAGCTCTTTGCATACTATGTGTCAGTTGGTTTTGTTCACTTTAGAGGTGTCAGTTTCTGTGTTTTCCAAGCTCTACCTGAGGGAATTGGCAGCCAGTGAGTTTGCACTGTTGGATGTCTACATCTGTAGCTGGGGATGTGTGTGGTGTGCCCTCGGAGCTATTCTGTGTCAGACAGGTTTTTGATTTTGTAGACACCTCATGTCAACAGCATTTTAATACACATAATGTGGGTGTCCTGGTGGCTCAGTGGGCCAAGGTGTGTCCAATTTAAAAGCTGTATGTGTCACGTCATTCTCTCCTGTGTCACAATCTTTCAGTTTGCCCGCTTTAAATTAAAGGTAAATGTGCCAAAAAAATGATGTTTTGCATCTGTGGAGTTCACAACAGAGCCAGTTTGGAACAGAGCCATTTTATCTCTGTACTATAAATAATTAACTTTAGCACCAAGCGCCTTACTGTCTCTGTGAAGAATAAACTGCTTATCAGGTTTAATTTGTCCAAGTGAGGAGTAAATTAAATTGTGGTCTGTAACATTTGTGTGTTTCTTTTTATGGATAGAAACATACGTAAACTGACAATTGGTGACACTTCTACTAGTTAAAGTCATAGCTGTAGCTAGCAATGAAACATTATGGCTATCAGCAACACTGCCTTTAGAAAACTTGCTAAATTGCTGAAATCACTCAGCTTTGCATGTGGAAGAAAGTGCAACTGATTAGACTTACTGAAAGTGTTACACTGTTAAGGGTGCTTTTACGCCTGGAAAAACAACATGATTTACCCACTTTGCTTTTTGTCAAAGACACTTCAGATATATTATCACTTCCAAACGAGAATTCCCTCGGTCCCTGTAAGTAAACCTTCCAAATCCCCAGCTCTCATCCCTATTTTCCTCCCAAAAACGAGCATTAGAAGGATTGCCCTGCTATTGTTGCTTCCCCTGGGAGCAAATCTATTTCTGCAGAGATGGAAATTGTCGGTCCCCACAAAGCTGCTGACACACTCTCAATGGAGGTGTCAATTCTCGAGGCCTCGCCATTGTGGACTAGATAATTTAATTGGAGAGGCACGACGGTGTGTCCCCGGTCGAGGCATTCAAATGTTGTATCACCGCCTGTCCCAGTGCTGGCTCCTCTCCTGCTGCAGAGATTCAAGATTTAACCCCCCCGTCTTCCCTGATCCCTCCCCTCCCCCTCCTCCCCATGCAGGTGGGGGCAGCACAGGCCCAGGCCCCTGAGAGAGCCCTTTGTTGGGAGGGTGACGCAGCCTTGTGGCTCCAAAGTCTCAGAGCGGCTGTTCTGGAGAGGTGCAGGGGAGGAGGGTGAACCTGCACTGCCATTACCTGGGAGTCGTCTTGGGGGCAGGCACAAAATTAGTCAGCAGATAATGAAGCTGTCTTTGTTTGCAGGAGAGAGAGAGAGAGTTGGATGGGGTCTGATGCGTGGGGGAGTCTCCTGTACAGGGGGCCTCTACAGGGCATGAGAAGCATGTCTTTGGAGGAGCGCCTGCTGTCAACGGATGCTCTGTTTCTCCGAGATCCTGGCATAGTTTAGGGTTGAAAGATGCACAAGGGTTGGAGAGGACCGCAGCCGAACACATTCCTTTGTACGGCTGCTCCAGGTGAATAGGGTTCAAAGACAAGTTCTTAGACAGATGAAGGGAGATAAATGCTCACAAATATACTATGTAAACACACAAAAAGACCTAAATCGATACACGCATGGTGCTTTCTGCTTTATTTCTAGAGGCGCTCGCAAAGACATGTTTGACAATCTCCAATATAATCTGAACATTCAACTCTCTGTGCCTGTGGAATATGGCACATGATCTACCCCAAATGGTTCAAACATTTAGCATTATGATAGTGCTTTTTTGAAACATGAGCTTTGATGACTATCTTTACCAATTTTCATCTTTATGTGTGTGAATCTGTGTGTCAATGCATTTGTTTGTCTCGGTGCGCAGTTGTCACGACAACCTGCACGCCTGGCTCATGGCTGCCCTCTAAGCGCAGACAAAGCTGTCGTCGAATGAACCAGGCGTGTGTCCACCAGACCTGAGGGGTGCCGCCACCGCTAACAAAACACACAAAGACCCTCGCCACTGGCACTGGCCCTCACCCTGTCTACCCGCTATCCTGCCCCTCCCACACATCGCTGCCTGCTGCTTTGTGCCTGCTCCAAGAAGAGGAAGTTTCTCTTGTATCCTTTTTAAGGTAGCCCTGCCACCCATACCCGTCTTTCACACAGGCAGAGTCGGATGGGCACACACACCCACAAACTGGAAAGACATGCAAAACTGTAAGGTAACACAGTTCATAAGTTTTTGTTTTTTTTCTGTCTTTTTTTTCACAAAAAGACAGGAAAACATGCAAATGGGCTCGCCCTCAGTGTTAGTAGCCAGAAAGCTTCATGCTGACGTGATCCAACTTTGTAATAGATTTTTTTTTGCATAACAACAAGAAGGTCATAAGTGTGTCCCTGTTAAGTAAGAATTTTTGTCTCATCTTAATAAACTCAGAAGTGTGCATGTTGTCTTTGACCTAATCAGGGAAAACTTTGGGGGGGGGGGGGGGGGGGGGAACCAAAAAAA
>JBBPCS010000573.1:5131339-5153995 GCA_037974645.1 Hollardia meadi | reverse complement strand
CCCCCCCCCCCCCCCCCCCCCCCCCCCCCCCCCCCCCCCCCCCCCCCCCCCCCCCCCCCCCCCCCCCCCCCCAACCTAATAAACTGATGTTGAAAACTAATTTTAAGTGAAGTGCAGATTCATTACTTACAAGTGCAGAAATTGCTCCACATCCAGGGACACATTAGACATGTCAAGTCCACTGCATTTGAAAAATAAAGAGTGTGGACAGGCTGTGTCAAGTGGTGAGTATATGTTCTTTGGTGTGTCAGTCACTCTATAGTATGAGATGTGACACCGAGCTCAGGCGTTTGTCACAACAGAGCCATGTCAACTCATAAGCATACCTGTATTTAACTGAGAATGACAGATCATTCAGGGCTCTGTGTCAAGCCAGCTTCTGTTGTGACTGCTCAGCAGAGCAAAACCAAAGAAATGTGTTAAATCTCAAGTGAGGTTTTCTCTTTTAAAACGGCTGCCTCCTCGTTCCTCATAGAGCCTGTTTCTCTTGTACTTGTACTCTATACGCTGCTGCTGTCCTATATCTAAGCATAGTTTGCCTGGTAAATTTAAAGAAATGTTTATCTCTGTCTCCTCTATAATAGATTTCTTTTCTTTTCTTGACATTTAATTGTAAAAAATGTAAATTCTGATTCTGTCTGATTGGTCTTTAATCCTAAAAGAATGACACTAAAACCTTTTTAGTATTTAAGGTAGCTGTGCAGTTTTCTTTTATACAAATGTGATGCCCTAACTTATAGTTTTGGTAGTTTATCTGTGACAATAAGACATTAAAAGAGTCTGCAGGTAGAAAAGTTTCTTGTAGCAGGATGTGAATGTAAAGAGACAAAATTCGCTCAAAGTAACCCTCAACTTATCAGTGAAGAATGTTTCCTATCCTTTGGAGCAGCAGTAAACTTTATACAGCATCAGCAGAACAGACCTCATGTTAAACCTGGATCTCTGTAATAAAGGTTATTCAATAAGTATCTCACCAATGATGTAATGGAGGTTGATGAAAGGCACTGAAATACAGCTTGGACGCTGAACAAGGCCTCCAACCTCTTAATGAATATGACCTCTGAGTCCTTCCCACAATTCCCTGGGGTCTCATTCTCCAAAAAAAAAAAAAATCCCACAGTGTTTAATAATTCCAGGGACTCTGGGGTGAGCTCCAACTCTAATCAATGAACCCCATCTACGGGGAGCCAGTATCCCTGGTGACACCATGGTGATGAGTTCCCGTTAGAACAGTTTTTTTCCCCCCCTTGATGTGGAGCGTCTGTCTGAAGTGGCAAGATGCAGTCATTATGTTTTTCCCCTCCAGTCATGCTGGTAAAGTAACAAACTAAAGACTGAGAGATAGAGTTGAAAGTAATGAAGAAACAAAGGGGGAGGAAGGTCAGGATGAGGAAGGAAAGTGAGAGAGTGATTATTTCGTCTTTATATGTTGCAAAACTGAAAAAGGTGAGAGAAAACGGCGAGTGAGCAGCAATTTGTTTTGGGAAAGTGGGAAAAAAGCTAAAGCACTGGTGGAGGTGGGGAATATTGATAATTTGGAGATGGAGACGTAGCAGTGGCATTGGTGTCTGGGAAAATGTGCAACCAGATTCTGGTTTACTTTTTTGTTTTCTGCCCCTCAACCTGCAGTGACTTTTTTTTCCAGTCCTTATTTTTTTTTTTTAATTTTTGGCATGATTGCTAAATATGTTTTGTGGTTTCTGAAGCCCCCCCCCCCCCCTTGAATTTTAAACCTTGCAAGCATTTGTTTAAGAATGTGCTTTTCAAAGAGTTATGGAGTTCCCTTCTACTCTGTCATTTTTTAGACAAGGTAGGTTTAAAAAAATAAAGGGAAGAGCATTTTCCACTGCTCTTCTCATTGATGAAATGTTTCCTCTTCCTCCTTAATTATTTAGGCCGTTTTCATTGGAGAACTCCCAGTGGCACCCGGTGAGATTTGCATCCTGATTTATTTGTCATATATCCTTTATATCTCTAAATTCTTTATACCTCTCCAGTGGCTCCATGCATCTTTCATGGGCTCCTCAGCAATGTTTGCAGGCCAGATCCAAGCACATTTTACATGTCACGCTGCAGCTGCAAGCTTGCCTATTTCACCTTGGGTGTGTAGGCTGAATGAAAAATTTATTGTCTGATGCCGTTAATTTTTCTCCTCACACCACCAAGTTTTTTTTTGGCATTGTCAGTGTCAAGAGTCACCATGCACCTCACAGGCTGTTTTTTTCCCCCTCCTTACTCTTTGTTCTGGTTTGTGTTGAACTTGGAAAATTGCAAGAGAAGCATCTCTCTGACCTGGAAAAGGCTGTTTTGTTGAGGATGAGTGACTGACACAATTAGGTGAATATGGAAATGATGTGTTGATGCTACCCCAGAAGGCAAGGCAAGTCAAGACAAATTTATTTATGAAGCTCTTTTAACAAAAAGATCATCAAAATCAAACAGATGTGACCCAACTTGCTGTTTGACATACTGTTATTCACTTTTTTAAAGGATCATTCTGGTTAAAGAAAATGAGACAAGAGACCTCACATACTCTTTACTTTACTTTGGCCAGACTGTTATTTATGCCACTGACAGACAAATAAAAAGAAAAAAACAACAACAAAAAACCCCCAGAGGGAGATAAGTTTGTGACACGGTTAAAATGTGACAATACTTTGAACTGGCGTCACAGTCTTTACCCCCACACCACAGAGCATAGGGATAAAGATAAACATGTTTGTAATGGTGTAAATTTAATTCTCCATTTGGCCTCCATCGCAGTTACTCCCACCCACGCAGGATGGAATAAGGGAAAAAGCATCCCCAACTGATTAATTCCCCCAACAGTTATTCCCCTATCTCCCTCTGTCTGTCTCTGTTGACATGCTGCCACTCCGAGCCGTTCCGCTGATTTATATTTCCCTAACACTGGCACAAGCTAAAGCGATGCATATGTGGTGCGCAATGTGGGAAATACTCCGGCCTTTTCCCCTGGATTGAAGAGCAGCACGCAGAGACAGATTGTGATGCGGGAATGCTCCACCGAGCCTTACAATCCCCATCTGCCTGGGCAGGCCATGGATGAGGGAGGGAATGACGGAGGAATGGAGAGACGGAGAGAGAGGAAAGGAGGCAGAATGATGGAGTGGCTATTAAATATACAGCAGGCAGTGAAGAGCATGCAGGGTGTTGTTGGGAGGCTGCATTATGGTGGCGCATCAGTGCTCCATCTCTTCGTTTCTTTTTCTTTCTATTTTAGTTCCACAGCTTCTGGACAGTGTCTGGTCTGTTGCCCCGTTTTTCAGTCTTTTTACTGTCACTCCTTTCCTGACATTCCTTAATTTTTCCTGCAGACTCTTCTTCATTTTCATTAATTTGTTTTCCCTCCCGTTATAATTTCTGCCACCCTTTGTACGGTTCCTTCTTTTTTATTATTTATTTTAACTTGCTTTTATCCTTTTAATTCTTCAGCTTTTATGCTTTTCCTCTTTGCTTTTTCACATTTATGTCTCCTATCCTTTTAAATTTCTTTCCCCTCTTCCTGCTCTTTCTTCTTCTTCCTTGCAATTACTACCTGTCTTATTTCTTTCTTCAACATGCTGCTCATTGGGACAATAAGGCCTACTATATAACATAAATCAACGACGAATCCAGCCACAGAGTATAAATGGAAATGTTTTATTAGAACAAGTCCTCCAGTTCTTGGTGGCAGGATGGTTGATGTGAATTGAGTTGAGGCTAACCTCGATGTTAATTCAACCTTTTATGGAGCGGCTCTGGGAGTGGGGGGTACGGGCGCTGTCTCCAGCTTCGTGACAGCCCGCTAACACAGCTCCACTGAGGTGTCTTTGCCACATTTTCTCCCCATTTGCCATCCAATTCACAGGTCCCTGAAGTACACTCCAAAAAATTGGATGGTAAAACATTGTGAAAACATCCTTAGATGACAGTCGTAGCATGGTGGGGGGATGGGTGGGGCGAGTGAGAGGGTATGTGGGTCATGTATCTGTGTCCAGATCAGTTGGCAGATTTTTTTCCTCTCTTTCTCTCTCTTTCTTTTTTCATTCCGGCAGATTTCTTCATCAGGTTGGAGGGAAGGCGGCCTTCTGTCACGAAACACTGTGTGCTGTGTAGGGTTGGGGGTGGAGATAAGTTGGGATGGGGAGGAGGTGGGTGGGTTTGAGGGGCAGTAAAGCAGCCTGTCTGGAAAACTGTGTTTGGCTATTTTTAATTCATGGGATACCACCTGGCTAATGGTGTTTTTGGATCCGCCGGCTCCCCGCAAGCCCAGAACAGGACTTGTTTCAAATAATCAGGCCTCCACCAAATGCATTGAAATAATTCATGCAGCCTGAATTACGAGCCGTTGATCATAATATTGGAATATTAAAACAGTTCGGAAATGTCAGGTAGCATTAGCATGTGTTGATGGCAACCCAAACAGCTCAAGTGAGTTATAGGCCTTTGGCAGAGTGGATTTTTTTCCCTTCTTTTTCGATTTTGTAATATCCTACACTTCGCACACGAGTTACTCACAAAAATGCAGTCTAAAATTAGAAATATTTATTTTACAATAAACCCTGAAACTAAAACTGCTGCAAATAACTTGATAAAAAACATAGAACATAAGACAGACAGAACTTTTCTTCTGTCAAACATTAAGAGACTCTGTGGTATCATGTGTACCAATAAAGACATATTGCTGTGTCTAAAATTCTTCCTCAGTGGGTTATAACAACATTGTGATGTCAACATTACAGGAAATGTTAACATAGTCATGCTGAACTTACAGTAACCAGCAGGCCACTGATGTTATCCTGTCCATTGATTTCCTTTGTGGCCCTAAGTACTGACGGCTTCAGCTTAAGATAGCATGAGACCATAAAAGGCAGATTGACCAAACACAACATCATATGATTATATGAAATATTGATAAGAGTGGTCTCCTCTCCCATCAGGCCTTATGGACAAATAAATGGACAACTGACCAGCCCTGACTGGACTTGTGTAATGAACTGAGCAGCATGAGAGCTAAACAGCTTGTCTGGTGCAGATAAATATTCTCTTTTTAATCTTTTTATTTTTATTTTTTAAGTATAGTATAATAGTATAATAGATTTAACTACAACAGACTAAGAGTCAAGATGGGCCGACAAGCTTCCATCCTTATACCATAACACAGTTGTTTGTTCTATCACACTTATAAAAAGATTTACTTTTTTCACAGTTCCCCAGTGTCTCTACATGAAATTTAATTAGTGCAAAAATATAAAATATCACGAGAATTAAATTTAGATAGTTAATCAAATATTAATGGATAGACTTACTTGCCAGAACAAGCTGACTTTTCCTCCAGTGGATGTAATTGAAATTGAATTGAATAAATACCTAAATAAAAATAAGTACATATAGAGGCAAATGAAATCTTTTCTAACTATGTTATTTTTCTCTAAGCAATTATTGTTCTGCCACACAAATCCAGCAGCAACAGAATTAGTTGACACTGAACACAACTCATGTTTCATGACAGCTGGATGAGTGAGATGAGAGAAACTGAGGTCTGCAATTATCAGGGAAAAATTACTTAGATTTGTGTTCAAAGAAGATGACCTGCAGGAGAAAATATCTGCGTGTTAAAACCCATAAAGGTGGTGGACACTCACTTTAATGGTTCCTTTTAGTATTTCGTCCAAACCTTTCTTTCAAAATTTTTGTTCACTTAAAAGACACTGATATACAGTACTCAACAAAGCTGTCTTATCAGAGATGTTTATCTTGATTTATGCTGCAGAGAGTGTAAAATCTGAGTAATGAAAGATAAAGTTATCTGTCTAAGCGATGTTATGTCTGTCAAATCGATTCTCACAGCTGTTATCTACAGCTTATCAGAAGCTCCAGCAGTTGTGCAAAAAAATTATTAATTATATATATATATGTATATATATATATATATATATATATTACTATGTTAACTTTTCAAAAAAAAAAAACAGCAGTGATGTCAGATTGATAACCCTTCAATGTAAAATAGCTTTCCTAAACCTATAGACATAAAACTTGCTTAACATAGAGAGAACCATGTCAGTCTTGAATTCAAGTAAAAACAACTACGTTTTCCTTCTTTGACATCAACAGCAACAGCAATTTTAACTTCCCAAAGAGTGTGATTCATTAGCTGCGCACATATTTCAAACGTCGGATGGGGAAAAAGCAGTTTTTAACAAGCCTTTAGTTGTTGAAGGGAATAAGTGTAAGCAGTCTTCCAGCAGCTGCACACATTCCTCTGATGAGACGATAGCGGCTAAGACGTTCATGCAAAGATGCAACCTCACGCTTTCAACTTTCCCAGTCATATGGACGACAACTTTGATGCCATATTAGATGTGAAGCAACAAACTTGATACGGGTATTTACCAACAGAGCCTTATTCTCACTTGTAGGCTGTGCAGAATAAGAGGATTATTTTTGTTTCTTTCTTTTGCTGTCAGGATTTAGGGAAACTACAACTTTTACATTTAATTGTTGTTCTGTTCACTTAGACACAAGACTTCATGCTATAGGGCCTGAATGCCACTAATATAGGGAAGAGTAACTTTGATGGTGTATATACAGCAAATAAAACGGCCCTTCATTTTTAAAGGAATTTGTAGTTACTATGCATTGCTTGTTGGCACATAAACGTGTTTTTTTCACTGGTATCATAATCCATTTTTTCTGGACCAGTCCATTTTTGTCAGATGAGATACTCTAAACAATGACCTACAGGAGTCTGTGGGAGACACCTATTTAAATGATCCAGAAATACTTGACACCTCAATGAAATTTGTGAACTTATCAAATTGTTAACTCATTACTGGTGGCATTTTTGCCCCTGCAATATTAAATATCACAGGCACTTTATTAATTTTAAGCCCCCCTATTTCATTTTGATCCTCATGAAACTCATTTTCTAACACAATTCCAAAAATTTTGAGTAAGAAAATATGACGTTCGATATGTTCAATATTTATCAGAGAGTTAATAAAGCAAATTAAATCAAATTTAAGAGACTTAAAAATGTATCATCATTCTCAATTGTACAAAGTAATCGGTCCTCCTTTCCCATTTCAGCGTCTAACATTTGAAACTTGTGGACACTCACTAACAGATCTGAGGGAAGAGAAAGATGGAAGAGGATGAAGATGAACAGGAGAGGGGAGGGAGAAGGTTGGGATGAGTGAGGAAGGGAGAGAGGGGGGTTGTGGCAGATTTTTTACCTGAAGGCAAAAGCAGGGAGAGGAACCCATAGGTTCAGTAGGGAACAGTCGTGCCCGCCCCAGTTCCAGGAAGGCCCTCTCTGCTGTGATCCATTATTCAGCAACAAGCACAATTAGCCTCTGTCAAGCTATTTTTACACGCTCCGATAAGATAGATTCAATGTACAAAAGAATGTGCAACCCCCCCCCCCCACTGCCCCTCCCACACACCACCACTTATTTATTTATTTGGCACGTTAATGCGTTAGAATGGTATCGATGTAGCTTTTATCCCTTCACTTATTCATCAAGGCTTTGAGAGAGTTTGTTTAGGGCTGTTTAGTGAGGCATCATCGTCAAAGCTGGAGGGATGAGATACGTTAAGATGACTCTCGATGTTATGATATGTGAGTGTAATTTCTGTGTTTGAATGCAGATGGTGATGGCATTTGAAAATGAATTGACCTCAAGGACCTTAATGAGCACTTAGCATCAAATGCAGAATGCTGATACTCAGCCACACTAAGTGCAAGTGCCCATTTACAGAAGAGGCTGACTTTAGCCACACTCGAGATCAAGTCAGATAGTTAGGATGCACTTTTTGGTTGTTTTTGGATGCTGCAATGGCATCTTAAGCGAGTTCTCTTTATATCCAACATGCTTCATAGTTGGCGTGGGATCATGGGAGTCTTCATCGTTAAACAACCACCATTGCCAATGAAAATTTGACTTGAGTCATGCAGAAACGCTCACGGACGCGTTAATGTTTTAAAGTATTCATGTTACGTTTAGTCATGTTCGCCGACTTCCTTCTGTACTCTCTGACTTTCTCCTGTTATAGCGACAGGCGACCACATGAAATACACCCTTACCAAGAATGCAATTACGGATTTCTCCGGGTTTGAACATTGTTGGAAACATTTGGTATCATGTAAGTACACAACTCAACAAAATATATAAGAAAAGTCTAGTTTTGTTAGACACGTTAATGCAGAACGTTTAGCATTTTACTATTTGTGTGCAGTGGGAGGACGGCTTCACCTAAAGCTTGTGTCAGATTAGCTGCCACCATCTCTTTTTTTGTGAACTCTTATTCGATCATTTATTGAAACTTCATGTCTTCCCTAGTTTCAGTCACATTGCAGATGCCTGTGGAGAGATTATAGGTGAACCCAAGCAAGTTTTATCTTTGAAGGAGAATCTCTAAAAACCTGATATTTCACCCAGGGCCAAGCCTTACATCCTGTGTCACATGAAATGTTGTGTGCCTTGTGTGCGTTCTTGTCGCCTTGCATTGCGTCGTCACATCACTTGTAACTTTACACAGAGACGTTGGGTTATTAGTTTAACCCACACCATGATCTTTTCCTAAACCTAAGTAGTTCTGTTGTTTACAATTGTACAATTGAAAACTTAAAACGTTTCTTTTTAATACCTGAAAATACTATGTTTGCTAAGTCAAAAAATATAAAGTAAAACAAATACATGGCCTCTCATGGAGCACAAACCCCAGTCCACATCCACTCAGCCAACACGATTAACTACAGGTTCAGACTTTGTCCCTCTTTATACCATTCCACATGATTTTCTAAGGGTTTTCCAGCAGGAAACTCTTATAATCTCCCAAATGATCTTACAAGGCAGACTATCACTGTCCATGTCCATAGATGTGAGACCAAATATACAAGTTCTATTGAAACGTTACTCAGAGCATGGGCTGAGACTGTCACTGAGCTTGCCAAAGCGTGCATTGCTATGTCCCGCAAAACCACGCCCAACCGGGTGAAATATCAAGATTTTGGTGAGTCGCATCTTTGAAGAACCCAAAAATAGCCACCTATATAAAAATATGCTACCACCAGTACCCAACTGCTCTTTAAGGAGCATTGTGGAATACACATATTGTTTTCATGGTGTTTGAGTTCGAAATATGAAGTTAAAGCCAGCAGCTAGTTAGCTTAGCTTAGCATAAAGACTGGAAACATTAGGAAACATCTAGCCTAAAATCCAGCACCTCTGAAGCGCCCTAATTAACATTTTATATCTTGTCCGTTTAATCCCTCCAAACACCATTTTGTAAACAAAACAATTTGTCATTTTACAGCTGGTTATTTGCGAGGACCTCAAATCTAACTTTCTTCCAGAATGGAATAAGCATAATTACAAAAATTAAATATGTTTTTTCGCTCCAGCACGAGTGTGCCCAGCACTAATGTATAAAATATGTTCAAGAAATAGAGCATTTCTTTAGATAAAGTGTTTCTTAGTGAGAGAATAATCTCTCTCATCAGCACAACTCATGTGGTTAGTGCACTGTGTCATAATTCATGCATTGTAATCGAGAATAAATGTATGATAAGGTTAGGCTGAGGAGCAGAAAGTGCCTGAGTTCTCTTTACATTTTAGAGCTTTATGTGCAAATTCCAGACTCACATGTACAATGTAATTCAGTCCGAATTGGGTCACCTGACATTTCCAAATAGGGAAGGGAACTATTTTGGCTGCAATACTCTTTTCCCAAATGACACTGGCTCCTTTCCCCCTCAATTTCCCCCAATTTACTTCATCACTTCTTCTAAAAACTTTGTATTTGGTCATGGCTTTGGGCCTCAGGCTGTTTTGCTTTTCGTTCTTGAAGTGAGATGAGGTTTTCCTCTGCTCTTGTCATACACTCCCATTTTTTTATTTTTATCTGAGCATCATTTTATCTTAATACATGTTTAATTTGATGAGATAGCAGTTTGGGAGTTTGGGAGCTCCTCTATCTACGATCTGCTTTCACATCCTGGGTCTCTGGGAATAGATTTTCTTATGGTACATTTACTGTCTAAAAGAAGCTGATTTATGATCTCCTGTATGGAGACGGATCAGTTTCCATTTAATGACAGAGTTAGATATACAAGTAAGGCACTGAAACAAGGATCTTGAATGTTGGAAGCCAAATAGGCCCGGACTAAATCACCTGTAGTTTTTAGGGAAATGAGACTTGAGTCCCTCAAACCCTTTTTTCCCCCTGTGGTTTAGTAAAAATCAGGTCTTCCTTCTCTGCCCACATTTTGTTAACTTTGCCTTATACAGTATGTCTTGCATGTCAAATACTTATTATCATTGCTGTGCATGCATGCATGTAATATACATTCAGTCATGTAAGATCTCACAAGCTGACTTGTGAAGCGGGCTTCTAGTGCAGTGTTACTTTCAAGATGAAAAGATATTGCCTGGTCTATGCATTACTAGTGATCTTTCAAGATCATATGCTGCCCTATTAGCATGAAACTAAATACGCAGCATTATTAGCTCTCATTAACATGAGATATTCCTTAACAAGGTTGTTAGCACATCCCAACCGCATGGTTTGACCCCTCATTGCAGGTGCTGTCATTGCACCAGATCAGGCAGGTAATTAGGCTACTTAAATGTGTGTGTGTGTGTGTGTGTGTGTGTGTGGACTGGGGTATTAGTGGGGTTCATTAGCCCACCCTCCTACTTATCCATCCCTTTACCCAACCCCAGTTGATCTTTACAAGACCTCCCTCCCAGTTCATTCTTTGTCCTCTCTCTCTTATCTCCAGCATCGTCACCCCTGACCCCCTTCAGCCTTTTTGACCCCCCCCCCCTCCAAGTAGAGTAGGTGGGGTTAGGGGTGTGTAGGGAGGTGGATGGGTGTATCCATCCGGGGCGGCTGATCAAAGCCCCGAGGATCCCCAGGGAGGACATTTTCAGAGGCAGGAGAGAGGCGAGGGGGTTATTGTGGCTGTTTCTAACCCAGCAGAAGGGCAGCCCCATCTTTAATCCCCCTAATGAGGGAGGGGATCTCACCAAGGCTGCTTTCACCTGTAAAGGGTCCCTAATGTGGTTTGCATGGTGATAACCCTTGAAAGCCATTGGTTTTTTTAAAAAGGGCAGAAGAAGTGTGAGATGTGAGAAATCTCTGGATTTGTACGAGCAGCGTGAAGCATATTGAGGATGACAGAAGCATCAGAAACAACAAAGTGGTCTCTAGAGGCTGACAATATCCTGTGTGTGTGTGTGCAGCAGTGTGTGTTGATGCATGTGTGCCTGTCTTCTGAACCGAGCCTCTTTTTGAAAGTGTTTGTGCACGTTGCAGGCCAAGATGCATCTGTGTGTGTGTGCGTCTGTACAGTATGTGTGTGTGTGTGTGTGTGTGTGCGTGCGTGTACGTTTTCAGCCTGTTATGTGTCTGTGTGTGTTCTATCACGTCGGAGACATGACAGGCGCGAACGCTGATTCAGTCTGGCGGTGGTGTGTCTGAAAGCGCCAAGGAACCTACTGGGAGCAAATGATATTCATTGGTCTTAAACGCTCGGGTTGGCCGGCCGGCCTTGTTGCAACCGCCGGTGTCATGTTACATTATGACCTGAAGATGACAGGGGACGACACTGCTCCAAAAAGAGGAGAGAGAGAGAGAGAGAGAAGAGGAGGAGGAGATGCAAGCAGGGAGGGATGAGGAGTGCCTGCTGCCTGGCTGAGGTCATTTAAAGCGCTAATCCACAGTTTGGTTTGCTAGGCGCATTTGTTTCCACACAGATTCTTGAGTGTAACTTGCTTTCAGACATTTTGCTATATTTTCCATGTTTATTCTATATATTTTATTATTCTTTATGTTTTAGTAGTTTATTTGTCATCTTATTTTCACAATTTATTTAATGTAATTTACATTCTTTTTTGTTGTATCTGCTGTCTGTGAGCTAATCTAAAAACAACTCATTCTGAGGTATATGTTACATACATTACAATGTACACTATGCTGTTTTGGTCTAATAAACTTCAGGTCAGCCAGTAATTAGTATGTCTTTGATTTACTTAAGATAAGTTAAAACATAAATAAAGCCAGTGTAGGGAAATATTGCATCAACAGGGGGCGCAGCACAGCAGTTCAGTGGATTGCTGCTTCAGCTTTTGAGACCATTTCAATACAGCGAGTATTTCACTAGTTATTTACCATATGGAACCGTTTTCCATTTTAATGTATTTTTAGGTTGTCTCTGTATCTGTTGTGTGTGGCTTTTTTCACAGGCGTGTCTCTCCCTTTCTCCTGCTTTCTGTCTGTGTGTTGCTGTCGAACCAAAACATGGTTTTGAGGTCAGTTTGAAGTGTCTGGTATCTCTTTCAGAGCTTAACCTTAAGCTTTTACACCAAAAGATGAATCGGATTACATTTTTAGGTATGATTGTCCATGTACTACTGCTGACAGCAGGGTGTGCACAGTGCCAACAAAAGACACAGCTGCCAACATCTGTTTGGAAGGAGTCTCTCTCTCACGGCCATGTACAAGAGAAGACACTTGTAGTGCCATTGGGCACCTGTAACTTTTCAGAGGGTGTTTGTTTGAATTATGTGATTATTTAATAGTAAAGAAGTACACAGAAGATTAATTGTTATTGGAAATATAGTTTTAGTTTCATCATCAGTGAGTGTACACTCACATACACTCATGTTTCTTTCCATGGTGAGGGATACATGTGGCTCAGGGAGCCTGCACAAGGAAAACAAAATCAAATATGAGTGAACATCATTGTTCATAAAACAGAAAGGAAAAGTACGCAGCTTGGTTGGAAACCAAACAAAAAAGCTTCTGTGCCAAAGAAGAGAAATCTTTATGAAAACAAAACAATGGTGTCAAGCTAAAACAAAGGCAGTGTTTATTGGATTGTGGCACTGAACGGCAGAGGTTTGATTGTGCACAGAGGGGAGGTGGAACAGCTGTGTGGCTTCATAAAGACGAGATGCTGAGATCCTCCATTGTCAGTCCATACCTTGGGCATGGATCGGTTTTGACAAAGCACCATTATTTGCCGTCACCTTGCTAGTGTGGTCAGATAATGAGGATGTTTTCATAGGCTAACAGAGAAACAGACTGAGAGAGTCATCAAATAAAACAATGTCATTGTGCAGCCAGTGTTTGGAGTTTCTGTTGTAGGAAGGCAAAATGAATGGATTTGTCTCTACACTTTGTGTGGTGAAACCGTTTTTTTGTTGTTGTTGTTGTTTTTTTCTGTTGGTTGTTTGTGTCTTTGCCAATGTTGACAGGCTCAGTTTCATTCCCAGCCTTGGCTCGACTTTCTGCCAAAGCTTCTGCTGGAGTCTATTAAAGCGTTGCACTGCAGGACCTATTGCCCGGATTCAGACATCTCTGGACTCTTACATGAAGAAAATAAATGCTTCAATTTACAAACAAAAAAATCTGACTTCACCCTTAAAATATTTTGTGAGTAAATAATAATGGAGATCATTCAGTTTCTATAGTCACATAGTTTTGCTGTTTGTAGACAAGATGCTACTTTTAATTAAAACATATTTAATGACACTCTAAATGCCTCTAATAGAACTTTTTTTGAAAGATATATTCTCCTGCATTTGACTCTGTCCTTACCTAATCTTTACTTTTTACATAGTTTCTCTTGAGTTTTCTGCTTCAACCCGGCAGACTTGACCTCTGCATCGACCTCCAGATCAGTCAGGTGAATGAGCTAGCTCTACAGCTAGCACCCCAGTATCCCTCTCACAGTCTGTGCACGTCTAGTGCTAGCCGTTAACCCGAGCATCTCCTCGGCGCTGCAGCTGTGCTAACATCTGTGCCCTGTGTATTCTTCGTCCGCTCCATTCCCTCCAATAACCTGCCATCCCTCAGATGGGTATGAATAAAGGAGGGAACAATCTGGATACTCTGTTGCACAACATGCTGCTGGGACTGAACACGTATCAATAATAGATTTACCAGGATTCACCTTCTCCTTATAATTTTCTTTTGCATGTAATTTTGTCAATGGGGACAAAAGTATAAAATATACAGTACTGAATATACGTAAGTCCTTCGAGCCTTCTTTTAACTGTAAAAAGTCAAATAAATAAATTGCCTCAAATGACATAACTTGATTCCAGTGGAGCCTCAAAGGCCAACTGCTGTCTTCAGCCTTAAGCGTGTTTAGTTTACTGCATAGCTGTACATCCTTGTACTTGTCTTTTACAAGTTAAGTGAATATGTAGGTTAGGTCTTTAAATGCCATTTTTTAAAAAGTGGCATAGATCATAAAGTGAGTTTTTACAGCCAAAAATCTGGATGAAGCAATAACCCAGTTATCTCCCTGCAAATAGTAATATGTGCATTAGGCAGTAAAAAATGTGAATGAGTTATACACTGTATACGGTTCATACAGTAGCAGAGAACTATGCTCACTAACCTCACATATACACGTGTAGGTGTGGGAATTATTTAAATAGTATCTCCGCACTACAATTCTTTCTTTTTTTTTTGCACTGTACACATAATCACATCACCACATTTTTGCAGACGTATGATTTTAATCCAGGTAATTTTTCCAACATTTCACATATTGTGGAAGTTCAAAATAGGCAGAAGTCTGCTGTATATTAACCCTAACCGTTTCGAACACTGTCCCCTCACACACACACACACACACACACACACGCACACGCTCGCACGCACGCACGCACGCACGCACGCACACACACACACACACACACACACACACACACACACTTAGAATCTCATAACGCATAACTGTCTCAGTGGGTTGTAATTGTGCTTTGAGTGACTCATTAGAAGCAAGGGACCAGACTTTCCAGCAGAAAAGTAGCGAGTCTGAAAGAAGCTGCTCATGGCAGGTTTTACTACGACCTCTCTATGTCGCTTTTGATGATACACTGAGTGGTGGTCAGTGTCCCCGACCTTCTGTGTCACGCACCACGTTGCCACAAGGCCTCCTGTAGTCGTTACTCCTCCATTTCTCTGTTGAATTTGTAGGCAGAGTTGCTGCAGGCTTTTTCTTTCCTTTAAAGGCATGTGAATTAAAGGAGCTTTTATTGTGAATAGAAAAAAAACAACCCTGCAGCTTCTGTTAAATCCTGTTTGGAAATATATAATTTGTTTAAGGGCCAAGAAAACCACTTACACAGCATGATACTGTGCTCTGTAATGTTATACATGCTGAAAAACACTGGAAAAAAAATCCCTTCCAGTTGCATCTTGGCACTGCACAAATTGGCATGTAGGCGGGACCAAGTTAATATGGTGTGAGACTGCTAATGGCTTTATGATTGGATAATTAGAGGAAGGTGGGTAATTAGGAGAGTACTCTGTGCTTGGCTTCCCTGTTGGAGTGAGTAGGAGCAGGAAGACTCCCTGCTGGCTGTTGAAGGGTGTTTATGTGTGTGAGCGGGTAAGTGTGTGTTTTTGGATGTCATTGCTACTGGCTAATAGTATAAATTCTTGCCGTGCCAGTTTAAGATTTCAGACTTTTAAACAGGGCAGTAGTGAGTTGAACAAAGCTAGTACATGTGATTCATACTGGTGACTCATACTGGATGTATAGCTCATGTTGTGTGATGCAGAAGCCTTCAGGGAGTGAAAACCCTCATGCTCATACAGTACTCAATGGACAAGTTTAGTTCATTCATGAGGTTTTTTAATTTTATTTATGTGTTTAAATGTTTGTTGTTATGTTTACTTCTAAAATTTACAGTTTTTTGCGATGCTTTTAAGACTTTGTTCTGAGGAGGACAAAGCTAATTTTATTCCTTATTTGCAGTGATATACAGCAAGGCTGAAACATGACAAAGAAAAACAAAAGGGAAACCAAAAGAAAGAAAATAACCAGAAAGTCAAAAAAAATCTAAATTCTAAAACCAAACCTAATGGTCAATTTTTGCCCTTGTGGCACCATAAACATACTCAGTGGTGAGCCTTATTACGTTATGTTTTGCTAAGTAAGAAAGCAATTAGTCACATAATGACATCACCCAAATCAATAACCACTTTTAAGAGTAACACAATGTCATACTGTACTCCCCATGATGAGAGTATGAGTCAGGAAATTCGCTAAATTTTTTAGAATGTCACATTTTCAGTCCTTTTGGTCACCTTCAGTTAATCGGTCCACCCTGCTGCTTTAAGAGCATGTTTTTATTCCTTGAGAAAATGACTGTAAAGCTAACGACTTCTCCCTCCGCCCGCCCGTCCATCTCCAGACATCATTAAAGCCAGGCTATAGCCCCGGGCTGCACATGAACCCGTTCTTCAAACTGTACACTTTATCCATAATTCAGCTATCTTCCCTGAATTATTCAAGCAAATAGTGGGGAAAATAATGGAGTTCACCGAATCTTACTTACACATAAAACTATTTTAATGTTGATTTGAATTTTTGAGGCTTTCTGATGCGGTGAGGGAGGGGGCTTAAGTAGCACATGTGGCCTCCTTTGCTTCAGTCCTGATCAGGGGCAGGGAAGGATGGGTTGGCTCATAAATGCATTAGCACAGTCTGAAGGTTGTAAATAAATAAATGTTGAAATACACACATATGTGCATGAGCATAAAAATACTGTACATATGCAAAAATACAGCTTTGGAAGCAATTAATATCAAAATATATTTTATATATATATATATTTAAACAGAGTTATAGGGACAATGAACATTGATAAGCATTTCTGTAAATGTGCCAGTTTAGCCATTTTGGGTATTTCTTAACTGCAGTCCCTGGGCACGTGCATCAAATCATCAAATTTTTTGACTGAACATAATCCATTTGTAATAATTATTTCCTTCTAAAAAGACAAGAAAATATTGTCATTAGTATATGTTGAGTACACATGCTGACACAACAACTCTATCTAAATACTTACTGCGTACTGATATGTGCCTTGGCACGGCAGGGCTCCTTCTCTCTATGACCCCATATAGCCTCTCCACATATTAAAAGGGGACAGGAGGGTAAATGTAAAAACGCCTCCTACTTGATACCCTATCAGAAAAAAGGCTGAATTAACATTAGTTGCTTACTTACCATACTGTAAGCCTTGGTGTTAAATCATTTACTCCCTTTGGAGTGGGTAAGGCCATGCAACTTTTATCGCAGGAAAAGAATCAGAATTCCCCGGATAGAAGAAGGGTGGCTCATGCATTAATAAAGCGTACAGTACATGTTAGCACTATAACCTTGCTCATGGGTTTTGCTTTAAGCACAGAGCACATTACTGAGAGGTTTCATACGGTATCATATGAAGGCGCTAAGCCCATGCTTTAAAACAGGGCCTTTGGTGGAGTGGTGCTGAAGTGGAGAAGAATACATCAGAGGCAAGCTCAGGACCTGGGAGGACACACAGGAGAATGTCCTTGGGTCATACACACCAACACACTTCTGGATATTCCCACTTGTGTTTACCCTCACTCATGGTCTTGACTGTCTTTTTGCCTTCAATAACACACATGTATGCACGCAAACAGACGACACTCTGGGCGATACACACTGCTGAAAGCATCTCGTATCATTTGATTTCAGAAAATACTTTAATAAAAATTATTTTTTGTTTCATATGAATGTGACACAATTACTAAACCAGTGACTATTTACAATCCTGCCTCTTAAAAATAATATTCCTATACATCTTATGTGTGAACATATTTTGGAGGGAACATAATGCCACCTGCATTACTTTGTTTTTTAACAGAACTGCAACCTATTCTCTGCCAACTGCTGATGTTGAAACTTAATGAATCTCCAAAACATTTGTTAACAATATATTTCATTTGTTTTCCTCCAGTATTCACCCATAGCAACTAAAGCAGGATTAACATTTTGTTCATTTTTAGTTGCCCAAACATGACCAAATACTTCATACAGAGTTTTAGGGAAAACACTACGCTGATGTGAAGCATGAGATAGGATGTGTTGTCTTATGATGTCTATATTTGACCAAAACCACAATCTTTCATTAACCTTAAAGGTAGATTGTGAACAAAAACAGTCACTGTTTACATTCTTACTTTCCAAAATGCATTATGTATATCCCTGAGGTTAAAAAAATGTGATGAATGTATTTTCTTCCTTAAAAAACACAGAACAGTTTTCCTAACAGTGTGAAAATTACATTGTTTGCTTGGTAGCAGGCTTATTCTTCCCTACCTTTGCATTGCTGTGTTTCTTGGCAAGTTAATTCAACCTGTGCATCAGTGAAATAGTGTGAAACAAAGATTGTGTATTGCATCACCCAGGTGTTTGTGCAGAAATGTGAATAAACAAAACGGGAACCACTCATTAAAACATTGCTCCATAGCGCTGCTAGTGGTCAAAACCTCCACAGGGTACCTCGACGCCTAAACCAGTGATTCCCACCCAGGGGTACTTGTACTCCACAGGGTACTTCTGTAGTTAACACAGGGTGCGTGGCAGGGTTGCAGAGTAGCTTAACTAAATTGAAAAAATAGAATTTCTGATTTGATTAAAAAGTACATCCACATATCGAGTCAACCATAACAATTAATTTAGGTGTTGCAATTAAGAGCGCATGAGAAGTAGTTAGCAAGTGAGCAGAGGAGATGAAATGGTTAGCTAAAAGTAATGAATCCATGGTTTAAACGTAGCTTTAACCACTTCTTGTGGTTGTACACAAACCACAAGGTTCCAATTGGCATCGCCGGTCAACACGCTAAGCCTTCCCTGACACACAACGGGCCCTTTGGCATCCGTGGCTATTGCACTAAGCTTTACCTCTAGCGTCTCAGGGTGACGCGCAAAAGCTTGCGCCCCGTGCATGTTATTCTGACGTACAAGGTCTACGTCACTTTGGTTAAGTTTAGGCACAAAAATCACGTGGTTAGGCTTAGAAAAACGATCAGTGATGTTTGGTTAAGTTTAGGCACAAAACCTACTGGGTTAGCTTTGGGAAAAGACTGGTGACGCTTGATTTGACTGTGTATATTAGGCTTCAGATCAAGTCTCGTAAAATGTTAGTGTTTTTGCATTTTAACTAGAAACAAAATGAACCTCATCCTCCCTGTGCAACAGAAGCACCGTACTAACAAGGATACGTTTCCCACAATGCACCTGCTGTATTTGATCTGCTGCCAACAAACAGCTGTATGCATCGGCCATCAGGTTACACTAGGTCAACAAGGGTTTGCTAAGATGCTGCCAATGCTACTGCTGTCTGTGCTTCCTGGTAATCCAATACTGTAAGTTCTTTTCATTCACCACTTTTTGGCAGTCTTAGAGACACTCAAATATTGAAAACTGAACGTGAAAACCAATCAAACAAACACAATAGATGTTCAAATTTAGTTCAGCTGTGGTCCAAAAAGAGCTCTTGGGGTTTTCATGGCAATCTGTGAGTGAGGGTTGAGCTTGCACCACTCCAGTAGCTATACCTTATTTTTTACCATTTACCTCATGTCTTCTCTCCCCGTGTATGGATGTAGAGGAAGAGAGAGAAACAAGGGACAGGGTCACAGGAGGAATGGAGCGGTGTACACGGGAAGAGCGTGGGATCGAATGACTCGGGTGTAAAGAGCAGCGGAGAGAAGAGAGCAAAGAGATCACAGCAAGGTGGAGAGGAATGACGCCCAGACATGAAAACTAATTTGACACATTTGCTCAGAATTCCAGCACCGTCTGCCACTATCAACACATTTACTCTCTTTGTCTTGTTATCAAGGGAGATGAGGCCTCTGAGGTCTAGCATAGGTCAAAAAAAGGCACATCAAAGAAGGTGCTTTTCCAATAGAGGCACATTTATATGAATGAGAAAGAAAGATAAGGATAAGGAAAGGTGTTGTAAAGTGCAGTAATAATGATATTACATTATAGATACATTTAAAGGCCCTCTTAACAAATATAATCAGTGATGAATGCTCGATACACATTGACTTTTGTCCTGTCTGAATCCAGATGTGGATATGTTTTTCTATTTAAAGCTACCATATCCAGCCATTTACTTTGAGTCAGTTGCCTGCTTGTACCTCCCCCTTTGCCTTCATAGGATCAGATTCATTCTACAACGTTTATAATGCACTCTGAAGAGCTGTCTATATGACCAGTTTTGCAAAAAGTACCCAAAAGTCATACTTGTGTAAAAGTAAACATGGTAAAATATTGCTTTGGTAAAATTTAAAGCCATCAATATGGATAGTTCTTGATTAAAAGTATTAAATTATCTGATAATAAATGTACTTGAAAGTAATTTTGTAGCAATAAATGTACATTCACATTCATCTCCCATCATCAATGCATGTTACTAACTTGACATCTTCCCTGGAGTCTTTGTGCATTCTTGTCCCGCAGGTTCCCATGGACCATGGTTGGACCTACTGTTGTGGTCCTGCTTGACGCCCACTGCTGCTATTATTACTAGTCCTATCTTTTAGTCCTTAGTCCTATATTTAAAAATAATAGTTACTAAAGCTATTACTATTATTAACCGTAGTAATATTTCTATAGCGGTTATTGTAGTTGCATCTCTATGCATCTCCCTCCCTCCCCCTATAGCCCCCCATCAGTTTTAGTATTGCTAATTTTTAACTCACTGACTGACTTTATACATGTAAAGTGTCATGAGATAACTTTTGTTGTGAATTGGCGTTGCATAAATAAAATAAAATTGACTTGACCCTACAACACCCACACCCTTATCTTTCACTAATGCACATCTGACTTCACTGACTTTACTGGCTTCCACACTATGTGTTGTAAATATTTAGTTTTGGTGTTTTCATTTCATTTGATTTTTGGCCTGCCTTGGATCCGATATCAGCATTTCTCCAATAGAACAGCCTAAAAGGCAGGCGAGGGTCAAAACCAAGAATCGGTCCAGCCAGGGCAAACAAATCCAAAATGGGAAGAGGCAAAATCCAAAAGCATAAATAAGGTCCAGAAAGGAGTAAGGTGAACAAAACTCAAAACAAAAGCACACTGGATAATGCTAGAACAAAGGTACACAAAGTAACACAATGAACTGGCAAAGACGGAGGGAAGCACACAGACTTAAATACACAAGGAAGGGAAGATTAACAGGACACAGGTGAAACTAATCAGGGTGAGCCAGACAATCATAGTGGAGGGAAAAAAAAAACAAAGACAGGAAGTGTGAAGTGAGGCAAGACACACAAGGATAGAAACAGTAAAAAAGATAAGAAAATCTCAAACCATGACAGAATGCCCGTACAAGATTTAATGGCAATCCATCCAATAACTGCTGAGATATTTCAGTCTGGACCAAAGTGGTAGACCAACTGACTGATATTACCATCCACAGGGCCGCTAACGTTGCTAAAAAATGACACCAGAGACTGTCTCGGATAAAGCTCTGTGTCACCAAACCAAATTCTTTAAATAACAGTATTAAAGTCTTGTAAGGTCATTACACAGTACAGCACAGTACTACCCAGACCAGAAATCTCTAAGTTGCTGGTGAATTCCAGGACTGATTACATCCCGACTAAACCTGGAGGGGCTTTGTTACTGCAGCTACACGTTATCACTAGCAGAGCCTCCTTTTATCAACCTTTGTCTCCAATAATGAGTTATTCAATGTGAAATGTTAATCACTAAACACAGGGCCGAGTGGCTTTCAGTGCTGACCCCATTCTGATTGAACTTAATAACAATTACTGTAGTTCTCTGTAAAAGTGGGTTAAGAGAAAATTAGGTTGTACAGTGGCAAGCAACTCAACTATTAAAACAAAGGAAAAGCCATTGTCCATGTTTGAGAAATAAATCACAATCAAGCTTTTCTCTCATAACGATGTATCAATCATGATGAGGCAGGTTGTTATTTTGTCATGCTGTCAGTCGGGGCAAACAATGCAATGACATTATTTATACAAGACAAGATTTTGTTGTTGCTGTAATTGCTTGAGTAGGTGTACAATTAACATTCTTGAGTGTGTGTGTGAGAGTAATACAGATAGAGGATGTGTGTTGGTAGTGTGTGGTCAATGTGAGTGTGTGGTTTACTACCAGTGGATGATCGACAGCTATTTTCTCCTGTTTGTATGGCTCTAAATCCACATGTATCTGCGTGAATTCAGCCCTGTGTGCCTCTTAATGGCAAAGATCTTCTCTGTTGGCTCAGCTATGAATAACAGGAATTGTTCAACCCACTCCCCGTCTATTCCCTTTGTGCCCCTGCCAGCTGGCATCTGGTGCCCGCTGACAGTAATATTCACCCCTGCCTTGCCATCATGTCCCCTCCCTATGCACGCACGCATGCCCGCACGCACGAACGCACGCACGCACGCACGCACTGCTATATATCTGTGGTCGCATGACCCTCCAGCTGTGTCCACATGATTCCCCAGTGACAGTGTACGCTTATATACACTGCGCTTTGTTCATGCACACGCACACAGGCACATTCACAAGGACATTCACACACATACAGTGCATATAATATAAAGTATGTAAATGTATACACACATACACAGCTGCCATAAAGAGGTCTACTGAGATGTCACACTCCATACTGTATACCAACCAGTAAATACACAGGCAGCTACACAATCATGCGTATTTGTGAAGCCACAGACAACCTTTCGCACACACATGCACGTGTGCGCACGCACACACACACACACACACACACACACACACACACACACACACACACACACACACACACACAC
>JBBPCS010000573.1:5105132-5116287 GCA_037974645.1 Hollardia meadi | reverse complement strand
ACACACACACACACACACACACACACACACACACACACACACACACACACACACACACACACACACACACACCCTAGCACATAGCCAGGTCGATTATGACAGAGTCTAAAAAGTTTGGATGGTACTTTTTTGGAGGCAAATTATTGATTTGTGCAATACTATAATAGTTCAGATTTAATTTGGTCAATACAAATGGATTTCTCGTTATTCACTGAGTGTTTGCGTGCACGTTTAAACATCTACATTTCCTTGTGTGCCCATGCGCAAGTGGATGAATGTGTAAATCTCGGAGCATTTTGTGTGTTTAGGAGTCTTTTACCTTTTACACCTGTTTGTGTGTGTGTGTGTGTGTGTGTGTGTGTGTGTGTGTGTGTGTGTGTGTGTGTGTGTGTGTGTGCTGGCCTGTGGAGCTGAGGGGGGCTGAACCCTCTGCCCTCAGATTAGCCCCTGGTTGATAGGATTAGGCTCTAATGACTGGGACTTGGAAGACAAAGGGAGTTTCTGCAAAGAGGCTTAGATATGGAAGAATTAGCAGCAACCTTCCATTGCTCTTTCTTGCTCTCTTTCTTGCCTTTCTCCTGCCTTGTTCACTTCTTCTGTCCCTCTCCTCCTTTCTTTATGACCTTTCCTCTCATTGTCTCTTGCATGCACACTGTCTCTGGATCTCTTGTAACCCCCCACTGCTTTCTTCCAACTGTTTCCTTCTGGTCATCCGAAAGGATCAGACAAGTGTTAGTGACTCACAATTGTTATATGTAAATAAACATTTCCAAAAAGTTTTAAGGTACAGACATTTGTCTTTATATTTAATGTTTAAAATTCACATGTACAATTTCAGAAAGAGCCTAAACCTCTACCACATTGTCGTACCTGCTAGCACTCTGGATTTTATTGGCATTTGGTATGCACACCAGTTTTGATGTACAATTTGAATTTAGATTAGGTCATTAGATTAGGGCTCAAAACATTGTGCACTTTTTAATATATTAAAGAAAAAAACTGAACAGGAACAGATGACTTTTTCGAGACCTATGAGATTCCTCACATTCACTCCAGAAAAACGATCCAAATTTGAGCTCACAAACATCTTGAAGCTCTTTGATACGACTCAGTGCCGTCAAATCACCTTCAATACCGAACAGTGCTGTAGTGTCAATAGCTCTTTTTTGATAGCCAGCCTTATTAGTGTCTATGCTAAATGGTCTGATGCCCAGAGGCCCTGCTCAGGTTCTAATTGCCCTGGTCTCAGATGCTCTCTGAGGGTGAGCACCAGCCGAGACGCAACACAACAACTGCAAAAGAGAGGGATTTAAGAGATTTTCTGCCAGCTTGAAGAGAGGAGAGCAACTCCTTTTGGTTGGGACTGAGAGGCTGCATGTGTGTTTATGTCTGCAAAGATAAAACCATTGGTGGATGGAACCATTAGAAGAGTATTGCTCAATAAGCCTTGGTACTTTAATTTGGAGCAGAGTGTGTCTGTCCTGTGTGAGGCGCAGTGCAAGGCCGTGTTAGCAGTGCCTGTGAAGAAGGAAAGACAGTGAGGGGAGAACCATGGACGAGCCCAACATGAAGGAGGGTAGGGTGGATATCAAGATTTGTTTGGGAAGTCATGTATGGTGGTGTGAGTCTGAGGCCCGATTGTTAGTTTACTGAGCCCCAGCTGGCCTCTAATCTGACTGACTTTCATAAACCTGGCTGGGCAGAGCAGGCAAAAGCACTGGCATTAGCATGAAGGAAGCACTGTGAGGTTGTCCACAAGCCAAACTCCTGTCATTCCTAATCCAGTTACTGAGCTGTTTATTTACTTTGTTGCCAAAGTCATGGCCTTAAGTTCATCATTTCAAAAGAATTAACATTTATATAAAGGGCCCTATCTCTATAAGTGCTACAGTTGTCGAAGCCAAGAACGTAAGTGACCAGCTATCATTTAAAAAACACTGTTTAATTTTGGACTTTTAGTAACTCCGTTGCCACCTCTAATCTCATTTTGGAGTAAAACTGTCCCAAATGTTCCCGGAATAGTAATAAAACACACAGTAAGTGACTAATTAGTGAACTAATGTGGCCTGATGTGTTAACACTTCACTTTGATTCTCAGTAAAAAAAAGTTCAAAGCCTGGATGTGAACAAGGGATCTGTGAAACAGCCTCAGCGCACATGTCTGAGGCTGCCGCATGCAGAAATCCTCAAAGCCAAATCAACTGCGTTTACAGTGTAATAACGGTGACATCATGCAGTTTTCCTAACCATCCCCTGAGTTATGTTGAGTCCAATTTGCCCTAAAATGCTTACATACACACACACACAGCACACACACCACAGTCAAATATATGAACATGCGCACACACACTTCTCCCCTGCATTGTACACTCGCAGCCTGTTGGCTTTTATCTTGCGCTGGGCACTAGATGAGGACCATATGCAGCCCCAGTGCAATTATAGTGTGGTGAATTGGTAGAACAACAAGAGGGCGTTTTAACTGAGCAGTAAATGCAGGTAAGGGCCTTTATTATGCCAGATCAGGTTGCACTGATGTTGTCAGCCGCAGACTGGCTCTCAGATAGGCCGCGAGTGGAGTATTTTTCGCATGTGTTTCACGATAGATATGCAGCCGTCGTAAAAAAATTAGAGGAGACGCTTACCTGCGTTACTTTGAGGAGCTTTTAGGTTAACAAGGACAGACAATGTGACTTTCTGCAAGAGTCCGTGTCACGCATGCACACAATTTACCTGTCCGAATGTCTGAGGGAAATTGCATGTGATCCGTAATGGTTTTGGACATTTCACCCCACCAGACTCTTTTTTTCCCCCTTGTTCCTGATAGGTGAAAGGTCAGCCGCTAAAATGTTTATGCGTAGCCCTGTGATGTTGACTCCATTGGGAGACTCAACCCCCACCGCTCCTAAGTCAATGGTAGGTTTTGTATTTCCACAGGTAGGAACAATGAGACGTTACAGGTCAAAAAATATATTTGCAAATGATTTTCGCACTAACTCTCATGAGATTTGTCACAGATGTGCAGGGGCAGAGAAGTGCTTTTACTTATAAATAGCAATAGTTCAATGCAAAAGAAGTCAGCATGTAAAAATTTACTTCAGTAAAAGTGCAGAATGTTTAGCATCAAAATATACATCAGGAACAAGAAGTAAAAGTACTCCTTATGCAGAAAGGACCCTTTCAAGTGTTTTATTCTTATGTGATATTGGCTTAAGTTTTCATCAAGCAATAATCACGTCTCGGTAGGACTTCACAGACTATGAAACTGCAAAAGGAGGCAATCCAGCAACATAAAACATTGTTGGATTTGTGTTATTGTTGCATGTAAGCAGTATTTTATTTTTATAGTTGGTCGATATGGGATTAATTTGAGCTACTTTATACAACACACTTTATTTTAGCTATAAAAATTCCTCATTTTATTTGTTGATCCTGATGCATATTTATATTTAAACATGAACTGAACATACAAAGTAACTAGTTAAGTAAAGCTTTCTAATATACTGTATGTAGTGGGGTAAAAAGTACAATGTAGATATAAATGGATATGAGAAGATGTACCTTAAAATTGTCAAAATACTTGACTGTATGTGCAAAGTTATTCTCCACTACAGATGGTTTGAGTGAATTATGTGAAGTGAGTCAACAAAGTGAGTCTGATTTATTTCTAAATGTGTCTTGTTTCACTTGTATGTATGTATTTATATGTTACTGAGTTACAGTATGGGTTGTCCTGATCCTCTCATCTGCCATGCAGGAACCCCTGCCACAGTGGAAGCTCTGGTGGTTTGGTGGTGAGGAGCATATGCAGGCACAACGTAATCACTGCAAACAAGTCGATCCAGACCGATTAGCTCTGTCTCTTTCTGGATGGAAGTCGTGTTCTTTCCCATTCAGAGAGCACAAGTGGTCAGCTGCAGCTGCTCTGTTTCTCTGCTTGTTGAATTACAGCATTATTTAGAGACCGTTTTTCAGTTCAGTTATGTTTGTTCAAAGATCACTAATCCAAATCTAATTGATGTTATATGACTTGGGCTAAGTGATGACCTCATATCATCAAAAGTTTTCAGGGACAGAAAAAACCCCATCTTTATCTAATTTGATGACTGTATTTTTGGGTTTACAGTATCTAATTTTTTTCATTTTTGAAAAATATTTAAAAATCTAAGAGTCGCAAAATTATTTTCCTTGAACCTTGAAGTCAAATCATTGGTCAAATCAAGTCTGTCAAGTTTGTTTGATGGAGATCTTTTTCACCTCTAGAAGATTTGTGAAAATTAGGTTTTGTTGTATATTTGTGGAGGCATTTACTTAATGTAAATGTCCACCATGTTGTGTATGTGTATGGAAGCAATAAAAACAAATCACTCTGCTACAAGCTGCTTATAAAGAGCGTGTTACAGTGCAGGTAACAAAGTGTTTTTGGAGAAAACTCCTCTGATTTGAACAGTTTTACCCTCATAGAAGACTGAACTTTAACTTTCTTTTGAAAACACATAACACGTCGACTATCTCAGATGAGACATTTAATTTCTGAATTACATAACTAACATATAAAGAAGTACAAACAACCACTGTTTTAAAAGGTTTTATATGTAACAGTTGATGGTAAAGATTGCAGCTCCTCTGCAATTCAGAGTATCTTAATGAAAATGTAATGACTTTTTTGTTTGTTTGTTGCAGTATATAAGTCTGTTTGGATAAAAGAAATCTTCAAATTCACAGGTTCCTTCTGCGTTTAGAAAATCAAGGATGAGGCAAAAAAAAAGTGCGAGGGAAGAATAATTATCCGAGGCAGGTGTGGTACAATGTGTGATAAACAGAGGAGGAAAGAAAGAGCGGCAGAACAAAGGGTATAAAGATAGAAGTGTCAAACATTAACGCATGCCAACTCATCTGTTGTCTTTTGATGGTTATGACACTTGTGATAATTAACAAAAGCTAAATGGAATAAATTTACATCAAATCTCGCCGCCTTGTTTCTTTGACAGTTTGCACATGGGTTTAGAAGAACTTTTCACAGACAACAAGTTTGTGTCTCATTGTTTGAAAAGCCTTGGTGTTTTTTTTCTTTCTTTCTTTCTTTCTCTCAGGAGTAGAATAATTGCTTCCATTTATTGCAGCAAAGCCGCAGTTTGCGCATGGCAGCACCGGCCTTCTGTACTTGAACGTACTTCTGGCATTCATTGTTGTGAGAGGAATTTATGCTTTGAAAGCTTCTTTATTACGATCCAGCTGGGTCATACAGTATACGGGGAAACTCAGATGAGAGGATGTGACCACTGACCTCTTGGTGAACTTCGGTGGAGATAACTTTGTTTAGGAGAGATGGCTGTAGGTTCACCAGCAACCGCTGTAGTCAATCAGTATGTTTGGTAATCTGATTCACTGCTGCCAAAATGGATGGGTGCCCCTTCTCTGAACTGGTGTTCGAGTATCTGACCTGACATGTACATATAGATTTATTTTGAAGTCCCCATTGTAACTATCACCAAACCTGACTTTTACCTTCAGCATATTGTCAAGGTGTCTAATTTCTCTCAGAGGCAAAGACAGACCTAAACCCTGAGACATGTTTAGATGAACTGCAGATCATTCAACCAGCTGACCAACACATGGAGAACAAGTTCTTTCATTATTTTTTTAATTTTGAGTTTGCTATTCAAGTCAGTAGCAGACTCCTGCCTGAATACATGTCAGGCAGGGTGACTTACACTTCACAGGCTGTGGACTTTTACTCCGGGATTACCTGATAATGCCTGGTCCTCAGTTCTGCAACAGTCAAGTGCACCCGAAGGAAGCTGAATCTGATGATCTTTTGAGCTTGGCATTCACATAGATTAAAGAAATATTTAGTTCAGTTCATTTTAGTTCAGCTCAAATAGATGAATAAACAAAGCTATTCATTAACTATTAATTTTTTTAGCCTGACTGAAACGCCCCCACTTTTTTATGACTTTCATTGAGATACTAAAAAGTGAGTATTGTGAGGTGGTTTTGAGGCGTGTGAGTGCGTAAAGTCCAACTGTGCTTTCAGGGTGACCTTGCGTTTACTGCATAATGGGATCAGCCACAAGCCAAACGCTGGTTGTGGTTAAGGCTTTTATACTTTACCATCCATCATTTAGAGGAAAGCTTATACTGTGAAAATCCAACCGAAGTCAATGTGGAAAGGAAAACGTAAGCACATTTGCTTTTATTTGTCTTTTCTTCTGCAATTAGGTACCTATAATTTTAAGTAAAGAAATATCCAGAAACAGCATGTTGGAGGTTCTTTTAAATCCTTGGTTATCAGAAGAAAAGTTCTCCTGTTGACCAACAGCAGAGGTCCTCTGCATTATACTGAATCACAACGTTAAGAAACTGTTATTTTAAATGTATATTGTGGACAGTGTTAAAAACCTGCAGACATACTTTAATTTGTTGCCTATACATACTTTATTTATTTTGAGCTAGAACTCGCCTTCATTTTTGTTTTTTATATTATTTATTCAATAGTTTAATACATGAAAAAAAGACTTTAAACACTGTCAGGTACTCTATGAGAGATTGCAACAGCTGTATTATTGAATTATGTACTTCAGTAAACATGTCCCACACCAACTGATGGTACATTTTGAATCAAATCCCTTCATATAATTCCCTTATAGCTGCTGTTTCTCCACCGGGGTTTGCTGGTTTATTACCACTAGCCTGTGCTGTGCTCCCAGGCCACTCTCTCCACTCCAGCCTAAACTCACACCCATCCAGGAAAAGATGAAACTTCACACCTCCCCCCACCCCTCCTGGTTTTATAGCTCGACCACAACACCCAGCCTTTTCCACTTGTTCTCTCCTCATCGTCATCCTTCATCTCTCTGCTTTGCTGCTCTCCTTTTTTCTCACTTCCCCTCCCTCCCTCCCTCCCTCCCTCCCTCCCTCTCCTTCTCTCTCTCTCTCTCTTAGGTGCTGATCAATTCACAGCATCCCTGGAAGGTGTGAGAACCCCAGACCCCACCCCATCGTCACCCATCCACCCACTGCCACCCTAAACGATGCAACTGGCCGACACGATACCCCTTACCCCTTCCGTCAGCCAAATCCTTTATCCATGGATTTTTTTTTGTGGGGGGCTGGAGAAGTTCATGGGAGGATGAACTTTTCTTCGGTTCTTCCATTTCTCCTCCCGTCCTGCTCTTTTCACTCCATCCTCTCTCTTCCTCCCTCAGCAAAAGTGTCTGCGACACCATTAGCACACCTGAAATAATAGCACCGGTGACAAATGCTGCAGGAAGGGAGAGAGAGAGTTAGAGAGAGAGGGAGGGAGGTGTGTGTGATAGAGTGATGAGCTCCCTATCTAACTGTGTGGGTTAATTCAGATTCAGCAGCCTTTCAGAGTAAAAGTGGAGCTGATGACCCGGTGGCCAGTGGCACAATGTGAAAATTGACTTGGCAGTATTCAGCACAGCTATAATCACAGACCTCTGCTGTGTGTGTGTGTGTGCACGTTTATGATTCTATATACGTGTGCATCTAATTTCACACACTTCTCACCGTATAGGAAAGCAGCTGTTCATCACATATGTATCTATAGGTGTGATGCAGTGATGTCAGTGTGGCTGTCACATCCAAGCAGCTCTTGGATCTGTTCAGGATCCGTTGTTTGCAGTTCTTTATTATCAGTCCACATGTTCACATTAATGCAACACCTACATAGCAGCAGCAGTTTTCTTACTTTAAATGACTTTTATATATATATATATATATATTAAAATATATAGAGGGCAGTTATTGTTTTACACTTAGTGACATCTAGAAAGGGATGTTCTTTAAAAAAGAGCTTGTGCACCAAAACTTAATCTAAGGCTTAAGTCTTTAATGTTTCCATCTTCTGAGTTTATGGCTTTATTATATAATTTGTTTATGACTGAGATTAGGAAAAACTCAAGGGTCATTTTTAGCAAAAATGTCACTAATGCAGGAATAGAAATGAGCAGATCTCCTTATGCTTAATGTAGTTTCAGATCTATAATAAAACAAATAAACAAATAAAAAAGTCTAATAAAACAACCTCATAAATAAACACACTGGAAATTTGCAATAAAAAAGGAAACGCCAAACGACGACCAGCACTATTATATATTTTATTAGCATGTTAAACGATTGACATGAACAAAGAGAAGAAATATAATTAAAACAATCAGTTTCTTTATAGGTTCAGACAGTAAATTCTGCAGCATGCTGAATAGAATAAAAGTACAGAGAAAACGTTTAAAGTGGATTTATATTGTTGGTTTTTTATTTTAAATTTATTTTACTTTTTTTATCTTGTCTGAGTAATACTCTTCATCTGCCTTTCTGCCTGCCATGTAATTTCCAGCAGCTCCGGTAGAAGGCGCAAATGATTAAGCATTAATGTGTGTGAGAGGCGAGAGCAGCTCAGATTAACATTTGGGCCAAACTGGAGGATCCAGCAGAAGTGAAAACTCCCAGAGGAAAAAGTCACACTTGGTAAAAGCTTTAGCTGATTTCATGGTTTGAAATTAATATTGCGATACATTATATTAGGCCTGTTGTCATTATATCAACATTTTACTTCACTGACCACAAGCCATAGTATTTACCATGATATTTTTGGGGCCATGTAATTATACTCCCGAGATAGACCCATTATTAAAAAAAAACAAAAAACAAAAAATCCATCCCATCACCCTGTTACAATAATTTGAGACAGACTGTGTATTAAAATATTTTCAACCTTTATCAAACTTTCATATATTTGTAATTTAATTAGTAAATGATGATGGAGAATCGGGACATTCTGTGCGCTTTTCTTATAGCCTATACGACACTGGATACGCCAACCTCTAAAATAAATATTTTAAGCAAGATAAAAATCATTTGCTTGTACAAAGCTGCGCGCATCTTTTTTTTTCCTGACTGAATAATTTCAAATCAGAGCTCACGTCGCCTAATTGCGCCCGAATGAATCCGGCTGGGTTATTCTGACAGGCGATAATATAGGCTACTAGTAGTTTCATATAATTAGATAAGCTGTGAAAACTTTGCAGCAGGTCTTGTCTGTCTGCATTCGTGCTGTAGCAGTGACACAAAGCAGAGAGACTTGGTGTCCTTTGCAGATCCCAACACGTTTGGGCGCAGAGCTGCGCGGCTGCAAAAAAAGTTTGACCTCAGTTTGACTCCTCAGGCTGCCAGCTACCCCTCGTTTCCTCAAACAGCGACAGGAGAGCTGAGATAGAGGCACGGGGTCTCGGACACAGATGAAGTTGTTGTTTTTATTTTTACTCAAGACTTGCTATACATATTAAAATGAATATTCAAGTTTGCATTATTAATTACAACATTCTCTAAGGCCGACTGGTAGTGACTTAAAATAACTTCATGCAACAGATGGAAATACGCATCTTAGACATTGAATTTTTGCAGGCTGCGTGTGTTTTTATAAACTACCATAAAGGCTGCAACTTCTCTTTGTCTCCAAACAGCGCAAGTCACTGCGCAGAGGCCGTTTAATAACACCTCCATTTGTTTCGGCAGTCAAACATGCTGTCAATTTACATTCAGCCGTTTGAAAGTAATGCCTGCTGATTTTAATGAAACGAATCACAGCATTACCGTCATCGCAAAGCGGATTAAACAGAAATGACGGTATTTGCCACCCCCCCACCCCCGCTCTCTTTCAAGATGCCAAAATGCGCTGACCCTCAGGAAAGAGCAACTCCACGAGGGAAAGTGCAGCTCCAGTTTGCTTTTATAGACGCTAATTGGAGTGGCTCAATTGCTTTATAATACAATTGCAGTTATTTCACAGTGGTCAGGCGCTGAGGTCTCCTTTAATGTTAATTTAGCTTCGCTTTTTTCTCAATGACCCTCTAAAATTTAGTGTGCCCCATGGTGTAGTGAGCTATGTAATCCTGTTTGCATTTCACTAAATCCACAAATTTAGCTGAAAGTGAATTTAACCAGCAGCTTCTCCTTGATTTAAAAATAAATTCCCTGCATAAAATATCTCAGTGACATAATAAGATTTTAAATAACGCAATAAACCTTAAAGTAAAAAAGACAATGGAGAGAATGAGAGCTACTCACCAATGAATAATTGACTTAAATTCGACGAACTTTATCCCGTTTATTATTTGCTCCGATATCTCTGTGCGTAAAAGTCCGTGCGTCCTGCGCAGTTTCTTGGCTTCTCTGCTGTTCGCGCCCAGGAGCCTCGCCAGCCGGACTGCAGGATGCTTTGATGATTTCATGTCTGTAAATTTGTCTCGTCCGTTTCCACCGCTCGGGTTTTACCACAGGAATCACCGCTGAATATGTGAAGCCGCATTATCATGTTTTGACATCGTATCTGGCACCGGGGGCAGATGATGGATGACTGGACGCGCTGCACGAAAAAAAAAAAAAAAAAACTTTAAGCGAGCTGTGACCGAGCCAGCAACACCTTATTAGCATAATCAGAAGATAATGAGACTCTTTTACACACTCTGTCCACGTGTGATAATAAAAGTTAGGTAAACCTGTTGGGTGATCACCATGTGGAAAACAAGCACAAAACTGAAAGTCAACTGTAACTTCTGCAAATCCTCCCCTTTAAACTAATTATGTTCATGTACTTTTTATATTACTCCACAAGCCATGAAACATATCATAAATATTTTATGCAGATTTTGAGGTATTAAAAAAAACGTTGATATACTAAATGAAATAAGATTTTATTTTACCCATTCATATCCCAGCGAGGAATCAATTAGGACGAGATAACGCCGTAAATCCAATTTTGTTAATTTACATTCACACATTATTTAATTATACCAATACTTTCCTTGAAATTTCGCGAGAAGTTTCCCGCAATAAATTACAGTTCATCAATATTTGACCACATTTTTAAGGTTTCTGCACTGCAAACCGTGAAAGTCAACTGAACGGTTCACTCGAAAGAGACACAAGTTGAATTTAATAACTTGATCTGAGAGAAAGAAAGTCGACAATATCTTAATCTAAGTGTAACTCTGGTTTTGGGGAAGTTTAGTCAGAGTGTGGGGGGCATTAATAAGTAATTCAGTTAAGAGATTAAGATTTGTGTGTGTGTGTGTGTGTGTGTGAAAGAGAGAGAGAGAGAGAGAGAGAGAGAGAGAGAGAGAGAGAGAGAGAGAGA
>JBBPCS010000573.1:5037401-5047723 GCA_037974645.1 Hollardia meadi | reverse complement strand
CTCTCTCTCTCTCTCTCTCTCTCTCTCTCTCTCTCTCTCTCTCTCTCTCTCTCTCTCTCTCTCTCTCCCCACACACACAGTTTGTATTTTGCCTTTTGGCAAGTTTCAGAAGTGTTGCAAAGCCAGCCAGAGTCAATGAGTTCATGTATGTTTTTCAAGTGGCCAACATTTCCTCTCTATAACTCTGACAGGCGAGAGGCACCTAGTTGTCATGGACACACACATACACACTAAACACACGTAGACACTGAGCTCTTCTCCAGTTTGTGTGTTTGTGTGTGTGGTTACCCAGCCTGTCGTTCCACTCTGTAAAACCAGCTTTAGTGGCAGATTCATGGCTCTCTTAATGGACACTGGGCTCTTGGATAGTGGAACAACAGTGTGCGTGTGTGTTGTGTGCTTATATACTTTTATGTGTGTGCAGTAATGGGGATTAAGTGACTCCATGGCCACTCTCAGTCTAAAGCTCCTTTTAAATTTCACACTGTTTTTCTTATGTTTGCCTCCATATGTGGCACTCGATCCAACTAATCCACCTCATGTTATCAGCAAACCAGCATGTACTGTACATGTGAATGTGTGCCAGTGGGTGTGTCTGCACATAGCTGTGTATGCATTTGGAGATGGTTCAGGAGCTATTTGCCTGCCAATAAAGAGGTACATGTATTGCTGACTAAAAACACAGGCCTTCTGTCTAATAACAGCCTAGCTGCAGCACTCAGGTGGTCATGTGACTCTTACATGACCTCACTCCAACCTAACTTTACCCGTGTGTTTGTGTGTGTGTTGCATATTGTTTTTTATGTGTCTTTGCATGTGTGAGCATGCATGTGTGTTTATGTCTGTCACGGTGCCACAGCTAACCCCAAGGTAATATGTAAGGTACCACATCTCTGCAGACCTAATACTGTAGAATGAGGTTGGGAAGCAGAGAGGATCATGGGACTGAACAGTGCATGTTTTGTACCTGCAACATGAAGCTATTTGCAGCCATTTGGTTGATCTGGGCAGCTTTAGAGAAAAGTGTGAGTGAGAATGATGTGGACAAGTGAGTACATGTAGCAGGATGAGTGCCTTCAGTACATTTATAATTCCGTGTATGCATGAAGGTGTTTCTACGCGTTGAAAGCTGCATAAACAAATAAAGCATAATACAATTAACCCGTTCTCATCCCAGCTCGTCACATATCACACTTATCCGGACGTGCAAGGTACCCTTTGACATCGCCAGCCGACGTGCTAAGCCTTCCCTGATGCAGAATAGGCCCTTTGGTGTCTGTGGCTGACGCGCTAAGCCTTCCCTTTAGCGTCTCACGCCAACGCACAAAGGGTAGCACCCCACGCGTCTTTTCCTGACTTTGGTTAGGTTTGAGCACAAAACAGTGGTGAAGTTGGTTAAGTTTAGGCAAAAAAACCCCAAAAAACATGTGGTTAAGTCTGGTTACACTGGTTTCAAACGGGATGCGAACCTCCAGGGTTAAAGTCATGTGTGACCGTGTACGTTGTGCTACTTCATCTGTTCAAGTCGTCTGAAACTGATACAGATGGCTTTACATCGCTTGTACGTTAAATCCTTGTGCGTCTTTGCCTGATGCCAAAGGGTATACCATCTGTGTCCGGATAAGACGCGACGGGCCGTGACAAAACATCGATAACTGATGAGCTGAGGATGAGAATGGGTTGATAGTCTCTTTGCACAGTATGGCTTACTTATAGATAGTTGCAGCCTTTTTTTTTTACACAATCCACCGCCATGTTCCCTTCTTGTAACTGTTTGTGGATTTGTGTGTGCAAATAGAGTTCTGCAAGCAGCTGCTTTAGTTTATTTAAACAAATCTAAAGCATCTAATCCAAGCATCTGACCTGAGAGCAACACTGAGGAGGAGAGAATGGGATGGAGATATGTGAGGGAAAGTGAAGGAGGTGATTTATGAGTGAACTCATCAGCTGAGAAGAACAAGGGGAGAAACTCATAACTGTAATCACCCACATGCAGTACGCTCACGTACATATACACACACATACAGTATGCGGGTACGTGTGCTCAAATACACAGCCACCCCTTGCTGCACATAAGATGATATGTGAGCTCTATAATAAAATAACTACTTACTTAACAAGATGGAGATGTGCTAGGACACGGGATGGGATAATAAAGTTCTGCAGGGATACTAAGTGACATATAAGAATTGGAGTAGGGTGTATGGTGCTTCAAATGCTGTATGAATGCCTAATCTTGTGATTTATAACGAGTATTTATATTTGTGTGGATGCTCAAGTGTGAACCGAACAGTGTTTTGCATCAATGTGTGTGTGTGTGTGTGTGTGTGTGTGTGTGTTCACCAGTGAGTAGGAAGGATATATGAGCTAGGCGTTAATTGTGGTTGGGCAGCAGACAGTCGATGCTAGCCGCACAGTGACAACCTGATGATAAGCTACATGATTCTCGCAGTCAGAGCTCGCTTTCTTTCGGTGCTTTTAAATCACATTGATTGGCAACCAGGAAGACTGTGTGGTTATACAGTTATTTTAAGAGGTTTTCAGATTTGAATATGTATGTAGACCCCTGTCGGTGTGCACTAAAATCCACCACCGAGTCCTGATGCGTGTGTATGTGTGTGTGTGTGTGAGATGCTGGAGTATCCAGCGACGTGTAAATGTGAGGTGTGTGCAGGCCTGTGCATGTGTGTGCACATTCTCTCAGATTACTAATGTAATATTGGTAGTAAGTGCAGAGGACGTGTGTGTATATATTGCATGTTTATGTGCACATGTGTGTGCTTCAGTGTGTCTCATATTACTAATATAATACTGGTAGAGGGCTCAGGAGATGTGCCTGTGTGTGAGTATGTGTGCCACAGAAATTGAGAACTCCACATGAATTTAAATCAACGAGCTTGCAGAGTAACCTTTTGTATATCCAATCTGCATCTTTCCACTGCTCGTTATTAAATTATCCCCTAATTGGTCACGCAACAAAGGCAGCTGATGAAAAAGACAATTTCTTGCTTTTAATTGGGCATTTCACGTGTGCTTCGTGTACACCTGTGTGCGGCTGCCTCGACTCTGTGTGTGTGTGTGTCTGTGTGTGTGTGTATGTGTGTGTGTGTGTGTGTGTGTGTCTCGGGTGTAATGAGAATAGGACATTAGCAAGGGCTTGGCAGACGCCGTCGCAATCAGTTCCACTCTTTCCAGAGAAGGAGGGAGAGGGGCGGGAGGATTAATCCAGACATTAGCAATCTCAGAAAGAGACATAGATTGGAGGGAAAACAACAAAGAGTAAAATTCACCCAGTTTCCTCGTGTGACTTTTAAGAGCCTTCAGTTGTTGCATAACATGTGGCTGACATTTTTGATCCACTGTACCACGCCAGCACGCATATGTCAAGAATGTGTGCCAATGGTGGGAATCAAACTCGTACCCCCGTCAGTGTTGACAGCATGCTGCGTTCCCTGAGCTACACAAGGTTACATTTTACAAGTCATTTTCCTTCCCTCTGCTTGTCTTTTGGGGTGTTTTGCCCAACTTTAGGCGTACCACCAGTGGTGTGTCACGCCAAAATAGCCCAGCTATTGTTGCACTGAGCGGACCTGAATAGTGCAGCTCATTGTGTTGGGATGGGAGGCTGGGGAATGAACAGACCATAAACACTGGCCCTATAGCACCCAGGGGTCGTGCAAAGGTGAAGCCTGGCTCCCCTGAATAGAGGAGCTCCACTTTTCTCTTCTCTCTCCTTTTCCCTCTTTCCTCTCTGTCTCTCCATCACTTTCTGAGTCTTTCCCCTGCTTATTTCCTCTCTCTTGATTCCCTCCCTCCCTAACCCCTACCTCTCCCTGTCTCACAGTCTTCCTCTCTGTCAGCTTATTAACGGTCACAGTAAGAGTGTCTGGTTTGCAGACCAGAGCCCCTTGCCTTTTTTTTCTTCTCCCGACTCTCTGACTTCTCCTTCCCCCCATTCTCAAGCTCTCCATCGCTCTGTTCCCCTGGCTGCTATTATGAGAGGCATTTTATCCTTTGTTCCAGCCCCCATGGTGCATCTGGCCTCAGATATGGGGACGACGGGGACAGGAAACCAGTGAGAGTTTTTGCTAGGAGGAGGGGGTTTGGTGGGTTAGAGTGTGGGTTAGTCGCTGGGAGTTGGATCGCCAGTTTCCACCATACAGGGAAGGAATGATAAGGAGGGGGCGAGCAGGAGAAGGAAACAGATACAGAGAGGGACAGAGAGGGAGGGAGGAGATGCAGAGTCACTGTAGTTGTGTAGGTCTATTAGCAGCAGTAGTAATGACAGTAGGATTATTACCTCACTGGTACATATTCTATTTTATCCTTAGTGCAAATAAGCACTGGTACTATATTTCTGGGAGGTCACATCAAGTTAAGTCCATTACATTCCCCCCTGATCCACATTATACCAGGAACAAATGCCTCACTTTCTAAGTAGTGCAAACCTATTGCCGAATCAACCTCCTTTGTTGCATCAGTGTTTCTCTGATGGAGGCAGAAGGAGTCACGTTTTGCAGGAGAGAAATAAAGGGAGAGAGGGGGGAAGGAGAGGTGAGGAGAATAAAAGATGGGAGGAAGGAGGTGAAGAGAGGGAGAGGTCAACAGTTAGCCAGTGTTGGCCTCAAGTTGACCTTGCCCTTCTATAAAGGGGTCTGAAGAGGAAAGGAGAAGATAGGAGAGTTAAAGGAATGCTCAGGCCTCCTCAGCCCTCCTTGCCCTCTCCCCTGCACTCCTCCTCTCATATCTCCCCCAGCAAAGCAGGGTAGCAAGGGAGGAAGGGAGGGGGTGTTGGTGATAAAACTCCAGACGTTCCCTCATTTGATGGTGCTCTGCCATGTCAGTGCATTCTTGCATTCCTCCCGAGCTGTCTTGGTTTTGGTCTCCCCCCAAATTCCAATTCAACACATTTTATTTCAACAAATAAGAGAAATAAATAAATTGCCCAAGCATCGAGCTCAAATGCTGACAAGATCACCGTGCTTCTTTCTTTCTTTCTTTCTTTCTTTCTTTCTTTCTTTCTTTCTTTCTTTCTTTCTTTCTTTCTTTCTTTCTTTCTTTCTATTTTATTTATTTATTTCACCTCACAGAAAGCACCGCTGGCAACTCTTTTAAAAATCAACAACTTTTATAAAGCGGCATACAAGGCATAACAGAGCAATTATATAAAAACAATGCAGGGAGACAATCAAGCCGCTGATCCTTCTCCCTTTATCCTGCTATCTGTCTCCACCACTCTCTGTCTCCTCACTTCCCTGCAGCTCTGTCTTTAGAAGGTGATACGGGAGAGATAGCAGGCAGAAAAAAAAGGAGGAACACCGTAAAGGAGTTAGAGGGGGAATATTAAAGAGATATAAAGCAAGAGGGTTGTATTCACTAATCAGGGGTCAAACAGATGCACGAGCTAGTGTCCCTTTGTTTTCTATTCCTCCTCCTCTCTCTCTTTTTTTTCCAGCTGCACGACTATTGTCTCTTTAAATTTCGGCTAATGCTCCTCCTTTTAGAGATTAAATAGAAGTGTCCGGTGTGGCAACAACAGGAACACGTAAATCAAGTCAGAAGCCCCAAGAGCCCTCTCTCCTTGGGGTCATTGCAGGTCAAAGGGTCATTTCTTAAGGGGTTAGGCTGAGCAAGGCCAGAGCACTGCCTGTGAGGGTGTGCGCGAAGGCATGAATGTGTGTGAATGGGGAGGGAGAGAAATTAATAATGCGCGTGTGTGTGCAGTTGAAAATGTAGCACATTTAAATATACATAACGATCTCTGTGTGTGTGTGTGTGTGTGTGTGTGTGTGTGTGTACAATAAATGGCCTGACCGTGTGCTTCTTATTGGAGGTCACAGGGCAAAGAGATGTCCAAATGTGCTAAATCCTGCTCCTGTGAAAACACAGAAGCACTAAAAAAAAAAGAAGCTCCTGCTGTCACAGAGTAACACATGGTCACCTGTCTTAACAGAGTATCACCCAAAACAATGCCTCTCATCAGTGGCAGCATGACATGTTTCTGTCAGCAGCACTTCCCACACTGCCACGCTTGAAGCCAAGTTGTGTTACACAGTCAGCAATCTCAGCTCGTCGAGAGGTGGAATGCCTCCAACAATGCGAGATGGGTCAACATGTTTCAAACAGGCAGAGAGAAAATCCTGGTTAAGCCTCGCCCCACAAAGACCTCAGTGTTCAGGCCGATGTGACTGTGTATAAGTCGAGGCTGTGCAAGTTTGTACAAGTCATAGACTTGCATTTTGAGAGACAACCGCCTCGGTTGTTAAGTCTGTTAAGATGTAACTTTTGCCGTGGCTTTAGCAGGGCTCAGGGTTGCTTAGGGGAAAATAATTTCTCCATATCACTGCTTTGGTTAGCTAAGAGAAAGAGGGTGGTTTGGCAATGCGTTTGTTTTTGTTTTGTGTGCCAAGATTTTCAGGGTGTTTTTTTTTTTTTTTTTGCCTGATCTTGTTTGGAGAAATACACTGACATTTTTTTCTGTCTTCTTTCTCCTCCTCCTTCCTCTTTCCATCCCTCCTCTTCCCACCTCTCTTCATCTTCTACAGGTTCATTAATGCCAGGAGGAGAATAGTCCAGCCAATGATCGACCAGTCAAACCGTGCAGGCAAGTCTCCTATAGTTACTGTATTCAAGTCGCGCAGGCGAAAGCAGCTCACACTCCATGCACCCGGAGGCCCCTCGGCTGGTAAATACAGGAATGTCCAAAACCTCCAGAGGCTTTCCCCTCAGTGTCATGACTGACCACTAAAATAAAGAACCCAAACGTTACATCATTAACAGCAACCATTAATCAACTTGACATGCTATTTGGGGTGAGAAACTATTTATTAATTATAAAATATAACAATTTGGCTGAAAATAAGTTAACGATGAGTGAATTCATTTTGCTTAGTCCATAAACAAAACTAGCTGTGTTCTCAGCATAGTTTGCTCTTAACCCCTTCCTCCCCCATTTGCCAAGCAGGCAAAAGAAAAAAAACACTCAACCCTTCATCCCCGGCTCAAACCAAAACATAAGGAGAACTACACACGTTTCTTTTTTTGGTTGACTGTTGTTTGGCTTTTTGGCTCCAGACCTGTTTTTAAAGTCCCCCCTCAACCCTATTTGCGGCTGTTTCAGGGAGCAAGGGGAGCGAGTGAGCGGTCCCCCTGGTGCATGGCTTGGTTTGGACTGCCGTAAAGTTTATTACCTGTAATAGGGGTCAGAGGTCAGGGTGGCACTAGGGGCGCAGTAAAGTTCAAAGGCATTCAGTGGGGCTGAGTTCTTGCTTTTGCTTGACTGACCCCCAAACAGCCTGAATCTGAGGTAAGTGGATTTCTATGAGAGCAGAACAATGGAGGCGAGCAAAAAATAGGAACCCTATCAGGTTTCACTTATTGTCGCAGCTCAGTTATAGGCAGTATTTATTAGATGAAGCATTTAGGTAGGAGCAGATTCTGAGGCCGCTCGGCAAGATGAGTTATTGTTGACACAAAGGAAATCTGATCAGAGCATCAGTCTGGATCTCATTTTGTTCTTTTGACCTTGCATGTGATAATAGATTGATAAGAGCAGTAACTTGTTAAAAGTTGTAAACATAGCAGTGTTAAGTACCAAAGTGCCATATATTTTTATTTTTAATTAGGTAGAAAGAGTTTAGTTTCAAACTGTTTTTCGCCTCTGCTGCTTTGTAAGATGATTTTAACAACATTAAAGCCACTTAAAGAGAGATTTGTGGGTGAAATAAAAATAATCTATCCAAACACGGACTCCAGTCATCCTTACATTTTTTTATTGGTATCAGTCATTCTGTAAAAAAATAAAAAATAAATAAAAAATTACACCTCTTCCTGATGGCTGAAATTTCTTTTTTTAAAACAAAAGCTCTTGTGTACTGTTGTGTGTGTTGAACTCTCTCAGTCCGATCCCTATTAGAGCATTTAGGCGCATTAAAGTCTACCAGGGGCTTACAGTGGAGAGCCGGCTGGACAGACACAGATCAGAATGACGTTGAAAGACAACAGCGGCTCCCTGTGCGTGCACTGGCCAACAGATGATCCCGCTTCGGCCACTGAGTCTTAATTAAAAGCACTAATTGACCACTCCATCCCCTCCCTCGAATCCCTCTATCCCTCCCTCCCTCTGTCTCCTCCTCCATCCACAGTAAGTCAAGGAGCTCCCTACAATCCAGATGGCCAGCCGATGGGGGGCTTCGTCATGGACGGCCAGCAGCACATGGGAATCAGACCACCTGGTAAGGCTTTCTCTGCGTGTCTGTCCGCTCTTCCCATCTTTCTCTTTTCTTCCCTTGCTGTCCTTAGCTAATTTTCATGCCTTTGCCCTCCTTTTCTCCCCTCTTTTTGAATCTCGTCTGGTCAATCATGTTTTCACTCCGGCCTCCTCTGACTCATGTTTCATCCCTTTTTCTCACCTCCTTTGCTCTCCTTTCTCATCTTCTAACAGTATCTCTAGGTGTTAGTGTGTTTCATACCATGGTGGTTTATTCTACCAGCATGCTCTCTGTCTTTTCTCGCACTGTAGCACTTAGTGGAAGCTATATGGTTGCTGTTTGGTGGTTTAAGTGTAAGCTGGGCAGTGTGCGCCCTCACACACAGTAATATAGGTACAAACTACAGAGATACAAATGCTTTACACACACACATACACATACACACACACACTGCTACCTCCCCCTCCCTCGATACACGAAGCAGAACAGGTGTGGTCAATCACATTACACAACCATCTCCTTCCTCACTCCCACTGCCTCGCTCTCGGTCCCTCTCTCTCACGCCATCAGGTCTAATCCCAGAGTTTGTCCTTAAGCTCCTCTCCTCCTCCTCTATCCCCTGTTTTCTGGGATTCTCTCAAGTCTCTAACCCTATCTCACCCTCTACTCAAAGTCAGCAGGTTTGGATAAACTGCCAGGCTACTTAACCCCCCCCCCTTCACCACACCTCGCCCCTCCAGATTTAAGCCAGTACTCTCCTCTGCTATGTTGTCTGTGAAGTTAGCTTCACAGAAAAAAAAAAAAACATCTCTGGTGTTAACCTCAGTATCAGTTTGCAAACATTCCCCTCACTTATGAATAACTTTAAAAAATCGTTAGCATTTGCTGTTTCTTTAAATGAACTGTAACTTAACAGTATATTACAGCTTTTTACCATGGTTTTGCATTTAAATTCGCTCTCTCTGTGTTTCTCAGGACCAATGGGTGGAATGGGCATGAACATGGGCATGGAAGGTCAGTGGCACTACATGTAGTCCCGCCTCAGTCCGACCAATCGCAACACAAAGGCGGATGTAAGTACACACACTTAGACTTACAGATTTATTTAACTTATTTAGAGCATTTTGAGTGGGGGTCAGATTGATGTACACATTCACTACAGACCAGGAGTGTGGATCTGCTTTTAGGTTGCAATTTAAAGTGTTTGTAACGATGAGAACTCTTACTATCCTTGATTTATAAATGGCTGTTCTCCAAATTAATATATTTGGGAATAATTCATTTGCACTTTTCTCTGTGTTTTTTTTGTTTGTTACAAACACTTTCTTGTTCTTTCCCGGCTGATTTCTCTCTCTCTCTCTCTCTCTCTCTCTCTCTCTCTCTCTCTCTCTCTCTCTCTCTCTCTCACTCTCCCACCCTCGGTCTGGTGATAAAAGCCTTTGATCACAACCTTGTAACTCTTTTTGTATGTAATGTGTGTGTGTGTGCGTGTGCGTGTGTGTGTGTGTGTGTGTGTGTGTGCATCCTTTATATGAGGGAGGAGAGGAAAGAAGAAAATGTTTTCAGGATACAAAAAGGGGAGGAAGAAAGGCAAACAAGAAAGTGAAAAACCATTTGAACACATGTATGTGTACACATGCTCGTATAAAATATAGCAATTATTAATGATAATCAATTATACAAACATGTTTTGAATGAGTAAGTGTGAATTGAAAATCTTCAGAAAATGAAATTATTGAAAATCAAACATTGTTTTGGTGCACATATTTCTATTAAATCATTCTTGGTTTGTGTGTGTGTGCATGTACGTGTGTGCGGAGAAAGGCAAATGGGGCAAAGAGGGTAGAAATAAAGAGATGGGTGATGAGAAGGAAAGAAGGTGGGGATGGGTCGGGACAGAGGGCGGGTGGTGGTGAGATGGAGTGGGGGACCAGGGGGGCAGGTAGGATGTTGCCATGGCAACAGACTGATTGGCAAAAATGTAAGCAGTTGTCGTTGGTGCAAGGAGTGGGAGAGAGAAGTGAGCGCCCCTTAAGTGTCATAAATCTGCCGGGTTGCCGTTGATGCATGAGCCACATTAATACACACACTAACCAGCTAGAGTACCCCCCC
>JBBPCS010000573.1:5005097-5027384 GCA_037974645.1 Hollardia meadi | reverse complement strand
GCCCCCCCCCCCCCCCCCCCCCGCGCTTTCCAACACACACACGCGCGCGCGCACGGACGGACGAATCAATTTTTTATGTTAAAAATTCATTTTCATTTTTGAAATAAACGCTGTTAGAGTTTATTTTCTATTTTATTTTGCCCGACAAAGCTGTGGATGTTTTACCCAGAAATGAATAGTTTTGTCAAAAAATAGAAGACATGAAGGATAAGCATAAAATGGCACACAATGAACATTTTCCCGACAAGGGTGGCTCTTCAGTGGTTCTTAAAAATGTCCACAACTTCTCTTGCTTTTCGCAAAAAAACCCAAAAAAGTTATCTTGAGAAAATTAAAAATGACTCAAGCGTGGTTGCTTTGCTTCTCTGTAATATTTTAAACCCTTATTTACTCCATTAAACTACCTTGTAACATATAAAAAATGCTTTCTGGTGCGATGTAAAGCTTCTTATTTTGTTTCTGTGGAAAAGGCGATGGCTGTGGCTGCTGGGTGACGTTTTGCAATCTTGCAGTGAACAAGCTGCGCGTCATGGCGCACAAGGGGGGCCTGTCAGCGGGTCTGAGTGGATATGTGGGCCAGGGATTTGAGACATGCGTACTGGTGTGTGCCAGGCAGTGACAGAGAGCCTGGCTCCGAGAGACACAAGCGGGTAACAGGTAGCCTGAACACCTTAGGAACTGGTTTGTGGAGAAATTACGCACGGCTCACTCAGAGCACGAATCTTCAGCTGGGGATGTTATGTGGGCGTGTGGAGTGTTTCTCCACTCTTCAGCTTATGACCAGAGACATCCGGTGCTTAGGATAACATATTTTTGGCCTCAGTGTTTTCCCTGGTAGCTGCCCCTGCTGCGGGGAGTGAGACACCGCTGGCAGTGCACCTTTTCCAGAGAAGAGAAGCAAACCGCGGCTGGTTCATAACCAGAGATGTTTCTGTCAGCACCTTCCTCTCTCTCCCTCTCTGGAAGGTCACCTTGCCAGCGCTAAGCAGGGCAGGAGAGCCAGAGGAGCAGGGGTTGGGGTGGGGGTGGGGGGTTCGTCAGCTCACCTGGAGAAGCAGGTGTTAATAATAGCGACTCGCCCCACCTGCTAGTGGCTATAATAACAACAGCTTTGGCACAGAGTACAAAAATGTTGCAGCTCCCCACACTTTGCTTTTGAAGTGTTGTTATATTTCTGGCTCAGAGTAAACACTTATGTACAACCAGCATCCCCTCCTTCCCCTCTCCCTTCTGCAATAGCTGAATCTCATAATTCACAGTCTCTCCCAGAGCTTTGATGCACAGAAGCTTGAAACAGTGACTCAGCTGTTCAGAGTCGACGGTTCGAGTCCCAGAAGAAGAGCTCTGGACACAGTAATAACCTTCAGCCTCGCTGCCAGGATATGAGACTGGGGTGACAGTAGAATGGCACTATTATGTACTTGTAAAAAAAAAATAAAAATTTAACTTGAAAATCTGAAAATATTGAGATTAATATAGCCTATCTATATTTTCCCTAATATTAATATTATTATTATTGCATTAATATAATTGTTGTTGTTATTTTGGCCTGGGCTGCATGTTTTAAGCACACACAACAAAATATGACTTAAATGAATCACGCTTGGAGATGTAAGCCTGTGCTTGACCAGTTTGCTTCCTGATGCAGAGCCCTCATTAATTTGCTGCAACTGCATGGGTGAGTTTTAATTCTGACTCCAAGTGCCGCCCTCACTCTCTGCTGCACAATCGCACCATTGAGCGGTCGTGGGGACTGACTGCTTGGCCTCCGAAAGTAAACAGTGAGGTAGCAAGCCGAGACAGGACAGAGGGGCTGAATTCCAGCCACAACACAATACTGATAAAGTACTGGCCCCGAGCCACGTCCTTTTCATTAGTTTATTTATATGTTGAGGCTACTTTACCATTCATCATGCCATCCAATCTATGCTCTAATCTCAAAATGTGTTTTGAGTGATGGTGGTGGTGATTGGGGCAGTTTTTTTTTAGAGACAGTAAAAAGGTAATCTTTATTTTTTTTACAATAAGAGATAGACAATTTAGGGTTGAAGTATATAATTAAAATATACTGGAGTAACATTTCTTACATTAATATCATAAAATAACAAGTGAAGTTATAAATAAGAGAGAGACATATTTGACATTTTTTGAAATGTTGCTACCCCAGTCAGAGCTGGCGAAGACCAATAATAACAAGCACATTCCAAAAGAGGTAGCCAACAAGAGCTGTTTTTCATTTAAAAAGAATCCCTTATCTTTATGTTGGAGCTACATTTTTATAGACAGAACAACATTTGGATGTGGGATTTAGTCTAAAGAAAGCTGGAAGGAGAAATAGCTTGTGCAAAAATCTCTCTTCCACACTCTTACGGGAGTAATTGACAGAACCGAGGCTGTGAACGTGCTACACCCCTGTCGCATATTCATCAGCCTCACATCAGTGATGGGTAAAGAAAAATGTCAGCTCCGTGCGCTCTCACCCTGTCACTTGGTTTCCACCCTCCAACCGTGACAATGTGCGTCTTCATCTCTGCTGTTGTTTTGTCTGTTTCTCCACGCCTGCAAGAAATGCAGCCTCAAATGTGTGTGTGTGTGTGTGTGTGAGATAGATAGATATAGTCATTTAAATGTAACCTTAGTTCAGATTTAATTTGTGGAGTCAAGAGACTGATCAATATATTCAGTAAAGACACACACAGTGTTCTCCAGCAGACTATTTTCTGTCGATCCCTCGTGATTCAACTTTCTTTACACTTTTCTCTAATTAAGTAAAGGTTTGATTACTGTGAGAGTCTCAGCAAGTTCAGACTCTTGTGCTCCGGTTTACAGAGTAAAGTTGCACTCTGAATAGAGATTCTTCTTTAGTTGTTAATTTTTTTTGTTCAAGTTAGAGTCTTTCAAACAACAACTTTTCCCTTTCATTCTTCTTCTGTATAGTTTTTTTTTTTTAATGTTGCCTAATTGTTGATTTAGTTGTGATTAATCTCTGTCCACTCAGCTCTCCTTTCTACCACACATTTAAATCTGGTATTGCCAGTTCTGACTGCCTGTTGATCTTTTTTGAATCTGAGGATTTTGCCTCTTTGCTGCAGCGCCGCTAACACAGATTTTATTTTTTGGTCTCAGATTCTCAGCAATCCATGTTTCTTAATGTGTAGAACCTTTATGCATGTATGAAATCTTTAAAACAAACAAACAAAAAAATGGTTATGTGTAAAAATGCAAAAATCCTGGATACAATCTGTGCAGGCTATGTGTTGTGTATTTCTTAGTGTCTAAAAGTTGAATCCAAATTTTTTTAAGATAACATATTTAAATTGTGTGATAAATGAATGTGACCCACATGTAATTATGAGTGTGGCTTATTCAAAACATCTTGAAGTAAAAAAAAAAGGAGTTGCACCTGATAAATATTTGGATTTAAGGCTTGAATGTTATCTATGTTAAATAAAGTATTTACAAAACTGTTGCACAGTCTAAGGCTTGTACTGAGGCTTACACTGTCAGCGTAGTCTGAGCTGCCCTATCCCTATCTGGTTTTCATATCTACAGTGAATAAATGTTACATCTGCAGAGTTGAATAATAAGCACACTTACTCACAGAAAAGCTGCATGTTTTAAACTTTTCGCCACGCCAATTTCTCCCTGTCTTTTCTCTAAACCCGGGGATCTGATCGCACAATTTACTAAGCAAATCTCAGCCAAGGCAGAGAGGGAGAGAAGAGGCGGGGGCTCTGAACATGCGTGTTGCTGCAGGCTGACACTGTGCAGTGTTATGCTCGGAGCTGCACAATTTATGGACCATGGACAGTTTATAAGAAGCAATGTAGTCTATCAGAGAGGCAGGCGAATTGAGGACGGGCGGGAGTGGTTTCCATGCAGGAAGCCGTGTTTTGGAATAATATACGCCATGATAAAGATGTTTCCCTTGTGACGTAAAACAGCGGGGAGCACCAACGGCCACTTACTATTCCAACCAAATATGAAGGAGAGTCTTTGAGCTGCCATACTTTTTTTTTTCCTCTTGTGAGCCTTCTGTGAAATATTGAGACGTTGAGACTGTGGCTGCTTTATCCCTCAGTTCAGTTTCCAAAAGCAATTTTTGGCAGCATTTGAGTTCTGTATGATGTAAAGCATAATTACTGAAAAGAGCATGTAGACAGTACAGCTATCATCGCAGCAGTCACTGTGTGTAGATATACAGTATGTCTAATGCCAGTTTATTCACACACAAAAAATACTAGTGCCTGCTGCTATTTCACGCTGCTGCTACCACATCTGCTCGTGCAAGTTTTACTTGTATAGAACACTGCAAAAGAAGCTCATTCTAATTGAGTCATTTTTTGGTCTGTAATTGAGTCCATAACACAAGTTGAAATTTCTGACAGTGCATAATTTAACTCTTCTACTATTAATTTGCGATTTCAAGATAAACATTGTAGATTCTATAAAGATTCTAAAAATCTTGAAACAATTTGATTTGTACGGAGCCCATCCGGGATCAGGTAAGAAAATAAGAAAAAAAATGTCGTGTACTGTAAATCTGTGCTCTTGGTTTACAAATCCTTGTGTAAATATGTCCCCTCTGTTTAGATTGATAAACCATGGGCACAGTTCACAAATCTGGCATGGATCTAACCGAGAGCACAGATTTACACAACTTTTTTCTTACCAGCCTCCAGGGGGTTTTGTAGATTTGTACTGGAAACAGGTTAGAAATTTGTGCTGAACCAGTAGACGATGGAAATTGTCAGCATTGTAATAATAGCAATAGTATATGAACAAGCTTACAGTGAGCTTTACAGGCAATAAAAGGAAAATAGTTATTACAGTTGATAATATTTCATACATCATTTATAATACCCCCTACGACTTGTTAGCTGAAAGCAAAATAAGTTCTTTCATTCCAATAAAATCTAGTAAGAAACTTTATAAGTTCCCCTGAAAAAAATGATCCAGTTTTATTATGTCTTCACATGATGTTTATAACTGCCAAGCGACTCCTCAAACACTGTGACGATGAGACGTGACTCACCTTAAAATAACAAAGTTTACTGCAGAGGCGAAGAGCCAGAACAAAAAGTGAAAGAAGCTTGGAAATGATGGAAGGACATGACCAACCTCCCTCAGATGGCTGACATCTGTCGAGGCGGTGGTGTCATGAGGGCGGCTTGTTATGCAAATGGGTAATGCAGCCCCCCGAGATGCTGACAGGCCCAAGTGCTAGCTAGCTTGACATCAATGAAGATGCCATTGGCCCTTTAGTTGGTCGGAGCGTCGCTGCTCACACACTCCTTCGTTTAACCGCCATGTGGCATTTTAAATAAACCCACCACGGTGTCAGTGGGGAAGAAAAATCGAATATGAGGCCGTTTTTCATCAACTGGGTTTAGGTTGTTTAATGTAGCTTAGGAGAAAGATTGCAACGGGAAAGTGTGAAATAAGAGCACTGAAATAGAACTCCTAAACATGTAAGAGTTTCAACGATGTGCCACTGTCAGGTCAGCCTGCCAGTGGTTCAGGGGTTGTTTATGTACACTGTATTTGTGGGAAATCCTTGGCAGTGGAGATATCAAACACATCCATCTGATAAGAGGCTTGAGAGAGAGAGAGCTGCACGCCCCAGGACACAGAAACACACATGCTCTTAAGCTTCAACACACATACATGAACGCACACGTGCACACTGACCAACACACCCTCAGCAGGTCTGCAGGTTTCACATGAAAAGCTTTTAGCAGTGCACAAGCAGCTGAAGACATGGCTATTGTTAAGCTCCATGACGGATGAAGGAGGTATGTTAGTGTTAGCCGGCTAAAACACAGCTGAATTTATTAGGCTCCAGATAAGCAGGGTCACCACCTCCAAATGGAATCCTATTGAACCAAACACAATTTCAAGGTAAATACGAAGCGCTTGCGAGAGAAGAGAAGATATTGGAATATTATGAGACTTTCAAGCCGCTGAATATATTTATCTATTCACATAACAGAGAGACGTCAAAAGAATCTAGGCCACGCAAGACCAAATCAAAGCAGTGAATAAGGGTCAAATTTAGCTTTCCAAAAAAGTTTGATTTATTCTCCCAAGGGTTACAAAGGGTGACTTGTCACTGAGTTACATTTTTGGTCTGATCTTGGGGGGCAAAACATGGCTTTCAATCTACTAAACAAATACTATCATTTGGGGATTGGGAGGCTGAAATATGTAGAAATTGTGTTTTTTTTTAGCCACACAGGTGTCTTGGCACCAGGGATGGCAGCTTTGTTCAGTTGGCCCACCACTATTGGCTGTCCTATTGGCTGTCCTATTGGCTGGACTGACATAACATTTTGCATAAACATTCATGGTCCCAGAGGACTTTTCCTCTGGCACTATCTGGTCAAAATTGTAATTTGTCCAATGCTTTGGTTTATGACTAAATATCTGCAAAATGAATCCCATCAGCCTCAGCTGTACTTTGTTTAGTGCTAATAAGCTAATGTTAGAGTCGACATTAGCTTATTGCTAAACTAAGATGGTCAGTGATAAACATTATAGTTGCCAAACATCAGCTTAGCATGCCAGTGTTTTTTGTTTGTTTGTTTTTTAAGTATTGTTTTGAGCATTTTTGTGTTTTTATAACATTTATTATATTAGATAGAAGGTACCACTTGAACCGGGGATGTTGGAATTCATAGTCGGTGTTAGAGCTGCAACTAATGATTATTTTCTTTCCATAACTCTAGTATAGATGTCCCAAGTCTCAGTTCTCATCACAGATCAGCCACAGATCATGTGTAAACCCGCCACATCCAGGTCTCTCCAGTCACATGAAGACAATAGCCCTTTTTACACATAGATTGCGCAATATCACCGCAATGAAAAGCCCCCTCTACGCTGACTTTGCTTTTTTTTTTACAATGAACAAAGCAACAGGTCATAAGGTCTACAGATCTCGTCCTCTGTTGGAGGGTAAGTAGCTCCTGAACGTTGCGTTGTCAATTTACAGACATTTTTGGTTGTTTTTCTTCTTCTTTGAGTTAGCTGCTAACTGCTGCTAGCTGCTTTTAAATCTCCCGGTTGAGGGTCGCACACAAACCATGACGACAAAATGTCACAGCCCTGTCCAGTCGTCCCTTTTCGTGGCTCACTCAATTTTTACGGAAGTCGATTCGGCGCTGTTACTACCTCCGCTACCTTCTCAGAGGCGCAACAACTTTGACCCCCATTACGCCTCTTTAACGTTTATACAGACAGCGAGGCGCAACAGGCCCGCATTGAATAGGCTGTGTAAAAGGGGCTAATAAGATGAGACAAGGGACCAAACCATTTATTATCTTTCTGAAAATGTTTCATATCAGATGCCTATTTTTGACTGATTAGGAGATAATGCTGTGATCTTTGATTATTCATTTTCTATAAGTCCATCTCTGGTTGAAACATATCAGTCATGTCCACATGAAATAAAAGTAGTTTGCCTTTTTTTTTGTGCATAATTTTCTCCCTACTTTTCTGTCTCTCCTCATCAGGCTATATGAATAAGCATGACTAGTTAAATGCACACCGTTAGCTTTAGGCTATTTACATTAGAGCAGAAAGTAGACCTAGTAGTTTTCAAGCATCATAGCCTATACTGTGTATTATTGAACGTATTAGCATTAGCACAACAGACACACTTACTGCTTACTGTTAGATCAGTGTTGGCCCTGTTCTCCTCTGTCCACTGTGTGCTGTTTACATAAGTCTGTAAATATACGCTGCTAGCGTTTATGGGGGAAATCCTGCATAGTAGGCTACATCTAAATTAAACATTTCATTTTAAGCAGTGATAAACACAACACATCTCCTATTGAAAGCATTAGACAATTAATTAAATAAGTAGTGTGTCATTTGTCTTGCTTTGTGAAGAAGAGATCTATCTCGGGCAATACAACAGAAACACCGGTGTGCCATACACTAAATAAGTTAAAGCACTATGATTGATGACGATTCACGATGACGGAATACACTAAACATAACAGTGAAACACAAAACATATACAAAATAAAATAGCATGAGGCTAAAATGTTGCAGTTTCCTTTATTAAATGAGCAAAGTATGCAAACATTTCTCTGTTTTTGTTGATTAAAAAACAACTTCTCTGAAACGTGTTTCCATATAATCAAACCAAAAAAAAAGGAAAAACTAACACAAATAAAATGTTTTATTAGACTATGACATACAATCTTTGTTCTTATAGTGGGAAAAATCGAAAGCTATCAACATCATCTTTGCTGACCAAAGAGAACATGATGAACTGATGTGTAATCTCCTTTAATGGGGTGAAGAAATCCCAAGACACAAGACGTTGTAAACAAGGCTTACATTGTATATTCTGAACGACAGACCATCACATGTTGTTATGTAGTGGTTACATCATAGGGTGTTAATCAAGTACGAGTGAGAAGCTCAAATAAAAAAATGCTACATTCTATCATGATTCTTTAAATACCTTTTAAGTGTGTGACTTTGCATATTATGAGGTGCCATTGTTGAGATGCAGGCAGCCACATGTAGTCTATAACCACCAGGATAGAGGCTTGAATTCTTGCAAAAAAATTGGCATTAAATCTGTACATTTAGGGTTAGGGTTCGTTAGCTTTAATAATTGAAAAATTCTGCCAAAATAAACAAATAAAGTGTTAACATACAATTATCAGCCACCACTAACTGTAGCCTTACATTATCTTGTGTTTGTTTGATTGTATTTACAAACACAAATCGCTCCCCTAGATGATATTGTTTGGCAACAGTCATCTAAACACAAAATTAACCCAATGTACAAAGTATAAGGGGAAAAAAGGTGCTGATATTAACTCCATATTCACGTGTGCTGCACCACGTATGCTGGGTTCCATGACAAAGTAATGTTATGCGTCTGCAAGATGGAATCAAACGTCTGGAACAGTGCATCTGGATGTGAAGTGAAGTCAGCAGTAAACATTGGCTATAAGTTATGAAGAGAGAAAACTACAGCTCACCACCCTCGCAGCTGTTTCTGCCATGATCTTAACTTTAATACAGTAATAATAATAGGGTGACCTCCATGACTGCCAGCATGTAGTTGGCATAGTTTGCAAGTATGCAAGATCAAAAGTACTTAAGGGGTGAATCCATGTCTGTACATACAGTATGTGTGTATATATGTATGTTTGTATGTATGTAGTCTTCCTCTGTCTCATCGTCCTTTCTGACCCTGAGCGTGCGACGAAGAAGCCGGCCTTGGCTTCCCTCCGTTACGGTCGCCAGCCCGTTAACAGCGGCCGTGAGTTGTGGCCTGGCGTTAAACTGTGCTCCAGCCACAGTCAATGTTTATGTCTACCAATCAAACGCAATGTGTTTATGTTATATGGCATTATGGACAAGAAGGCTCTCTAAAACGCACAGGCTGGTGGAGTGCGGTCCAAGACGAAGGGTTTATGGTCCGTTGAGCATCAGTCAGTTAGAGATGATTTTGTGTTCGAGTTTGACCACATCTTAAAGCTGGTAAGAAGAAGTGAAGAGGGAAAAATAAAGGAGAATTTAGGGGGTGAATGTCATGTAAAGCACTTTGTGGCAGATCTACTTTGTTAAAGGTGCTTTATAGATCAATGTGTATAGCTCAGGTGCCTTCATAAATGCAGGGTCCTGAAAGTCAAGGCCTCACAATCAGGCTATAAGGGGGGAAAACTTTATATATTATATTTTACAACACTTCAACCAAGTGAGAAAGATACAGCTGTCGTAGTATCTGAGAAATAATAAAAAGTGTCTCTGTCAGTTGTTAAATACTACTGAGGCAGTACCTGAAACACAACATTTTATTTAATTAATTTCCATTATTTCATTCATATGTGGAAGTGAGTTTAGTCGTGAGTGGGTTGAGGTATAGTATATGAAACAGTATATGAAACAATATTGTTGTCAAGTACCAGAAGTCACATTCTCTGCACAATTTGTTACTAAGCCGCCATGTTGACTTACAGTATAACCCTGTTGTGGCAGTGTACTGACATTTAAAGGCAAATCGAAGAGGGATCAAATGATATACTATCATTATGCAAGTTCAACTACACCCTTCATTTTCACTGTTTAAATGTTAGTGTATCGAAAACTGACATTGTATTTAAATGCACTTGGAGGACATTAGCTCTCGCTTTAATTAATTAAAATGTCCAAGAGCATTTGTGTGTATACACAGCTTAGGTGTCTGATCAGTCACCTCCTCCCTGTCCGAGCTGAGACATTAGTGTCTTTGTGCAGTTGTGTGGATGTGTGGAAGCTGCTTTGTTCTCAGCGCCGCTTGTGAATGCAAAGCAAACACACGCTTCATCCTCCTGGATACAGAGACTTGACACCAATTTGTCCCTGTAGGGGAGGGGGCCCAGGCCAAGTACTCTAAACCCTTACTCCTCTCTCTGTTTTCTGGGGGGAAATGTCCTTCTTTAACCACCTTTGTCCTCTCAAAACATCTGGATGGAAGACCTGACAAGACACTCTCTCCTCTTTCTTCAGAAAGACCTTTGAGGATTCTTTGAGCAAGGTACTTAACACCCCAAATTGTTGCTGAGTGGTAAGCACAAGACTGCGGTCACACTGGGCAGATTTCTGTGAATCAGCAATGGCCTCCTCTGGAAACATCTTAATGAAACCATTGCTGTAAATAAGAATGTGTTCTCTCTTTCATTGCCTGATGAATTGCCTTGTGATAATCTGAGAGGTTGTTGTATTTTTTATTTTCCTGAGATCCATGGTGATGAGGGGTTATGTGCACTCCTCCCAGTTATATGCAAGTTCATTAATGGCAAAACATTTGATTGAGAATAAAACAAATCCAAGCTGTGAGCAATCTTCATGTCAACATGTGACAGCCTGTGCATTACTTTCAGCACAAAAAATGTTTTGCCTCCAAACCTCGTTTTGTTCCAAATCAGCTCTCATCATTTCCTCCAGCTGTTTTGTCAGAATCTCACCACTTGAGATATTTAGAGGCCACTTACAAAACATCTGGATACTAAGGTCATATGTTTTTTTGACACTTAAAATCTATGGCGAAAGAAGATGAAAAACTGGGAGTAGATGGGAGTAGCCCGATGTTACAAATAATCTATTTCACAATGGACAACAAAACCACATGCTGTATATCTGGCTTTTGTTGTCAGTGGGAATAGATACAATTGGCATTCATTCCCAGGTAAACAAGGGTTAGGGTTAGGGATTTATTGGCTTGATAGGCACGCTAGTTTTTGCACCTTTTCCGGTGCAATGCTATGACATGCATTGATGTTAAGGATGTTGGCGCGTTAATACTTCCTGCCATCCATCTCCATTCGAGAAGCGCTCAAGCGTCGCTCAGTTGGTGTCGAGTTTGAAAGTGAGACTGAAGAAGAAGATGTCAAAAAGTTACCTCAACATTGTCACTGGTCTATTCGGTACTGTGCAAAGGAAGTGAGATGGCCCACTCATTAGCTATTTCCATCCTCAGCTGGGAAAAGAATGATGCATCTAATTCAGAAAGACGTTGATCAGCCCCCCACCCCCCATTGGATGTCTCCAATTTGAAATGTCTCTATTTTGTAATGTCCTGGTTATTTTTCTCTCTTCTCTCTTAGAACATGCAGCAGCCTCAGGGCATTATGCCTGAAGCAGGGACTTTTCAGGACCAGAAAGGTCAATCCCAAGAACAAAAATTTAATCTATGGTTGGTCTTGTCAAAGTGCAGTTTCTCTGATCCTAAAGGTTCCAGGATTCCGGAAAACTTCATGCAGTGCCAAAGGCTATTATTTTATCTTCTTTGGATGTTCTGGTGAAGTTTCTGCAGATATTGCTTTTTGCTTTCTATCTTGCCATCACAGCTCGAACTAAACTCTTTGCTTATCCCATATAATTTGTTCTTGCATAAATCTAAAATGCCTCACTTCCAGAGAACTAACAAGCATCTGGTGTTGGAACAGCAGATGCAGAAACTCAAATGAATCATTTGGCCGAATCACCGTTGTTTTGCATCATTTGGTCATGGAAAGTAAAAGGGACAAATAATATAAAGGGTAAAAGGATTTCTTCTTTCACTCATCATTCTCCATCTGCAACATCTGTAAAGTGGAAGGGATAAAACGAAACCAATGACTTTTCGACATCTCAAACATTTAGAACATATGTTTTGGGAAAAAAGTAAATACATCTAAAAGATAGAGGATCAATGACGTTAAAGTTTTATCCCTCTGTCAATCACAGACATCCAGTTATTTATTATCCTTTTGGCACAAGACCATATTTGTTCCATTTATTTCTTTGCCACAATCTTACCACTGTCCTTCATCCAAATGCTTCTGTCTCAATCCAAAGCAAAATAGATCAATTTCTTTCCCCCTTTCTCCTCAATTCTCTCCCTCCATCCGAATATTTCTCGGTTCGGAGTTGTATGCCACAGTAATAAATCCTAACAAGGTGGTTTCAGACAGAGTGCCGTAACTCATGTCTCCACTGGAGCTAAATCTGAGCACAGCGGACAGCGTGATGCAAACATGCTGGAGATATACGCAGGGGGATTTATCGTGGTGTATTTCATCTGAAGCATTGTGGGGCCTGTTCTGATGTCTATTTTGCACTTGTGAACTGAGATGTCTTGCAGAGAGGCACATGGACAATGCTGTTTACTGTCAATGCAATGATACACAGGGTGTAAAGTAAGAAAATACGCTCAATATTTTCACTATACTTGAAAAAACTTGAAACTTGAAAACACTTGAGTTCCGGTTATGCTGCTTTATTTTATTAATGAAAAGTCCTGTAAGTCATAAAACACCAGCAAAATTAAAACACACACACGGTGAATCTTGCTTTGAGCTCTTTAAACTCAGTGACTCACACTAGCTATCAACTAAATCTCACTTGGAGTCACAGCTGTAGCATTTTCCCTTTATTTATAATTTACTTATTTTTTTATATCTTTCACTTGAAAGAGAGTTATCTTTGGGATGTTATCCGTTATGTGTACTTAGTGGTTGAAATTATATGACAATAAATAAGCTTTTCATTATTTACCAAGTGCATTTTGATCCCATTATTTTCTCAGATGGCACTCTTCTCAAGTTAAATGAGCTTGAGTTCACACAGTTTGGTCACACATGCTGATGAAATTTAAAAATCTGTTACATGGAAGATGATGAATCAGAGGTCTATGCTATAAATGCTCACTGAAACACATGTGCATGATGTTGGGAAGATGGAGGGAAAGAAAAAGGTCATGGGAAGTCTGAGAACACAGATACACATGGAAAAGCAGGATAGTTAGAGGGAAGACACGTTAGTTAAAGTCAAAGCAGCAACCGACATGTGGGACACTCCAACATGATCGCTTGGGATGACGTATGAATAGAACGCCACTTTTAAGGTCATTTAGCGTGTCATTTCACGCATTTTAAGCTTTTCGCATTTTGTTGTCCGCATTTAATGAGCTTAGCCATGCAAGAAACGACAACGTCAGGTGACTTTCATCATATGACATTTGTTGTCTTCTTCACATGACCTACGGTCGCAGTTTGGTTAAGTTTAGGCATTTGGTTGGGTTAAAATGAGTTTAGTTATGTTAGGTACATCACGCAACTTATGTTACTTATGTGGCATAAGTTAAAAACATTACGTAACTTAACTTACGAACAAGAATTAGCAACGGTCAATATGAACGTTCGGTTTCACACAGGAATCAAACTCCGGGCTCCTGGGTGAAGGTCCACCGCTTGTTTAACCCATCCACTACCCCACCCTCCTCTACTGCGGACTTTCTCGCTCTTTATACTACGTCCTCGTACATAGTTCTCTCTATCGCATTTGTGCCTAAAATTTCATGAGAAAATAACTTAAGACACTGGCGTGTTATTCATACGCCATTTGGTGAGACAGGGCTGGTTCCCCACGAGCATGTTGGTTGCTGTTTAGAAATGCATGCTGACCACCAGTTTTTGAAGACTGATAAATCTAAACATCATTTTTAATATTTTCATCCCATTGTCGTGATGATAAGCATGTTATTTTCCTGTCTCCCTGCTGTCTGCATGGTGTAAAATCACCTGTATTGCTACATTCGTAATGCTAGCATGTGAGAAAACACACTTGTGTTATTGCTCGCGATTAACTCTGTCCAACAAGGATTCAGGTGGAACATGTCGAAAGATATGCAGAAAAAGTCCTCTCTGGCTTATTTCCCCACCATTTATGCCTTTTACTTTTCTTCTCTTCTAAGACTAAAGAAAAAAAAAAGAAAAGTCCAATAGCGAGCCTGAGGGGTGAGGCAGAGGACACAGTGTCTTGTAAAACATATGCACTTAATATAAGGGCCATAAAACTTGTAAAATTAAAAGCTATTTTGGAAAATAGAAAGAGAAATATTTATGCGTCTGGCTCTGGATAGAGGTCGTTTTATCTTGAGGCAGCAAGGGTCTGCAGGGGCACAGGTAACGACTGTCAACAGGAGGGGGTGGGGTGGGTTGAAATGCTGTGGGGCTACATGCTCTCCATGTCCAACCAGATGTCCACATGTGTGACTGGGTTAGGGTTTCCCCTTGCAGAGTGGCCAATGACGGGGTTTCAAAAGAGCGAGAGAAATTAAGGGAACGAGAAAAATGTCTGCCCCTAGTTACAAAAAGACATTTTGTTTAAAAAGAGCTTTGGACTTTTGGTTACGTTTAGACTCGAGTCACAGCTACGCCAGGGTAGCTACCGACACACAGAGCAGCCTCCCTGATGAGAAGGGGGAAAAATGAGGTGAAAAAAAATAAATACAAAAACAATGTCCACCAATTCAGGTTGATTGAAAAGCTGCAAAAAGCAATTATGATTGTGAGAATGTGCAGACCCCTCGTCTTAGCAGCCAGCAAACATCGTAAATCGTGTGGCGGTCTCTGTTTACATTGTGTTGACCTCTCTATGCCCCCTGGTACTGGCTGGGCTCTCCATGCCCTCAGCGCTGTTGACATACATACATATGGAATACAGTATATAGTCATATGTACATCAACTGTATATATAGGAATTTAAAAAAAAAATCCTTTATTTTGGCTATTTTTAAACCATTTTGAATTTCCATTGTGGTTATGTAGCCACTGGGTTTTGTTGTCTAATTCTGTTTGCAATAGAGCTGCAATGATTTGTCGATTAAGTGTTTAGTCGATTGAAAGAAAAATAGTTGCAAACTATTTTGATCATTGATTACTCATTTCTGTAATTTTTCAAGCAAAAATGTTAAACATTCATGGAACCAATGAATGTTTAACATTTTTGCTTAGGTGGAGCGGTTGTGGGATTGTCAAATAGCATGCAGCAGTTTGTGTAACTGGCAATCTAACAAACGAGCATGTTGTTTTAATGCAATAAGTGGCTAGCTGTACAGTGGTAAGAAAGTGTGAGGGGTCCTTCGAGGAGAGTCTGCCCTTATCCCGACTGGAACAAATATCATGTCTCCTATGACAGCAGGTTTGTGGTCCTCTTTTAAGTGTGGCCAGTCAGCTACAGTTTTTCCTTTAGATGTAGTCGATGCTTTGTATGAATTAGTAAGATCATACAAAGTGTTGACTACTTAACTCATGAATGCCAAACTATGAGATGAGCACAATTCTGATGAGGTAGGAGATGCACAAGGTCTAAGTTACTTTGGTTAAGTTTAGGCACAAAACCTTTCTCGCTTTTGAAAATACAGTACGTTACGCTACATCATCTGCTGAAGTCGTCTGATACTGACGCGGACGGCTTTACATTGCTGGTACGTGAAATCCTTGTGCGTCCTTGCCTGATGCCAAAGGGTACCTTGTGCGTCTAGATGAGACGTGAAGGGCCATGACAAAATGTCGATATCTGATGACATGGGCATGAGAATGGGCTGCACAGACGCACCTTGAATACGCCTGATGTTAAAGACCACAAACCCAAGAAAGATCATCATTTCCAGGGTTTTTGGTTATAGTTGCTTGCAACACGACACATATTTTGAGAAATCATTTCAAACTGCTACAAGGTTATTGAGGTTATTAAAACTTTTACCAGACAGAACGTTTGACAGGATTGGAACCTCATTTCAGCAGCATTCAAAAAGATGGATTCATGTGAAACACAAATAAAAACTTTCAAAACAAAGTAGCTCTTTCAACAAACTCTTTTCAGGATTATTATTGGCCTGCATGTAGTTGATTATGGCAGTAAGCGCTCTATTTTACTATTTGCATCTCTTGTAGCTTCACATTTGAAAGTGATGGAAAATTTAAAAAAAAGAATATATGTTTTAACCAGTTGGAATGTTTTAGCAATGTCAGGTATGTGTGCACTCCCCTCTCAGAGCTTCACAATAGCAGCTTTTGTCTAAAGATCATCAAATTTACTCCTTTGATGTAAACCACTGAAGATGTGGAGCAGAAGCACAATTTATAGTCTATCCGGTCACTGTGCAATGTGCAGTATAATTTGTAGGTTAGAGTGCTGGAATGCTGATGTGCATGTACAGTATATGTGCCCACTACCTCTATGTGCGAGGCTGTGGGCGCGCTTATCATGCATGCGCAATAGGATTTGTGTCTTGCCACCTCAACCCAACTCTGCAAGACCATTATGTTTTGAAATAATAAATACACACACACACAGGCTTTCTCTGTGAATCTCAGACACACATACACAACGTTGCACATGCTCTTAACATACACCTCTGCACACCTCAGCACGGCCAAAATGCACAAAAAATTTACGACCTTAACATTCCTGCTGGGTCAAGCAATTTATCAAGTCCTGCACATTCTGGTTTCAATTACACAGCCGATTGTGGAGAGCGGTTATTTTAGCAGGTTCATTTGGCCCAGTAGGGAGGTCGAGTCTTTTTGCTTAACACGCCATCCCCTGAACGCAACCGGGCATTACTGTCTGTACAGACGTTCGCCTTTCTGCCTGCTGCAAATGGCAAGAGCGAAATTGTCAGGCAGCTAGAATGTGATCAGATGAGCCGGGGGTGTCATCGCACAACTGTTTCTCTCAGTTTCTCTTCTCCTCTTGTCTTTTGGCTTTGTCCTCCTTCCAGGACCTTTTTCAACAGAAAACTCAGTCTATCATCCTGCATGCTGCTTTCTTCAACCTCATCTGTCTGAAGCTTTACGATGACGAGAAGTCTTCTATCAGTTTTTCCTTCTCTCTTTATCCCTCTGCAGGTTTCTCTTTCTGCCTCACTCTATTCTCCTCTCCCCCATGTCACCCTTCTCTATCAGACTATCTTGATCTCCTCATCCTTTTCTCTGCCTCACACTCTCTCCCTCCATCTCTCTCTCTGTGGTAGAGTGGTGATAAATCCCTATTTTATTGCTGGAGAATTCCTCTCTCACTGCAGGGCTGACAGCTCCCCACGTTCTAAGACACTGCTAGGACCAAACCCAATCCTCCCTCCCTCCATCTTTCCATCTCTGCCTCCATCTGGCCCTGATTACTGAGATAGTGGAGGGGTGGCGGGGTGGGGGAGACGTTGGAGGGAGGCATCACACCATTACACCCTAGGAGAGGAAAGAAGGGAAGGGAGGGATGGTCGGGATGGTTGATGCACAACATGTAGACATGGAGGAGAAGGAGGAGGAAGAGGAAGAGGAAGAACACAAGAGGGGAAAAAGGCAAGAATTAGAAAAAGGAGATCAGAGGAGGACAAGTGGGGTCTTATAGGTGTGAAGAGCAGCAGAGTAATTCAAAGGAAATAAATTGTCTTTTATGTTTTTGAGTACATCCAGTAGTGCATCAATGGGAACTATATTTATTTTGGATTAAGTAAATATCATATCAGACCAGACATTTAGTAAACAACATTTAGTAGCAACCAGCTCAAAAATGCTAAAACAGACATTCTGCGTTTTTATTACCACAAGTCCCCAAATAAGAAATAAAAAATGATCAGAAAAACATTGACGACAATGAACGACAGGTGACAGTCATACTGCACATCAAAATAACGGTGAAGTAAATGTCCAGCAGAGCCAACACCCTCAATGGTTATGTAGATGCAAAATAGGTTAAGAGACATGCAGTGGGGCTTTTTTGTTGCTTTTCTTGTATGAATAATTTGCATTCAAAGCTGTAAAAAAAATATCACAGTTTTTTAGAAAAACATAAAATTAAATTAAAACCTTTCTGGTGTATGTTGTGATAATGTGAGTTTAGGCTAAATTATGCTGGGTTCATAGTGTTTGGTTGGTACAGTACCGCACACCGCTGAAAGCTGAGTCCTGCAAATGCAATTGAAAAGTGATAATGGATATCGTTTGGGTGGAGAGTGGCTAAATGAAGAAGAGATTTTGGAAGTCCCCCTCTCTCTCTCTGTCTGTCTCTCTCTCTCTTTCTGTGTGTGTGTGTGTGTGTGTTTGTGTGTGTCCATCCTGGCAGGCTGACTCACGGCAGCAGGTGCCAGAGGAGTGTGTAATAAACACAACTGCTTTGGACAAGCTGGCCTCTCACATCAAATAATGTATTTTGGCGACATCCACCTCAGCTGTCCACATGATCAACACTCAGCAGCAAGTGAAGGCTCTCAAGAAAACAACCAATTCATGTTACGGTTTCTCACAGTGACGCACGGCCACACGAGATTGTTGCAGTTTTGGTCAACAAGGATATCCTTTCAAATAAGTGAATTTAATTTATTTCAGAATGGGGTTTCTACAATTTATTAATCTGACATAATTATACAAAACGCAATAATTTTAGTGTCTTCTTTAGGTATATTCTAACATTTTGAGGCATCTGAAGTTAAGAAAGTATAAAGCCACAAATGTCTAAATACATACATTTCAAATTTATACCAGTTCATGTTTGAAAACATTATACAGTAAATCCAAAATTTGTTACCTCTGCATTATATGCTGGCAGTGGTTGATGATTATGTAATCATTATGTCCCATTAAGGGTTAGCATCTACCTTCATTTGCCTTCACTTATAACACCAGGGGAATGCAAATCATGTACTTTTTAATGCTGAACAATCAATATATATGTTGATGAAAAAAAATAAATACAGCATTTTAAAGATAAATCCTATACTCTACCCCCCCCCCCACACACACACATAGAAAGTCACCAAACAATGAAAAGAAACTCCACAAGACACTGTTGACTATATAGCTTCATGTCAGATTATGAATCACCCCCCCTCCTCACTTGCTCTCCCACCACCTCCACCAAAATAATCAGGATAATTTCTATTCATTATTACACCTCCATTTATCTGTGAGACGAGATGTAGGGAGGACGGGGTATAACTCTGAGGAATAACAATACCATTAAAAAGCCTGCGCGGCAAATATCAATCATTGTTGCCGTTAATGTCCCTCCAGCCTATTCAGATGGCCTCTCTCTTTTCCTAATGTCCACCCATCTGTGTGGGTGTGTAAGTGTGTGTGTAAGTGTGCAAATGTGTGTGGCTGTTATATCCGAAGCCCTTTAATCAACAATCGCTGCATCTGGGCCAGATAATGAATGGCATTGTTTATAACCTCACTCCTGTATCGGGTGATAAATGCATACGCGCCTAATGCTATCATTTGAATAAGAAATGAGATTGTGATTCATTTTAATATTGAGGAGAGATTGTCTTAATATAAATTTCTTGGTAAAGTTGGGACGATAGGGATAATGATGATGATGATGATGATGTTCCATTTTGTCAGCCGTGCAGCCAAAGGATAAAGCCATGCCAATAAAACTGAAGATACAAAATGAAGCAATTGTTTTTATTTCATAGCCCGTGACAATAAGTTATAAAGAGGACTGGTTAAAGTAAAGGGAGTTGCATTCAAGTAAAAAGTAATTTATGAGTCACAAATTTACAAAAAAAATAAAACAGTGCTTTGTGAGCATTCTTTAAACTGTGAAACAGGTTCCTCTGAAGCCACACGTGAGCACTGATGTAGGTGCAAAACGCTCTTGTCGTGTTTATTTTTTCATTCTGACACATTTAGAAAAAGAACTGCCTTGTCATGTAACACAGGATCCTCTGTGCGCTAAAAAGAAATAAAGTGGTGGACGGAAAGCAAGTCTAGCTCAAACATCACCAAAATTATACAGGAGGTGTTATGAAAATAATTTCATGTTGGGTCTAGTTGAAATATTGTACGTGCTGATTGCTAAATGGACTACAAACGTTCAGTGTCACTCACTTTAAACTCATTTAAATGAAGACAAATCTGTTTTTTGAAACAGCAAACTTCTTGAGAATTACCCACCGGACTACATAATATCTTGAAATATTATAATTATAATTCTTAACAAAATGGTAGTGAAAACACCCCAAAATGTGTCCACAATGTGTGAGGTGTATTTAATTTTATTTTCACACCTATATATACAGTATATATACCTGTGTGGGCAGTAACTGAGGTAGTAACAGTGCTTTTCACACAGCAGCAGTGTAGAAAACCCACAAACATTTCAGTCGTTTCATTAAATTTTGAAAGGATGACTTAAAACTGTGCATTTTTACAGTTTGTTTGCATGGTAAAATCAAAGGGAACCAGAAAATGCCCCAAGTCTGTGCAACAGATCTCACATCATAAAGAAAAAAAAAATACAGTGCAGATAATTTCCTGGCTCTATTTCCTCAGTGACATTATCCCACTGGAATAGCAGTGGCGCGATGTTACAACCCTGCGTGTTGCCACAGTGGAATACAGATAGAGAACAGCTCGCCGTTCGCCACCCGGGGACTTCAGTTGTCCAAATCTTTGACAGTTTTTTAGCAGCTTCTGGCTCTTAGACTGAGAAAGATTCCAGAGACAGATAAGGACCCCCCACACTCGCCCTCCACACCCACCACTCCTCCATATCAGGCAGCATCATTGATAAAGACAGCCATTCAGGGATGACACTGATAGCTGCTCCAAAACCATTCGAAAAGTGATTTGCCTGCCATTTTAGCTGCTGCTGCCCTCTTTATGATGCACACGTGTCCAGGAAGACAACGAGACTGGTTATTCAGAAGGAATTTGGCGGGACCTTAAATGGTCACAAATTGGTGTTTAAATTTTTCTCATTTTTTTTTTTACATGAAATAATAAATGCAATTAATCTCTACATTATCCAACTTCGTATTTTTCGAGGGGCTTTAAAGTAATTGCATTTTCAGAAACCCCCTCCCTTACAATGTCATGCCAGTTTTAGTTGCAAGTGAATTATCTCAATTCTTCTTCTTGGTCCTGTGCGCTGAAATCCTTCACTCAACGTTTAGATCATTTGACATATGGAGCAGCTGCGTATTATTAGCCAATCACGCCCCAGTATTGAGAAGACTCTGCACATTCATTCAGTAAATACCCTCAGATTTATATAGAATTTACTTGAAAAAACAATGAATTCATAAAAGATGAATAATTTGGAAAACTTTAAAATCTTACAGAGAGGATACAGATACACCTTATGTTGTGTCTGGTACCAACATCTTCAAATATTCACCACATATGGGTTTAAACAGCTAAACAGTAAAAAGATGATTGTTAAATTAAAGCATTAGGCCTAAAAGTCAGTGCATTTTAGGTGAGAAAGACCTAAAATATATGAAAATCCTAAAGATTTGCTTGTGTAAAGCAAAATCTAACCCCAATAGGGAAACTGGGTGTTGACGTACATTTTAAAAGTTAAGATATTTCTCTTCTAAACTGCAAAATGTTTCATGATGGCTTTAATCTGCTGCATTTGAAGGCCAACTCAGACATGAGATGGAGTCTCCGCTCCTCTGTATCCCTTCATCCCTCTTCTCGCCTCCATCCCCATCTTGGGTCCAAATGAATGACGCCAGCTGGGGTCGCCTGGCTGATGCTGCGCCCTGCTAGGTGGCATTGACAGCTGAATTATCCCACAGGCCGTGGCGGCTGATTATCAGCAGAGAAGTCATCAGGGCCTTCCAGGCTCCCCCCAACTCTCCAATCCCCAATCTCTCTACCACCCCCCTGTCCTCTTCCCCGTCCCCCTGTCACCCCTTGTCAAGAGAGGGACGCCTTCCCCAAGCTCGCCGCATGGGTCCTCTTGACAGGTAATCTCAACAGTAACAATTACCGCCATTACTGGTGTCATAAACAAGTGGCCGACCCCAAGCCAGGGCAATAACAAAGGCTTTCTAATTCACCATGCAAGGCCATATAAATACATGCCAACAGGTAACAAGTAATCTAGCAGAGAGGATGAGGGCCGGTGCTCCCAGACACCAGACTGAATCTGTGTGTGTGTGTGTGTGTGTGTGTGTGTGTGTGTGTGTGTGTGTGTGTGTGTGTGTGTGTGTGTGTGTGT
>JBBPCS010000573.1:4963706-4987345 GCA_037974645.1 Hollardia meadi | reverse complement strand
AAGATGTGCATGGATATTTTTAGATGTTTAGGCATGCAAACAAAAATACGTTTTTACATGTTTTAGGAGCACCATCCTTTTCAGTCTATGAATATGTCAAAAAGGTTCCCAAATTATCTCTCTCTCTTTATCTCTCTCAACCCAACCGGTCAAGGCAGATGGCTGCCTACTTAGAGTCGGTGTCTGCTCCGAGGTTTCTGCCTTCTAAAAGGCAGTTTTTCCTCTCCACTGTCACCAAGTGCTTGCTCATGGGGGAAGGTTTAGACCTACTCAACATGTATAGTAAGTGTTATGAGATAACTTTTGTTGTGAATTGGCACAAAATAAAATATATTTGACTTGACTTATCATATCATGGGCTGTAAGATATTGATTTAACACCCACTGGCATTTTGTGACCTGGGAGAGCCAAATCTTACTTATGGTATCCGTACATTATAGAATGTAGCCTAGCCTATATAGACTATAATCAACATATACTCACTCTAATAATAAACAGGTCACAGTTACGTTAAAACATCTTTGTACTGGTGGTCAAATCGTACACAGTTTATTGCTTGTAGGCCGCTCCATCATCAGACAGGGTGTTTCTGTTAAAACTTATTCATGGCTGCAGGGCTACACATCCACAGGGTATCAGTGGTGTGTGTGTATAAAGGTTCAACTGAAAGAGACCTAAATCAGGATTTAGATACTTGAACTGGACATGACAGTTTGAATGCCAGCCCCTAATGCCCATATTAGGTCATAAATGATGCAGCAGCCATGTGCATGGAGTTTTCATTCAAAAGGAACCCTCTCTCTTTGCCAGCTGTTTATAATGTAAATGACAACTTTTAGTGTAAATCATATGTCATACTCTCAGTGATCCAGTGTTTTGTTTGGGTTTTACACATATTGTATGCTCAGTGAAGCTGCCGCTGAGTGTATATTAAGAAAGGAGAGAAGGTGTTACAACCAGGATGGGTGTAAAAGTAGATCACAACAGATGAGTAAAAAAAATACCTTGGTATTATTGAAGCACCTTTTTGGGAGATTGGAAAAGAAACGGGGTCAAAAATGAGAGAAGCAGACATCCAGATGTTGATATTGAGCATGCACTCACATCAAGCATCTTTAGAGCTCTTGGAGAATAGTGTGATCTGAGCCAAATAACTGCAACAAGATACATAATGATGTATGGCTGCTTTCTTCCAAATGAACTCCGGTCAGGTCCACAGACGATTTTATAGCTATATGTGGGTTTATCCATCTGACCGCCAGCAGTTCCTGGTGCTTTGAAAGGCAAGCTACAGTCAGAACTGATGCTCACATTTTTTTCATGTTTTCTTAGCTGGTGTAAAGTCCTAAAATAAATACATTGTATACATAATATAAATCCATTGAATGAGAACACTTTGGATTTTTCTCTCTTGGTCACATTTTTAATGGCTTTTAACTTTAACACTCCAGTTTTCTTGCAGAACGAAAGTTTTAAAAGAGTTCCAAAGGGTAATTCCATATTACCCGAGTCCATATTGCTTTTGCTTTCAAGATTTTTTGTCATACAACTACACAGAGTGAAGCAAAATAGAACTTTTCTACAAAGTAGCTCAGACCCCCAAGGTGTGATTGCAGCACTAGATGTTGTGAATGCTGATTAATTAAACTGGCGACACATTCAGTTCAAAGCAGCTGATACACATCCCGTAAATCTATCACTCTAAACATCTTCGCCAATAGGAGTCATCTCTGTTGGCACTTGACATCACTGATAACACAGCAGTAAATGCACAACGGTTACATTTGTATGCATCGCTAAAAACATGCGCTCAGAAATTGCTTATGACCTCCCCATTTTCCCAAGTTATCTTGAGGCCTGCTGTTAGTGTAAAGGCTAATGATATCTAGGGGGCTGGGTGTGAGTACGCCTGTTGATACAGGTGTGTGTGGAGGGGTAAAAGGTTTTCACCCTATCAGTTGCTGAGTTGATACAAACCTCTGCAGACACCTAGGCTGAGGAGGGAAGGTGTGACCTCACCCCTGACATAGGAGTCGGCACCTGTCACACACATTAACACTTCCTCATGCAAACACACAGAAACTTGCATGTCTAAATGAGTATTGTGCAAAGGCACCATCCAAAATGCTTCGTCTTCATCTACACACTTGCACAAATACAGACACACACATCCCCCAACACTGTCTGCCACCTCCAGCTCTCCTGTTGGCAACCAGCTGGCAAGCACAGTGGGCAATGTCGGATAAGACGGTATACACAGGCTATGTTTCAGAGTAAGACGTGTAACAGGAAATCAGGGAGCTGATTAAAGTCTTGTCAAGTAAATAAAACATTCAAACATGCATTATGAGAGACCCAGGTAATTAGTGCACGTCTTAGGTTTAAGTAGAGGAATGTGCAGTAACAAGAGCTGCAAAGGAATCCTTTCAACACTCATTTGAGAAAAGTGTAAGTAATGGGCAGGGATGCAAAGTTGCAAAATAACACAAAAGTTAAAATCAGAATCATCAACCCAACCTTGATCATCCAAAGTAAACACAATTTTAAACATCATTCATCAAGAAAAGAGACGTTGGTATGAGGTAAGGTTTGCACAATCAAATGTTCCTTTAATGGCAAAAGTTGTCCATAGAGCATATCTAGACAGTAAGAAGTTGGCCAGAATGACATAATGACATAACAACATTTTGTACCGAGGATACTTAATGATTTAAAAAAAAAAAAAAAAAAAAGTGTTTCACATTGTTGCTATAGTTCCTATAGGTTTTTCCATTGCGGCCAATAAAAACGGATTGTATCACCAGCCTCATAAAGCGGAGCAAAGTAACAGAGACTCAGAGGTGAACAGTGAAAAAGATAGATGAGCCAAAACCAATTCAGGCTCTGTAGCTCTCTTGATGATCCAAAATAAGCACTTGACCAAAGCTAACATCATAGACTGGAGCTATATTTATGGTGCAGATAAAATATTTATACAGTGAGTCATAAAGTCTGGTTCTGGAAAACAGCTGCAGGGGTATTAGACACTGCAAGATTTTTGGCAAATAAAATACTTCATTTCTCTATAGCAGGATTACACATGGTTTATTATTTAAGTTTACAGAATGAAAAAAAAAAACATGCAATAGCCAAGCTATCATCTGTCTAACTGACTTTAAAATATGCAAGCAAATATTATTAACACCAAAAAAGTGTAAAAAGCATGATGGGCAACTATTTTTTGTATACGCATGGAAAAGGGTGAGTGTACAGGTGAGTCAGAAATGAAGTAGGAAAATGTTATGACAACTGAATGCAATAACTTTGAAAGTCATTTTTATTTTTGGGAGTATAGTTTGATCTCACATGAGGACAGTTTATCCAATATAATCACTGTTGCCAGATTCAGGAGGTTGAAACTCTGAAAAACCTGGAAGATAATATGACTCCTTGATCAGCTATAACATTTAAATCATAACTATGGATGAAAATGAAATATTATATTAAAATAGCCAATCCTGGGTTGGATTGAAAAAGTGCATTGTAAAGAATGCCATACATCTGAGGAAGCATTCAAGTTGGCATTCCCAGTCTTTGGTGGAAACACCAAATAATTCTTTGTTAAGACTTCCACCTAATGAGATGAATAAGAGAGAAAAAAAGAAAGTTGATTCTGAAATGCCAAACTCCTTGAAACCATTTGTCAGACTCTTATCACCAAGTCTTTGTCTTCCCTGGCTCACTAAAACCGTAAAACTTGATCTTTAGTGAATAATGGATTGTGTGACTATTGAAAACAGAGATATGGATCAGCCTTGGTATACCAGACTAAACGTTGGCCTAGATGCAGGGATGAGTTATTTCTATTCCAGTCTATAGTTTCATGATTTCGAAAGAAAAGCATCTAATTAGAGATAAATAAATCATGGCGGGCTATCGGTGGCTGTGAAGCTGGTGTTTGGTGTCGGATGGTAGATCCAAAGCTCAGCAAGGTCCAGATTAACATTAATAATGCAAAACTTCTGGTTCAAGTACTCATAGTACACACGGCCAGTTACATTGTTAATACTTGCTGTCATGACAGTGCCACATGAATCTAGGTTTGGGAGTTTGTTGATACACTTTACTTACACTACACGTACGTACATAGACACCATGTTCACATAACTTTTTCAAGGTTACGGTTCAACCCCTTAATTCCAGCTATGGGTTTGAATTAACATTTTGGGAAAATCCCCTTCCAGTTTTATGTTTATGCCACTGTACACAAAGCCAGGTCCATAAAGAAAAGGCTTTATATTTCGGTGGGGACGAACTTGACTGGCCTGCTTACAGTCCTGACCTCAACAACATATGACAACTTTGGGATGAAATTAAACACTGACCTTGAGCCAGGCTTTATCACCTAACAGTGCAGTGACCTCACCAACGCTCTAGTGGCTACATGGGATCAAATCCTTGCAGCCAGGGATTCCCAAAATCCTGTGTTCATGTACATTTAACTACAGTATGTAGTATATTCAGAAATACCTATGGCAAGATCAGAAATGTATTAACATTGTGCCTTTTAAAGGAAACATGCTATGAATTTTGGATTAAAAGCATCTTTGAAGGACATCGCTGCCTTGTATCCCCAGTTTTCTTTAGCATTGGTTCTTAGACAGACCTCATTTAACAATGCCCTCTACTTTCAAATGCAGCACAAAATGAGACAAAATACCACCATGATCCACAGGGGCGTTATGGAAATAGAGGAAGAATCAGGTCATGTTTGATATTATGCACAATATGTACAGTGGGATGGGGTACAAAAAAGAGCATTAATGCAACTACAAGATTCTTTCCCCAGTCTTATTAATTAAACATATAAAGTTCCCACAGTCGCAGTGAATCCCCCCCTTGAGATGAAATTCTAATGTGATATTAAGAGAACTGGGACAATGGCAGCTTATTGCTGCAAAGCCAAGGCAGGCAGGCGGCCATGTCCTCCGTATGTAAACACGAGCAGAGCAGAAGACATTATGAGATGCAAACTGTGATGTCTCACGGCTAGCGCTGAGAGTACAGCTCTGGAGAGTGCAGCGGCTATTTGGATCTGCATTCACGCAGCTTATAAGTTGGTTTGTATGAACACAGGCTAAAATCGCACCTTTAGTCTTGAGTGAAGATCAGCTCTCAAGAAGAACTCACGCCACATTAAGCAGAGACAGAGAGGTGAGGACATGCAGCTGGTCACACAGTTCACCTCACCTGACACTCTATGTCTAAAAATGTAAATTATATTCAACATATTTTTCTTTTAATGCAGGTAAGAAGCTGTTTAGCCAGCACATACTGTGGCAAAGTAGTTATATTTGTCCACATATTTCTCATTTAGGCCTAGTGTAACTTACTCTGTGTGTCTAAATGTGGATATAAACAAAGCCGCTTTAACAATTTCCCAAACTTTCGTCACCTTTGGAGTGAAAAGCTTATCGCCTTGGAAACAAAACCACAAGCTATACATCTCATGCTCTAACCCAAACCCCACAAAAAAAGCCAATTAGATGAAAACAAACATGCTGTTTTTCATCTGCAGTTATTGTGGTCTAATATGAGAAGAGCACTGCAGTACAAAGACACTTCAGCCAAAGTAAGTAGAACTTTGATGCAATCAAAACTGATCAGTATTTTATATCAACAATAAATCAAATGATTAAGTGTAATGTAACAAAAGTGTTATTCATAGAAGAATTATCACGCAACTTAGCAGTTCCCCTCAGCTCTGAGGTGAGTCTTAGAATTATTTAATTCATTGTTTTGGTTTTGGAGCCCAAAACTTTACTGTTGTGGATTCACTCTCTCTAACCTCTCTAACATTGCTGTGCATTCCTCCATTCACTCTCCCATGTGGTCCACTCTCTCAACTTGTATCAACCTTGTTTCCAGATGCAGCAGCAAGCTGATAAATGCATGCTGCCCAGCACCAAACAAAGCCAAAGTTAGCAACTGGTTGGTGAACGAAATGGAGCATTTAGCAGCTTAGGAGTTAGATATTTCCCTCAGGAGTTGATGGAGACTGAAATAAGCCTAAAAGGAGAGTGGCCAGAGGCACGACTTCAAATGAATGTGTTCGCCATATCAGCTTTATATGGCGAACACATGTCAGTGTTGTGTTTAAAACTTGCTGCACTGCCCCTATATGACAGAAAAGAAAATGCAGGTTTAAATTAAAATATAATAATAAGATAAAAAGTTAGATTTGTCTTATTTTCACACAAATTATGGTGACATAAATATCCCTGGTCTTTGTATTAGAATTCTCATCTGAAATACTGTCACACTATTAGGTGAGTTTAACTGATTTTTAAATGGAAGGCCTTCTATGCTAAGCATTTCGAGATAGCTTTTTTTTGTTATGAGCACGAGAGCACAACTGCAGTTAGCCATTACTTTTTAATCCAGAAAAAAATTGCGTTGTAACTCCTTGTTTATGTTGAACAATTTGTTTATTTCTGCCTCTGAGAAATGTACAGATGAAAGCATGATTTGGTCTTATCCAAACTTTTGCTTGCCAACTGCCTGACACTCTCATGGTGGATACTTTCCTAAAATCCACATTTTCTTCTCTATTGATAGTTAATGTGTCCTCAGCTGGGCTTTACATCTGTTTTTCCCACTTCATGTTGTATTTAAAAGATTAACAAGGTGGCTTAGAAAAGCCTCTTCAACAGCTGCTATCTGATGCAACAGCCACACTACATATCTAATTGCACATTTATTAAATTTTAAGTTGTGCACTAGTTGGTTTTGGCAGGATAGCCCCATCTCACCTCTCCAAGCATACTGTAGAAGAAACATTGACCCATACAGATATAAGGACCAGATGTCACCTTCTCCACTCGTACTCAAAGTGTCTGCATGTTAGAGGCTAGTAGTTGAATCAATGTCCATCCCCAGGTGTGATACTGACAACCAAATGTCAGCCTGCTGTACTGCAAACCCTTCTTCCACTGCTTAATTTATAACGTTTAGATTAAATCCGGTGAAATTCAATAGTTTAATTGAATGTTTAGAGCCTGAGTGTTCAGTGATAAATTTCCATTGGCACCCTGTGCTCCACTATCATGTTTCTTGGCCTAATTACATTTGCATAAATAATGTTCGTCTTTATTATCACGAGTTCAGTAGGTACTGGAGGGGTAAAAGAAGGAGCTATGCAGTGTGAAGAGGCAAGGATGTGCTGAAAGGACACTGGCCTCTTTTTTTTTCTTTTTCTTGCAATGACCCACAAAAGTGCTGAGGATACATGTCTCTCCAGTGTGGAGAAAGTGAGAGTGGTAGGTTTTCATCTAAATGAGGTTTCAAAGAAGCAAGCATTGGCAATATCAAGTCTCAGTCCTTGAACAACCACTGACACGAATGACTAAGTGCCAACAGTTCATCTCCAACAGAAGAGAGCCTTTCGAGGCAAACGATCTGTCTGTGACCTATTGTCTGAGATCAATGAAAAATAAATTTATCTCATCTTGATAATGTCAAGCAAACCTAATGTAAAGACAGTACAGTTTATTATGTGTTGACCTTTACCTGTTGTTCATTTATCATTGTAACAGACAGGAGAGCTCAGGGGATGCTACACATTATTACTTAAAGGGTGAGGCACAAAGTTGCGAAACATATATCTGCATTCATCAGCATAGTGCCAGATTATATGAGGATTACCTTTGTAGTTGTGCAGTTTTTTTAGCCTCTTTTAGCTCATTGTTTAGTTTGACAGCCTGCAGATTCACTGTGTAGTTGGATCTCGTCAATATAGGAAGTCAGAAAAACTTCCAGAAAACCGATACGCGTACACCAAACTAAAACCAAAGGCAGACAGACAAAGTTAGCAGCTAGCTAGTAAACAGAGTCAGGCATTTTCAAACTAAAAAGCCAAATAATTTTTTAAAGGAGTTTGTGGAGAGAAAAGCAGAGCTAAAAGTTAAATAGATATTGGACTTACATTCATCATGTGGCAACTAATGTTGCTAATGCTAATGTGTCCCTGGTGTTAACTGTTTGCTAACGCATGGTCTTCAGTGAGCCTGTTTTGTATGACTGTAGGCAACAACAGAACAGCAAAAAAAAACAGCAACTCACACAACCACCCCTTATATGCCCCGCCAGTAAATAATTGAAGTAGAAGTTAAACCACCATATACAGTACATACCTATACACAGTCCAAATACATATTTAAATATACAATTTTCATCACAATGACAATGCAGAGAAGTAAGCATCCATTTAACCAACATCATCAAACACACATTATTCCTGCCCCCCTTCTCATCAAACATGGTGCAACCAGCAAGTATAAACAGACATCAGTGGCATGTTCAGGCCCAACATAATGTAACAACACCCTTATTCAAACAGAAAAGGTGTTGTATTTAACACCCTCCAGCGCTGTGCAGGTAGGTCTAGCTCTGTAAGACGGATTGCGGAACACAAACCCATCAAATGAGTGAAAACGTAGGCTACCTCAAGTCTGTTGCATACTGTTTCACACCGTTTTAAGAAAATATGTAATTCAAACCATACCAAAATGGTGCACACCTTTTTCGAATTGAACGTGCCCCCAATCCTCAGCAGAGAATTCAGTCAAACTGACTTCCCATGACAGCCACAAACTGCAGACAGATGGATCCTCCTATAGTGGTGTATCTGTCAGTGTTTTAGGGATTTTCTGCCCCATAACAGCCAGAAATTAATTCACACATTGTTTAATAAAGATTTGATAAAGTACAGTAGACTATCTACAAAAATATAATCATGTTTGCTTGGATGTTTGTTTGTTTGTTTGTTTCTGGGAAACTTATCGGTCTGTTTTCAACTGTACAACAGAAATTCTATATCAAGAGAGACAGAAAATTGTGAGGGTGATGTACTTACCACAGCTTCCCCCCATTAACCCACACTGGGTCTCTGTCAGACTTATAACTAATGGCAGTGGGTAAGGTGATCCCTGGTCACAGTAACACCACTTGCAGTCATATGTACACAGTGCTTAAGAGTGCTAAAGTGTATGTCAACCACTGATGCCAGCAGGGTGCGGGAACAATATGTTGCTGAGGAGGACAGTTTGACAGGAATAAATGAGCAGAGAGATGAGAGACATGGGTATTGGCAAGGATGGGAGCAATTCCAACTTTGAAACAGACTGAGGTTACTTGACGTTTTAAATTTATTAGTGGTTGGTTGTCCACATCAGGCCCCACATCAAGTAGGGCTCTGGCTGACTCATTCATATTTAATAGATAACTGTGATCAACTCCATTCGACCCGCTTTCTTCTCACTTCTGCAAAAACCAATGCTGACGTCATCCCCCAAAGACCTACAGCATATGTTTTGAAATCTAAATGCTGGAAACATCTTCCCACCATAATCAGAACTACAAAATACTGTGGTTTTAGTTGGGATACAGTCTGGCAGAGAAAGAAAACAAGTGACAAGTGTTAGGTTGAACATCAGGCAAACGAATAATACATCTGGTCTTGACCAGAAAAAGGCCTTATTGTTATCTGTACAAGCGGATTAGTACGACCATTTTATGTTTTCTTTTAGGCGGCAACCTCTAGTGGCAGCATTAGTATGGCAGTAGCAAAGGTGACATAGCATACAAGCAACAAAGTCTGCAGTGGGAGGAGACTGCTGTTCTGTGTGAAATCAAAAGTCAACAGAGTTATTTTAATTTACACCATGTATGTAACGTAACTTTTACAAAACTAACATACTTATTTTAACTCAAATTATGTTCTTTTCCTGAACCTATCCAAGTAGCTTTGGTGCCTAAACCTAAGGAGGCAGTTTTGTTACCTAGGCCTAACCAGCATTATCCATGTGATGTCTGGTCACTGGTACTCTCCAATGTTGATATACTGTAGGTTGTTTTGGGAGTTTATCAACCTATTTGATCGTTAAGGTATGAAGACATGTTGAATAAAAAGCTATTTTAAGAGATGAGCGAACAAATCCAACCTTGTCTCCTAGATATTAGATATATGTAAAGAAACCTGGAGTGGAAAAAAAAAGATAAATTCAGATTTGTCAGCTATTTTGTGTGAGGTATGATCTGCAATGTACACTGAAGAATAAACAAACACTGAATGTCAATAATGGAGTAGAGGTCTGAGTCCTACAGAGAGTCCACTGCTTCTATCAGGCTCACTGGCAGAAAGACTCAAAATGCAGACACAGGACACCGGGAAAGAGTTCAATGTAGTTTACTTGAAACAGGTTCGGTACATGGAAAATCAGTACAAACAGGCAACGGTATCCAAATCACTAGTCTAATATCACTGGTCAATAAACACGGTCAAATCGATAACACAAGGGATCAATACACGAGAAAATGCTGGAATGCTCACATTGGGGTAAAGACAATCTGGCACAGAAGGGAGGGGAGACACACCTTAAATACACTAGGAAGGAAAGACAATGAGACACAGGTGCAAAACATTAGGGTGGGGAACAGCAATCACACAAGCGGAAAACTTGACAGGTTACGGGGAATGACAACAGACAAGACAGAGACTATCAAAATAAAACAGGAAGTTACACAAGTCCAACTAACTAAAACAAGCTATCTAACTTGACGGGTCCTGACAGCTTCTTGATTTAAAGACTGCTCAGATTTTCAAAAGGGGTAGCCTGACTTAAGCTTTGGCGACCAGATCCTGTGAAGAAGAGGTTTTCTTGTCTTCTCTGCGGAAATAACTGCCATAATGTCTCCTCTTCTTCACCACTTTGGAATGTCTCTGCCTTCCCCCAGCCTCTCTCACTTTTCCGTCTCTTTCTTTCTCTTTGCGCTCATGCAGAGAAGAGTAAGTGAGAAAAATTATTAAATCATATTTTGTGTGGATGGGGGCTGGGCGGGACAGACAGCGGCTCTTAAAACAACACTAGGTACATCGTCAAAAAGCAATTTTGGCTCTTAGGTTACAGCCACTGACGGGCCATTACACAGTGCCCCATGGTGTGGGGCTGGTGGTTAAAATATGAGTAAGGCTGCAAGAACCTCCTTATAATGATTGAGGAGGATTCCCCACTGTTCGAGTCAAGCTGCAGGTTAGAGCCCAGAAATATTCACTGCACACTGCTCTGCTGGACAGGATAAACCTGTCTATCAGATTCCCCTTAAAACAATGACAGTGGTACAGTATTATGTGCTTGGACTATGTTCCATTAAACACAATGGATGGAAGTTAATTTAAATACTCATGAGAGAACAAATGTGCTTGCAAATTCAGGTCAACTTTGATTTGATTGACTGCAGACACATTTCCAGATGGAGAACTTCTCTTTCAGTTTAAGGGAAGCCTGACGTTCTCATTCCCCAACAAGTTGCAGGGAAACCGATAGCATAATTTGTCCGCTTAGGGAAGCTCCTGTCGCCACTAAACCTTTGTTGGAATTAAAGCCCATAAAGGGTGGAGATGCCCAGGGGACCCTGGTGTTGTCTGAAAAGTCAGGAGTAGAGTTACTAGAAAATCCCATCCCTGGAGTCCGACCCCCACCGTGACCCCTTCCCACCCTGGGGATGGCCCAGTGTAGGCCTATACAGGTAAGGAATGAATACAGCGCTTCATGACAGTGAGACGGTAAGTGGAGGCTTTGTCAAAAAGGCCATCCAGCAGGGTATCAGGAGGTTAAGTGTCCTACAAAAAGATCTTATTCTTCCAATTCTATCTAAACTTTCGACCCACCGCTTAATAGATTTGCAGCCCTCCGTCAGACCCTTTCCCTTTTCAGATACACCACACACACAGAAACCATACCACCTTCTCAGTCTGTCAGATGCTGCTTTATTATGACCTTTTAATTTGACTGGATTACATTTTTCTTCCTTTTTCATCACTGACTTCAAAGCAGGGGCTTGTGACAGGCGGTTACACTGAGAGGCTGTCACTGGTTGACTTCAAACACTGCCATATAATGCCACATTGTCATAACTAGCTACCTGGGCCCCCATTATGATGTGAAGATGATATGCCTGCAGTGACCTCAAAGTGCCCTATTATAACAAGCATTCTTTTTCTGTTCTCCAGTCTTTCCATGCAGATTGAATGCCTGCTTGAATTAGCTGGATATCTAGGCCTGTGTACTGTGTAATACTGTGTAAATTATTCTACAATGTGTGCATAAGTCTGTGTGGTGGGAGAACACATATAGTATCTAATAAAAAAACGTATTTTTAGTTTTTGAAATGACAGATTTAGCACAATTGGGCACAATTGAGCATAATTGATGGGTTTGTTGTTGTTTTTTCTGTCAGCCTTTAGCACAGCCTCCATTAATGTAAATATCAGTTTGAACGTAATTTAAATTTATTGAGGAATGTTACACATGTCTCATACAGTATGTATGCAAACATATGATTTGCTTAAAGGTCTGCAAAGAAAAAAGACTGAAAATTGACTGCAAAACCTGTGTCATAATTCATCAACATCAAAATTAAAACCTTACTTTAGTAACGTTCTCAACTATGTTGCCTTCATAAGGGTTCTGTTTCCTTGTATACAGTTCATTGATCAGTCAATTGTGCAAAGCAGCTATCATCTTTAAAAAAAAAATGAAATGAAATGAATATTACACTATTTCATTTTATTTTGAGAAATCAAAATAGTGTATGTATATTGGCCTCACATGTCATCTCTTTCATCTGCCCCAAACTTGAAACGGGCTTTGTGGTTTGTTTTAGCTTTCTCAGATGCTCAGCGGTTTTACTGTTACTTTCTGTTACTGCAATTGTAAGTCACTTGATTTTGTCTCAATAATTCTGAGGTGGTAAATTTCAGAATTTCAAAGATAGGTGCTTTAAAAGTTATTTCATTTACTGTAAAACATCAAAAGGGTATGTGTTACTTGGCTCAAACAGCCAATCTAGTATCAATTGAAGTCACTCAGGGTCCAAGGAAGGACGCACATGTGACATTTCTCACAAGTATTCCTTCCTTATTTGTCACCATCTCTGTCTTTCCTTCACTCTCTCTCTCCCGACCTCCTTCCGCCTCAACAAAACTTTCCCCTGTCACGGCATATTAAAAGTGGTTAACATGTGCATGTCCAATGCGATGAATATGGATGTGACCTCTTTCTTTGGCGCCTGGCCGCTCTCCTGCCCCCCTCAGTGGCACAAGACACTACTCTTCAATGAGCACAGCGTGTTTAAGAGACACAGACACGGCTTCACCCACACTGAAAACACACACACACACATCAAGGAATGACACTCATAATCACACATGCACGAATGTATACACATGTATGCACACATACATAGACGCACCGACCCGACTCTCATGCTCCCGCTTTTTCTCTTTTGCCTCTCTTCACTGACCTTTCACAATGTGTTTTACATAAAAATAAAAGAAGGGAGTAGTAAAAGCCCGAAGACAGAGGTGAAGGAGTAATCTGATTTATAATTCATATCTGTGACACCTCTAATGAAAGTGTGGTCCCTGGTCTATGTCTTTATATGCATGGGTTTGGAGCTTAAAAGCATGTACATAAACATACTTGTGCGCATTTTAGCTGGTATCTGTGATATGTGTATGTGTGTTTTCATGTGTTAAAATCTCTAATTAATGAAATAAATACTGGTTTCTTTGAAAGTGGTAATATGATTTTAAATGAAAACCGTAAGTTTGCTTAAGAATCTGAAAATAGCTGCAAATGCTGAAAAAAATGTTGTATCTTGAAACATACATTTAAAAGTGTTCAACTGCCACTGATTTTTCTTCTCTCACTGTTTTTCTCTCTAAATGTTTCATTGTTCTTATTTTATTGTTAAGTCAAATTTACTTAGGTCCTAAATGTCCACATGCCTTGTGTGCAATGGTCTCCTAATCTTTTACTGTTTATATTTTTGCAGTTTTATTATTGTTCACATTTGACCTACACATTTTTAATGGATTGATAGAGTTTTATTGATTGATTATTAATTGATCTTCTCATTTCTGTACGCTGCAGTTTACATGTATTTTATCCACTCACTTCAAGTGTGCTAACCTAACACATTTTTACAACAAAGCAATAAATGAGAATCTTCTGATTTTAGATTACTTTGTAACAGAGTAAAAAACAGATCTGTGCATTAATGAAAATTTTAACCACATTATTTCAACCACACAGCAATAAATTTGGTCATTTTAATTTGTGTTTATTAAAACTAATTAGACAATAGCTAAGGTGATGGTGGGTTTGGCAATTATCGCACAGGAGACAAGCTCAGGATAATCATCTGAAGCTCCTTGATGGCACGTAAGATGTGATGCTGGCACACAGTAGCACACCCACCATACTAAAGCCGGGAGGGGTTAAACATTTGTTTTAGCCAAACCTGTGTTGAATTGAAACTAGGGGGTGTATATATTTAGAACGGAATGCTATTTGTGTAGGTCATGCACCTCTGTACTTTAGCTTAGAATATAAACGAGAAGCTATTACTGTATCTCTATTCTTTCTTATGGCCATGAGTTTGGATTAAAAATGTTTAAAAAATAACTAGCAATATCAAATGAATGGGAGGAAGCAACAGTGATGATGTTATGTCTGGTCGTCTATGTAATGTAATGTCTATGTATGTAATGCGAGAAATAGCGGAGGTACTTCAGCAACCCGGTGAGTAACGTTACCAGCAACACACACACCACTTCTGTTGCCGTGACTGGCACTTCCTGACCCACCTCCCAGACGACCTATGAAGTCGCGAAGACAGGAGATGACGTGATGACGATGGCATGCGATGATTGGTCGGGATCATACTTAGAAGCTAACAACAACACAAGATAATTACAACCCAACATAACTAAACTACAGTGGGCAGCAGTCTACTCTTGGATATGCTGCCTCCTATATTTTTGGAGGTAACTTCAAATTCTGGCCATATTTTATAAATTGCCCTTTAACCCGCATACACACACTTTTAACGTGCATACACACACACAGTCACATAAACACATAGATGGGAAATGAACAACTTCCATCTGTTCCTACTGTGGCACATAAAGAGAAGGAGGCATTATAGTTGCCCACAGTATTTAACTAACTTAAAATGTGTAGGTGAGATGTTTGCTAAAGTGACAAAAATATGCAACAAATCCAGCTGAGCAACATTTGATATTAAATCATAAAAAGTAAAATGTTTATTTAAACTTGATGTACCATTATGAAGTAAATGTGATTGCACAATGTAATGGCTACAGAATAATGACACCATCAGTGTTTAGATTGGTTCTATAAACCTCGCTTTCACTGTGCATTTTAATCTGCCACGGGTAAGAAATCTCCTGGGAAAAAGAAGGCTGACTGGTGATCCACTTTAAGCTTAACTTTTATCAGTCTGGATATTACATGCTATACTCTGCACATACAAATACAAGCATGCTACATAAAACAGCGCAAGGAGAGGTTTGTATTTGCTGCAGCAATCCAAACCTTGGCTCTTTAATGATTGACAAAAATTTACTTTATTAAGACCGTCAATTTTTGTTCAGTTTTTGTCAATGGTACTTTCCCAGATGAAATATCCCCATTTTCAAAACCTAAAATTTCCTAAAAGCTGAATGAGTAGGATGTGAAGCAGAAGGGAGGAGGAGGGAAATTACACATTGTAGCTATTAATGTCCTTGAACTCTGATCTTTCCCAAGCCCGATGAACAATATCCCCTCTATGTGGGTTCGTGACACGGCAGGGAGAGAGCGAGCATGCTCCGAGTGCTGTGGCACCACTAGACCTACACAGTGGCACTGGCGGTCGTCTGGGGTTGAGTCATGAGTCAAGCATGTCTTGCCAATCTATGAATGTGTGTATACATAGCAGAGAGGATGTACTACTGTCTGATTACTCATGTGAGGATGTGTAAGCGCGATGGTGGTTGGGATGGTGGTTGTGGGGGGGCGGTGGGGGGTTGGGGGGAGGGTGCAAATGGAGGCAGGATGTGGTCCAATTGGACAAGGGCAAATGAGGCCCTCCTTACAATTTTTCTCTCTTTTTCTCTCTCTCTGAGACACAAATGCGCATACACACTTTACAGTGTGTGTGTATAAATATACACCGGCTATATATATAATCAACCAATATACTAGTGTACATGATTTGGCCAAAATGTAGCATGTGGTATGTCATATGCAGTATAAAAACATAAGTAAAATCTGCAGTATGCCAAAAATACCCAGATGTCTTGGTGAACCATGCTCACAGACGCCCCCTCGCCCCACAGTCGCAAAGACGACTGCAGCCAAGGCAGCGGACAACTTCAGCAACAATGGAAAAAGAGCCAGGCTAACAACTGTATCTTTAATTTTTATATTGCTGTTCTTCTGTCATTAAAGGATTTTGACGTATTTTATTGAAATCATGCACCTATTCCCAAAGGGGAAATGTTCACAAATGCTGTTCACCAAATCAGCATGGGCATTAACACGAACAAAAATACCATGAGTCAGCAAGTTTTATGAACAGGCACCCAGTTTGATTGAAGCAAGAATAACAAGAACAACTTCCAAAGCAACAGAAGTAACTTACCGGGAGAACTAGCTCTAACTCGCATTACATTTACAGTGAAGTAAAGCGACAACACGCTGGTGAATCTGGTTGCTTCCAATCGTCAGATAGATGTTAATCCATCTCTCGGGGAAAAATGTTCATCTTTCATCATCATCTTGAAAATGATTAAAATCCACAGTCACAACTTAACTTTTATTAGAGCATAAGTGGATGCCAAACAGTAGCTGTGGTTTGCCATTACACATTGTATTGTTTACTTCCACTTTCCAAAACCGAAAACCAGCAAAACCTGGTCTGGCATACTGCAAAAATAAATTGATTTAACAGTTTCATACTGCATATTACTATAAAAAAATACTTTTGTTGGTAGTATGCAGCCACACATGCAACACATTTCTATATTTGGAAGGGGCAACCCTTGCCAAGAAGAATAAAAATGATACCAGATAGATTGATGCTGAAAATGCGCACAGACATTGAATCATACACGAAAGCATAAGTATGCATAGGTATACGGATGCATGTATACAGATACAGATACACGCTCATACATACCATCTATATCAGCTATCATTTGTTAAATGCTGGTTTCCCTCCCTGGCACTGTTTCTGAGTTATGAAAAGAGTGGGGAAAGTTCAAAACCCAAATTCCTTTGGCTGCGATTTGTTTTCTTTCCCATTGATCACCAAGCAGCTGCTGACTGATTCAAAGCATAGCCAATATAGTCACAATGTTTTTCTAGCATTTTAGACATGCAGACAGACAGGGTGAGAAAAGAGAAGAGGTGAGGAGTAGGAAAGAGAAGGCAAAATGGAAGGGAAAGGGCAAGGGAAGAGGGTGTCGGAGGGAGGTTTGTTATCCAGAAACATCGGGGTAGCTGAAGTTTGATAGTTATGGGGAAAGATATTTGACCAAAAGTTCAAGAATCCCTAAATCAAATAGGACTATGGTTAAGGACTGATTACATTTTTAACTAAAATTACTTGATAAAATTAGGAAATGATCACCTTCATGGTTAAAACCAAAAAATGTTGGCTGTTGGTAAGAGATTAGACGCAAACCACAGTCTGCAGCATTGAAATCAATTGATCTGTATGGCCAACTATCCACCCCGGCTTTCTTGGTAAGACCTTGTTTTGGCAGTATAACCCATGCATGTATTATGGAGAAACATGGATGTATTAAAGAGAAACTTGATACAGCTTCCCCACTGGCGGGCCCATAGAACATGCACACCAGATTCTTCTGCCAGCCGGATAGCTTCCAGTTTGCCAACTTGAATGGGGATTAAAGGATTTAATCGTACAGCTCTTGTCGACTTTCCAAATGTCATCAAATTCAATTAAAATTCTGATGCTCAAAAAAGATTTATCCTCCGTTTTACAGCCATTTCTTTCACAATGTAAGCTTATGGGAAAAAGTCTTTTTTGGCCTGTGCACATCACATGATGTCGTAATTACATGGTTTGGCCACTATGTCAAATTAGCAAACATCCAAACTATTGTCTGTCTGACTAACTACACAGGAGGCTAACTTAACAAAGCCTTTGGTTCGTTTGGTTAAAGAGAGAAACTTGTTTTCAGAGGGTATATGGATGTATTTCTCTGGACAATAAGGACAATAAGATTGAGATTTTAGTTCCTTTATTGACATTTTTGAGTTTATTTTTGATGTTGTTGATGTTTCTTTTCTCAGTAGGTAACGCTGTAACCTAACAAGTTACTTTTTTTTATGGCTGTAATCTACGAACATAACAAGTTACTTTTAAAAGTAACTCTACCCAGCACTGGCCAGAAGTGACCATATTTGCACAAGATGGTTGAGCTGGGGAGGATATTCATTGCTATGCCTCTATCCTGATTGGATTTGACTGAGAACTCAAGGACATGCCACGGTAGCAACTTGTCAATCACAATATAGCCATGGCCTAAAGCATAGCCTGATTTATCATCTATTTTACTCTAAATGGGACCATAATTTAAAAAGTGTACATCACGCTGTATTCAACAAGACTCAAAACTAATGAATGAGGTCATAAACTTATAAAGAAAATGTTTACTGAGGTAACAAAGTGAGAAGTAGGGTCATTTCCTGATAAGCTTACTTTCTTTATTTTGCAACCTGTGGTATCGCTCTTTATAAGAATGAAAGGTTTAAGGCACTTCTAATCATATATGTTTAGAGCAAGACATTGACAGTTAGCTAACAAGCTAAAATGATCTAAACTCATAATTGATCTTCTGTAGCTACAACGACAACAGCATAAAAATCAACCACATCTTTTTAGTTCCTTTAAAAAAAAACACAACCACTGTGGCCCAACAGCAGAGGACCCAAATAAGGCCCTGTTTCTTGGTGTTGAAACAGCTTGGTTGTAAATAAAATATTCAATTAAAGATTTGGCATAACTGTAGAATTTCCTGCATTTGGTCCTTCTGCCATTTCTTCGGCACCAGAACCATCAACCTCCTTCCTCCATCTCGCGATCCCCTCTTTAATAAATGAGCACTGGTGGTAATTGCCCAGTCTGGGACGACATCATTACTCATTCAGATGTCCAATAATGCTGCAGCAACCCCAACACACACATGCAAACAGGCATACACATACACAGGTTGGAGGCTTACTCTGCACACGGAGATCCATATCATTGATCTCTCCTCTCCCTCCCCTCTCCCTCCCATACTCCATTTTTCATACTCAATGAGTGAGTTGTAGATTTGGCTGATCGATACAAATACATCTCAATTAAGCACAGGCAAGGGTCTGTATTGATATGTGTGTGGACTGGGTAAGCAGCACTGAAGGCAACGGTTAAAAAAGTACAACCTGACGTTCAAAAAGGAATGTGCTGTGAAGATTTAAAATAGCTGATTTTTAAATAACAGACATAGCCTGCAGTACATCATTTAATAACTCAAAGACTCACTTTTGGTATGTTGGAACGTTGGAACATTTTTCCTCAGTAGTTTAACAAAGACCAGTTTTATGCTGCATCCCATTTCTTCCCTCAACCTCCAACTTCTGATTGCATGTTAATGTGAAATATAATGGTGGCCTAATTCAAGTGACTGTTTAATGCCATTGCTCACCCTCCGAGTACAGTAATATAATGCTTTTCCTTTATCAACATCAATGTATATGAGGGAAAGAAAGGCTCACACAACACCATTCTGACAAAACTCAATATGGTTCTGTATTGAACTTGACTTGCGGACTTGTGGTTGCATTCAAAGATAATACTTTAATGCCATTTCTCTAGAGGCTACTTTAGAGACACTCCTGCGGGAAACGTCCTAGATTGGCAACCTCACAAGCACCCAGTGGTGTAGAGGTCAAGGGTCAAAGCCACAATTTCCAGACAAAAATAGGCTTGCTAAAGCTGAATCTGGAATCTGAAGGGGGCACGGCTAGAAATGTGTCTCAGTGAAGCCCACTGGATCTAAGTAGCTGATGAGATGTGGTTTCCTCAGTCTCTGCTGTCAAACTTCGTACAGCACCTGAGGGAAAACAGAGCAGCCTGGGAAAAGAGAAAGTGGGCCAGTGATTGTGTGTTTGAAGGAGGGGTACACTCTACAGAGAGTGTGAATGGAATACTGTTTAGTGTGGGTGAGGAGTTTGTTTTTACGACATCATTTCTCGATCATTATAGTATATTATAGTATAGTCCACGAATATTTGTGTCATTAAAAGTCGTGTATCATATCAACAAAAAATACCATTAAAAGCTGAGCAAACTCTAAACAAAAAATACATACAGTATGTATTTACAGAAAATCGGTAGGTAATGCGTATTTTGAAGTGTATTATAGAGCAATAAAGAGTAGACAGAACAAACACCAATGCACCATATGAATTAAGTCTTTTGTGCATCTACCTGGTAGTATCAGTTTTGATGTCTTACTTGGACACAGAAGTCAGATCAGGTTGGAGTGGAGCAAAGAAAAGAAGAGTCTTTATCCAAACCCTTGAGCAAAATATAAAGGGATCTTGGTCGAGTAAAATCTAGAAATGTGCCATCTTTTATGAGGGGGAATTGAGACAGTAAAGGCACATAGAAAGCAAAAATGTATATACATATATTGGGTAACTATACATCTCACTGTAACTCGTAAATTTCTGAGCTGGGACTGTAAAAGTGCTAGGATGAAAGACCTGACTGGCCTTCTTTGACTGAGTTATTTTTGCCTGTGGACAGACGTTTCTGCAGATGCGGGGGAATTCACTGTCAGCCGAGTGTTAATATTAACTGTCCATAACAAAAGAGTGCTAGTCTGAGGAGATAGGTGGTGCAGCTTGACACTGTGCAGACACCTGTGTGATATCACGGCTGAAGGAGTGCACATTGTGTATGTCTGCAGTTATCGTTCACACAGTAAAACATGTGTCATGTCTTTCACTCAGACTATATCGACCCTGTATAGGACATTTTAGTTCAATTGCACTCATTTATGTGCTGACTGCCTTTTTGGCGCAAATGTAATTGTACAAAATCTAACTTCATACTACCTTGACATCTCTGTACAGCGTTATTACGATGTACCAATGAGCGTTTTGTTTGAACAGAAGAATAAAGTTACATGTCTGACGTCTGAAAGAGAATGATCAAGCCTCCTTATGTTTTTGTCTACTGGTTCTCAAACCAACCTGTTTATGAGAGAGGCTTCATAGACACTCAGGCAACAAAACAATTTTTTTCCCCAAAAATAGTCATCACCATATTCATCGTTTACAATGAGACATCACATTGGCTGCAGCACTCTTCGCACATCTTCACTTCAGTCCCCTCTCTCCTGTTTCCAGGCTTCCTCTCCTCTGTCGCTCTCTCTTTACTCTTTACAGGCTTCAGGAATGCGAGGTCTCCTTAGTGATTTATAAACATACACATAATAAATGGGCGGCTGTAGTTTAAGCGGTGATGAAGCATTCTCTCACATGGGACACAGCACTGGCCTGTGTGTGATTTAAAGGGCTGACATTTATGGCTTGCAGGCCTATTATTCAGAGTGACTGTCTGTGTACAGACCAGCGTTTTACAGTGGCTATGCAGAGGTGAGCCCAAAACTAAGCTAGTATCTGACACAGGCTAATCATCACGTAAAAATACTACAGTAACATATCACATGCTGCGAAAGCAGTGGATGTCTGACAAGAATATGTGGTCATAGTTTCAATGAATCTTTCAGCAACCTAATCTCTCTGCACTAGATGGGGATTTATATGTCAGATTTCACACAATTCTGAATTCTGTTTCGTACTTTCTTGAAATAATATCAAATTATGCCAGCTACACTGATATATGTTTGTCAAAACCAAGAATAAGGTTTAATTCACTGTATAACAGCAGATTAACGTCAGAGGCTTATTTAGTCGTGAACTGGAAGCTCTGTTATGCTGTATCGTCTCACATCTTGCATTAATTATGAATGTTTTCCATTTGACTGTGGTGAAAAGTATGCCCATATTATCTCCTTTACAGTTAACTGCGCTGCTTTGTTGTCACGTAACCCATAACCTGTCTGCCTGCCACCAATGTGCAGTGGATTGCAATCGACGACTCAGTGGCCGACATCACTATCTGTCCAAGATAATAGATGACAATAATGGGAAACTGTCCCTAAGCACTCATTTGGAGTCTTCCTGCCCATTTACTGATACCCTTCATATTTAATTCCCCTCCAATAGCCAGGAAAACAGACACTTTAAGTCCATCTAGAGGGAGCACATTTACAATAAAGGGTCAGCTGAATCCTCGGCTCACGTTTCCTCCTAACTGTGGCAGGACATAAACCTTCGGGCCAGACCTCATTTTCTCGGCGCCATCTCCCGGACACTGCTACAAAAAATCAATAAGGCTGCACACAATCCTCTTAACTTTGGAAGGCATTGTGAAAATGTCTTTGTTACAGAATATGGTGAATATTTTTCATTCTTCTTGGCTTGGATATTTTTTGCATAACTCTGATTTCCTTCTAATAGTCAGAACGAGTGTAGGCCCTCACTTGTTGCTAAATTAGCATTGTGCTCTTATTTTCTTGACATAGGGTCTATGACACAAGTGGTGTGTTGTTGTGCATTATTGTCACTGTAACTCAATTCCTCCACCTGAGCAAGGAGAAATAATTTAATCGCATTGCAAAGATAAAGATCCCTGGAGCAGGGTGGAGAGATCTGCTCTGCCTGTATCAAGTTACACTCTGGAGATTAGCACGTAGCATGTAGCATTTAGCTGGTAGCTACACTGAATCAAGGCTGACTGTGATTCACATAGTCAATAAAGCAGGTTGGCTTATTGCATCACACTGTTCACATAGCTTAAACTGTCACAACATAACACAAATACTTTCATAAAGAGTGCCTTCGAGGCTGGGCTGGCTTACTGTCTGTGTAATAAAGTCTGACACATCCCCAGGGTTCGAACCTTTCTTTGGGAAAGTCATCAGCTTCTTCTGTTCGGTGATTCCTCACAAGCATCAAAACCAACAATGATGAATGAACAGATGTGCCAAGAGACAAATTCAGATAAATTCATAATTGAGCAACATAAGATTGAAGCCACAGTACAGTAAGCATCAACAGCCACTTTCGCCAAATTAATAAGCATATTACACAGCCAAAGTCACAATCCCTTTGAAAGGTTGTTCCATCTGTGATCCAGATTTGAACATTTGGAGATAAAAATTCATTCTTTATGAAGGCTTTTGAAATAGTATGTTACATCTCTATAGTGACTGCAAAAAGCAATGTGATACCCTTTTGTCACAGCAGACATTCTCACATGTACTAGTAGGGAAACAACTGGTGGAATAAATAATATTATTAATGGCTGCGCATTTTTTTATTATGATATATGATACATACATACTTTTTCTGCTGTTTTTTTTGCATCATTAAAACCCTTTTCTTAAATTTTGCAAATGATGAAAAAGTAATCAAGTTCACTGCTAAAATGGCTAAAACCCACGTATCTAGTGGCTTATATAAATTATGTATTTTAAGCAGCCAGTGAAATACATTTTGGAAATAACCTTGCGAACCTTGCATGGAATGTGTAAGTGTGTGTGTGTGTGTGTGTGTGTGTGTGTGTGTGTGTGTGTGTGTGTGTGTGTGTGTGTGTGTGTGTG
>JBBPCS010000573.1:4935521-4954584 GCA_037974645.1 Hollardia meadi | reverse complement strand
TGTGTGTGTGTGTGTGTGTGTGTGTGTGTGTGTGTGTGTGTGTGTGTGTGTGTGTGTGTGTGTGTGAGTGTGTGTGCAGATGTTAGTGTATGTCAGGGGTGAGTAGTTAATGTAGTTATTTGTATGTGTGTGTGTGTGTGTGTGTGTGTGTGTGTGTGTGTGTGTGTGTGTTTGTGTGTGTGCTGTTGAATTACTATATTTCTGAGGACCTTGTATTGGACCTTCAGAGTCAGGACATTTTTGGAAAGTTAACATATTTCTGTCTTTGCCTCTGCAAAGGACTGTTTGAGGGTTAAGACTTGGTTTTAGAGGGTTGGAAGGTTAGAATTAGGTTTAGGTTAAGGTTGGAGTTAAGGCTAGGGAATGCAAAGCCTCAGGGATGGTTCTCACAACTGTGTTTTTGTGAGAAATTAACTCTTACAAAAAGTATTCACATAGCCCAATTTGGATGGGAAGCCACCCATGTTGCCACAACTTTCTCTACACCCACCCACAAAGACAGACACACATATACGCATATATACATAATATGTAGCCTATATATAAAAAGCAATGCTTTAAATAATCTGTATTTTTCCATTTTGGCTACTTACCAATTTTACATTTACACTAATATTTTCCAAAACACTCCTGCATTTAAATGTTTTGGCACAGGGATGAACACCACATGCTCTTTACAAAAGCTGGATAAAATAAATGCAAAACCTGAATATGATACACACAATGTGATTTTAGTAAACACATGCAAAATATTAGCTTACTTAGCTTTTTCTTTGAGTCTGAAGTTCATTTTCAACAGTACTATCCAGAACATTTTCTTCATGAAGCTACGTTGGAACAAAGTGTATAGAGACTTAATAGGTTAAGGGTGTCACCAAAATATAACTACAAATAATTTGTGCTTCTGTTTGGAATTTCCCTGCATGTAAACACAGGGAGGGTGGGTCTGTACTGTGTTACATTTGATTTTTGGCCATCTGTCCACTAAGCATGCCACCCACATTGCCTCTCCACATTATGATGAGCTACATGGACATATTATCTACACTTAGTCCTTTGCCACTTGGCAACTGCAGGAACCATAACAACCAGTCTTTATAAAAACCCACTTTGAGCCACAGCCCTTATTGCCTTTGGAACATGAGGCAGCACACTAAGAGCTTTCCAGACTGTCCTTGCTTTCTGGTTGTGCCGAGGTGTGCCCTTTCCAAGACCTCCTTTTCTAAAAGTCTTTGGTTTTCATCGCTGTAGAAATGTATTCAGGGAGACATTCATCACCAAGCTGCCTGCCACAGGAGACTGCATTGACGGCCATTTTACAGGCCTGGTCAGGGAAAACAGGAAAAGGGAAAGGTAAGAGAATGACATTTACATGTATATTTACATTTATTCACAGCTGTTGTCGAATGGAAGCAACCCCAAGTGACTGAGCGGGAAGACTAGAAAGGTCACAGCCTGATGAATGCATTAAAGCTGCATTAGCTTACCTTAACTGTTAGCAACATCTGCAGTCAGACAAGTTCTAGCTTCAAATATTAGTTTTGGAAATGGGAGTAGTTTCTCTGGCACTTTGCTTCTTTGAACACACTCTTTCTCCAGCTGTTAATCAAGAGCAGTGACTCTCCATTATTATTATTATTATTATTATTATTATTATTATTACAAACAAATTCAATATATTTATTTGCATATCTTTGAAAGTGCAGACTGTTTGAAAAGCTGTTATTTAAGAGCCATGTTTAGTGGACTGCTCAATATTTTTTTGCTGAATTTAGGTAGACTTCTTTTCTCAATATAAGAGCAATGAAAGCTGATTGCTGAGCCAAAAGGAAAGCAACACACCTGCTGTGTTTTAGTCTGAGATGCTCATTTAATGTGTTAGATTACATAATTACTTCTTTCATACAAAGAACTGCAGCTGTGATAGTTCCCTGTTAATAACATTCAATTTGATTCAATTATGGAGTAGATGTGGAATAACAAAACGCGCTAGATAATGCAGTTTGCAAACTCTTGCTTCGCCTTTATATTTGAAATCTCAATTTTGTATTTATTTCATTTTCTCGTTAAACACCATTGTCTCTGGTCACGGGAGACTGGAGATACGTTTTGTTCAGTCTAATGCTGAGCCTTTAAGGTCATTATGCCTGCACATATTCCAACAACAAACACTGTCAATGTCTGTGCATAAAAACTCCTGAGAAAATGATAAATGACACCTATTCATAAGCATGCACACAAATACTGTACACACATCAGCTTTTACACCCACACACGTGCATAAAAAACATAATTCCACCAGGTTTCGCTCAAAATGATGTTGGCCAAGTGCAGACGCTGGCCCTAGAAACCACAGCCTCCACCCCCTCACCTCCAAACTCCCCTTCATGTCCCTCTCAGGAGCCAAAATGGCGTCCATAAATCAAGGAGCTAGATGTAATCTGCAGTGTCCAGAATGCAAGGGGCGAGGCTGTGAAGCATAATGCGACTGGTCCTCCATTGTCATTCATGCGCAGGCAGAGCCTTGCCTGCACCTGATAAGGGTCCGCTCAGAGTGAGCCATAAATCACAGATGGTGCCAACGGTTACTCCACTGATTTCACACACTGAAGGAGACACAGAGTGTGTGCGAGGCAGAGAGAGAGAGGGAGAGTATGGGGATGATGGTTTAGAATATGAACATTACATGGTCAAAGATGAGGATGAAAATTTTAGCATAAAAAAGAAAAAAGAACATTAGAGAGGAAGAGGAAAAGAGGGTGCCAAGATGGTGTGGACAGGAGGGAATAAGAGGGAAAGGAGTAAAGGAAGAAGAGAGTGAAGGAGGGAGGGAGGTAGGGAGGGAGGGAGGGAGGGAGGGAGGGAGGGGATGATAGATCTGCAATTTACTCCCCTATCTCATCTGGCAAGAAGTTTCTCCACACAAAAGGCCTGACCTTCAGGAAATAAACACCTCTCCCTCCCAGAGAGCTCTGGTGATGTCTGCGCTGCATGTCAATTCCATCACAGGGTGTTGTCATATGATGAAGGTTTCCCCTGATAACAAACTCACAAGTCCAAATTAAAATTAAATTAAAATTTAAAAAAAGGAAAATACACCGAAGTCACTTTTTGGTGGGACGACATAATTTGTTAGTGCCTTCCAAAACCATTACAAATCAGTGTCAGAAATACAAAAGTGTTTAGCGGTCTGATGTTAGAGCTTACTCACTTAAATGTAAGTGTTTTGTCATTGGCCGTTTGCTGAAGCAACTAATGCTATCATTTTATTCTTTGGAGAACAGTCTCCAAAAATAGCCTGTAAAACAGAACTGCACAGTTAATATATACATTACAACATGAGGTCTAGTCTGCCATGAATAGATAATAATTATACAGTACAGGCAATGTTTTAATGCATGAAAAAAAGTCCTGATGAAGGCCTTTAGCCAAATTGTGTGTCAGTTTTGGTCGCAGCACACCCTCTCTGCAAATAGCTCATAAAAAGTGCCACAAAATTGTGTTTTTTCTCAAATTTTGTGAAAACAATATCAGACTAATTACATTTTTTTACTGTATTTGTTATTTCATGCTTTTGAATAAAATGAATAAGTAAAATGAGTTAATGATTCACTAGATGTGCTCTTTTAAATTTGTGTATAAGAGCCCTTCATAATAAAAAAATATTAATTCAAGTTTTATAGGAGAGCTTATTACAATGAAATCATCCAATTGAATTCCTCAGTTTTAGGTATATTTTATTATCTTAAATGCTATATTTATAGTGAGCCTTGTGTTCAATTCAAACACAAATGTCAAAGTCAGCATCATGAAGGCCGCATGAGCAACCTTAAAAATCCACTTTTCACAAACAATCATAAAATCTACCTTCCAAACTGAAATCCTGGAACCAAGTCAGAGAAAATCATTCAGCTAAGAGCGATCTCTCTTCAAGCTCTTCCATCCCGACAAGAGATTTTACTCTTTGTGTCTCATCCTAATCACTCTACCCCCATCGCTCGATCTCGAATGGCAGCTCTCACTCTCACCCCTCTATTCAATCATCCCCTTATTCCTTATTCATATGCTAAACCCCTATAGCAGAGCCCCTTTGGCCAAGCACACTGTGAGATAGATGTTAACATGTGTAATCCCCCATTAACGCATACGAGACAACGTATCCTCCACGGACGCCCACTCTCCCCCTGGGATTAGCCCTCTGAAAGTGGAGGGGCTGATGGGTAATGGCTCAGTGAAGCTCCTCTCAGTTTCAAAAGGCATCCTCCCTCCCACCTCCTTCTCCTCCACCCCTGGAGTTTGAGTTGAGATCACTGAGGGTAAGTGTGTTTGCCTGAAGGATTTAACTTATTGTGAAGAGTGATGGTATTTGTCAGATATCACTTTATTTCTCTCCAAGTCCCTGCAGGAGTTGTTGTGATTTGTACTAACAACAAAAACAAATGCTCCAGGTTAGAGAAAGCACTTAGTGTAGCAGTTAGCGAATGTGACTCTCATGCTGCTAAAACTACACAGTGCATCATCTACATTACATCTTCTGATTGCAGTTTTACTGCCCCAGCCAAGTGATAAGCTTAACACACTTAACTTAAAAATACTTAATAATTTAAAATACAGTGATCAGTGTTGAGATGACTAGATTTCAAAACTATTTTCCCAATATTAAGTCTAAATTTTGGAATTAGCAATTCTACAATTATTTTTTTTTTCTGACATGCTTTTCATAACAATGCATATACATGTTCCTTTGTATCTACATTTAACTAAGATATTTTGACAGATTATAAACTTTTTGCATGATTATTTGCAAAGATATAATTTTTTTCCCTGCCATGTTTCATGTTACACTGCCTCACAAAGCATTATGGAAATTTTTGGAGTCTGCATCTGAGAACTCTCCATTTGAAGGGGGACTAGATGACCACTACCCCTCGATCCCCAAAAGAAAAAGGACACGCAACCCCATGCAGCCACACGCTAAACGGAGGGTATAGGGCCAAGTGGTAGAACCAAGGGGGGGAACTGGGATTGGGCCTAATACCCATTGGGCCCAATACCTACATTGGGATAATTGGCAACACAAATTATTCATAATGTGTTGGGGGATGAAGTTATTACTTATTATGACATCACCAAAGTAGTGGTGTCCAAAAACGTGTTAATTACAGTTTTCTTTTCATTGCAAGCCAAGTTCTTCACACATGACCGACTGCACATCAACTACACTCAGGAAGAGTTTAATTTAAACAGCAGCTACATCATGTCGGTGGAGTGAGACACTGTTTCAGGTTGGCCTGTCTGCGAATGGGACCTGCAAGCACACCTCATTGGGTTTCACATGATGTACCCTAATTCGGCCAGAGACTATCAAAGGAAACATTAGATGGAAGACCTTGAAAAGTTTTGCGACATTGTAGTGCGCTGCTCCTCTTGGGCTAGCTTCAAAGCACAGGCCTGTTTCTAAGAGGAGGTGCTGATCTTTTGTTCTGCAGGGAGAAACTGCCTTATTTGGGAAATTTCTCATGCTGGAGAAAGCTTTTATAATAAAAGTGTGGTTTCTCTAAATTCATTTGAGAGTTTTGGATATTTTATCTTGGTTTTTGACATGTTAAACGAACTGGATGAATGTTCTGACTGAATGTCGAGCAGACTAAAAGATGATATTAATTTGAGAGAAGTTGTGGTTTAGATACGTTTAGATGAGGAACTATCCATTAAAATCATACAATGACACTTTTCCCAAAAAGTGGGAAAAAGAGTGCCTGAAACCTCAGAGGTCTTGTGTTGGGACTGCCTCTAAATGCTCCCAAATCCATTCAGAATGACATCAACAAAAATATGAAAGTCTGCGGGTGTTACTCCCTCAAACTGCCAAATTCCTTCCCTCCCTCCCTCCCTCCCTCCCTTTATCCTTCCCTTACTCTCTGGAAATGTGAAATTAGCTGAAGCAGGAGGACAATTACAAGAAGGCCTAGCATAGAGACTGGGGGACTGGGAAAATAAACTGATCACAGACCCCTGAACAAATCTGGTTTACTTTACAAAGCCTCCTCTGAACTCCTGCCAACGTTTGAGCCGTCTAGATAATTCCTCCCTGAGCAGTTTCATGTTTACACCTTGAAAATCGCTGGATGATCAAGAGGCAAGAGACTGCGACGCATTCCCTTCCTTTGTTCTGCCAGAGGACGCTTGGCTGAGCATCACACCTCAAAAGTAACATTAGATATATCTAATTGTGTAAAAATATGCAGGTCATCCTTTTGAAGTCATTTTTTCCTCTATGTGGTTTTTGGCCTCTCACCCATTTACAGTAAATCTGTGGGGGAAAAAATTACAGAGTAAGCTATCTTCTTTTGGTGTCTCTTATTTAAGAGTGGGTCGAGGTTTTTTGTTTTTTTTCTCTCTTTGTTTTCAGCAGCAAAGACCATTGAGGCGTTTTATAGCTTTTCTCATTACTGCATTTTCCAAACAGTGTGCGAGAGGCAGTGGTGCATGGTTGAATTATTCAGGGGTACTGGGGATAACGGCACAGGGCTGATATGTTATACTGCACTGCTGTAAGGGGTCCTGCGAGGGACATCAGAGAGACTGCCATGTCAGAATGTAAACCAGCTTTTATAACATACTGAGAGACGAATAAGAAACAATAAAGAGCTCCAGATGAAAACTTTATTCAGTAAAGCAGGAGCTATAGAGAAAGCAACACAGGGCTCTTAATCTGTTCAGTCCAGTTCTCAGTAAATTCTGTGCCTTGTGACTGATTTTACAAAGCGGTAGATTGAAATATTATGTCTAAATGAGCTTTTCATAACACAGATAAAAGTAAGTAACAGGCAAACATGAGTTTTATGTGACTTTCGTGTGAGGTTTGAGAACGTTTGAAGGTTAATATCAATATTGCTATTTTTGCCCACTCTGTCAAACACTTTCAGAGCAGGAAATTTCAACAGTTACTGGTCCAACACAAATTTGGGGTGATTATTCAGGGTCCTCAAACGCTACACTGTAATGCTTGATGGTTTTGGTGAGCACCAGAATATATGTGTACACAAAGAAAAAAAATATGAAAATCTAATTTGCAATTTCGTGTGAAATTCATGCTCCCAAGAGGACAAACCCTTTGAATTTTGAGCACCACAGGAGCTTTCCCGTCCCATTCTCATAACATAAAAGCCAGGTTTGCTGCATTCATGCTTCTAAGGCAGCCCAGACACCTACGGTCATATGGAAAAACAAATGCTTAAAGGTCAAAATGTTGTTTTTGGAGTGTCCCACATGCTTGGAAGGGGAACATGAATAGCCTGCAGACACGCAGTGCCTTGTAGTGTGTGAGTTGGGGTGGCAGCATATGGCTTCAGTGCATGACAGTCGTGCACAAAACCGGCAGTGTATGCCATATGTGAGTGTATTTTCTATGCTCAGTGCATACAGCCTCAGAGCCTAATAGCTATAACAATTATACATACCTCCTCTGATCTGGTATCACAGAAGACTTGGTTTCACTCCAGCATGATTCAATCAGCAGCAGCATGTCTGCCATCTCTGAAAAGATAAATTATGCCATTACTGCTCTGAACTGGAGCGCTGTGCACTTAGAAAACAGTAAAGCTACAATTGGGCTTTAAAGGAAATGTCACTAATTATCCACTTTTTTGGTTTAGGATAATATTGTTAAGCCATCATTTCAAAGGGTGCCACTACAGCTGAGGAATTATTGGCAGCCATATTTGTTTTTACCACATGGCACTATACAGTATAACCAGAATATTTTGGCCTCCTTAATTCCTTAAAATGAGGTTTTAGTCCAAATTGAGATGTGTACCATCTCCAAAATTCAACAGCTACACTGACAAAATGGGATAGTAGAAAATCTAATCCACCATATATTATTATTTAAACCTACATATACTTTTAACATAGTGACATTTCATGGGCAGCTGTTCAATCACTCATTTCTTTAAAATAAGATACAGCTAACATGTTATATTGACATATAAAAAACTATTACAACTTAACAGTGCACACCCACTGAACTCATTCACAAATGCTTTAAATCGCCGAACATAGCTGTAAAACCTGTATTGCACCATTTGCTTCCACACAGTGGTCATAGAAATCTCCCTTGACCAGTTCTATTTTTTTTCACACCTCTACTCATTTCATTTTGATGCTAGCGTGTGACGGAGGCACAGCATGACAGTGCTCACATTTCCAATAAGGTTGGCACAATGTGGCTCTGGACTATTAATATCCAACAATGCCATGGCCACAGTGGTGGCATCTGTCTTCTTGGGTCTCCCCCTTTCCCCCACCGCTGCCCCCACCACCGCCTGTCTAATCTTCCTCACTGCTTCTCACCCCCAACTCCTCTCCTCTCCCTTCCTCTTTCTTTATCTCGCTCAGATGGGCTGCAGTCTTGCAGTACGACACATAGTTTGGTGAAAGGCAGTTGAACTGTTGCTAGCCGCCACATGCTGCTTTGGCTATTTGCATCTCTGAAGAATAAATTGCAGAATATGCGTTAACTTCCTTCAAAATTGGGGCAGCTGGGAATCTTAAAAATATTTAACAGGAGGAACAAAGCCAAATGTCAACTTGTTGTTACAAATGGATATTCATGTATGTTTCTTGATACGTTTTTTGTTTTGCATCTCAATACAGTATTTTCTGTCTTAGCCATATTGTGTTGTTTCAGCTTTAGAGGGGAGCAAAAGGACATTTATTTATATGTAAATCTTGCAGATTATAACTGTAATATGAATCTGGAATACAGTACTTTCATGTCAAACAAATTTTCCTTTACAAAGGCCATTAACACCAGTGTTTTATATTCGTGCCAGCACTTCATACTAATGCTATCTTAGGACTCAGTTCGTATTTATTATGAGAAACATTTTGGACAACTGTCCGGCTGCTCATGGTCGCTTGCATTTCATTAGTTTCACTTGTGCTTTAATTGATCTTTATTTCCCTTGATTATGATCATAATTAAACACCAGAAAGCTGTTCAAGCTACCAACCATCTGCTAGGTTGGATGATGGGCACCATCAGTGTGGGTATATGGGTACAAGGCCACCATGGTGCACTGTGCTGAGACTTACGCCTGAAAATGCCCCTTTGGATGTATTACCATTAGGTTAGCTGCATTTATATTCTTTATGTTAGTAACAGTGCAGTATAATTTTGTCAAGAGGATCATTGATTATCCTCTGAGGAAAAAAAAAAGAGCGTTGCATATGTTTATTTCAATGTGGCATTTATTTAATTAAGAGTAAGTAGACGTAATCATGAGACAGAATAGTCATGTGTGTTGCCTTTCACTGAAATACAGGTAAGTCTGATTACTGACTACTCCATGTGATTACTGAATGCAATGTCACTTATAAATAAAATGAACTGGTTTTTAAATACAGAACATAATCTTTAGGCCTTCAAATTACTTAATGAAGTGTTTGAGCTTTATGAAGTTTTATTTTGTTATGACCAACATCTTAACCAGATACTCACTTCTTTATGCACTTAAGTGCCTGCCTGCTTATCTGATTACTCCGATTATGTTCAAAGGCCTTGCAACATGGACTTATGCGTATTTATCTAAAATCCCAAAAGAAGACTTCATTACTGGGCAGAATTAGAATCAGTGCCATCAACTCATGATCTCCTTAACTGAATAAGTTAAGGTAGTCGGAGCCTAATTACAAGAATAGGGCCGTGCTGCCAACATATGGCTTAGAGTTGATGTGGGTGATTTGAACCACCTAAAAGCATAAACAAGTTATCCTTGCTGATACCTTTACTGGAAGTCTTGGCAAAGTAGATGAATATTGAAAGAGGAACGTGATAAGATGAGATCATGTGACCTACACTGACAGGATGTAAAACTGTACCACTGATTTCTTACTGCAGCCATCCTGATGAAACAGGTTGTGGATCAAAGATATCAATAGTCATCCATTCAAAAGGCCATATTCTCATGATGAAAAAAGATGCCATTAAAAACATCTACTTTACATTTTGATTTTCTTTGGATTATGTCCTCGCATTGGATTTATACTCACTCCGATTTTTATTGTCTGGGTTCCACGCAGTTCAAATCGAGTTATGAACTTAATCAATCCGTGCTCTCCTGCATTGACTGTTTTATGATTGGCCGAGGTCACCAGGTTTTATTGACCCGATAACCTTTGATGAAAATGGCTCTGCGTATTTGACTAGGAGTGAGAGATATGGGTAGAGCAGAAATATAGAGCAGCACAAATCCGTCTCCTCTCAGTAGCTCCTGCTAGTTAAATGCGTCATAAATGAGAGCTGACTCAAATCTACAATAAATAAATAATAAAATAAAGTTTATGCAACAGGTGGAGTATGCTAAACTCCTCCCTTGCAGAGCAAATCTGCCTGGCACTATAGGGCATCCAGATCTCTCATACTGCATGTCTATGTTGCTGGACAGGACAGGTTAAAAAAAAATAAATAAAAAAAATAAAAAAATAAATGAGAGCTGACGTGAACTAATGTCTTCCGGTTCTCTGATCCCTTCACTATCGTAGGCTGGTGGTGAAGAGCAGTTCATAAAGACAGTCATATAGAATAGCTGGTGTGTAAATCTGGGATGAGGAGGCAAACCCTGCATGAAAAGTGATGGATGAGGTAGGAATCTTGCCCTTTCTCTCTCTCTCTCTTACTCCCGATCTCTGTGGCCTACTCCATCTCCTTCCACTGAGATGAGGAGAGACATGCCTGCATTCTTGACCTCCATAAGGAAACAAGGCGCTGTTGCTACAGCTGCATGCTGAGCAGGCCCTCACCCTTTGGGAGCAGGCATGGCTCTGCAGCAGGTTTGGGGAGTTTCTAGGTCTGCCTACAGATCATTGAGCAGCCGAGATGGAGTTAGGGAAGGTTCCAAAGGGTCCAAGGTTCCAAAAAAGCAATCAAATTTAACTATTCCTGATTCCAGTCATAAAACTCAAATGTGCTGGAAATCACAAAGGCTCTGAAACCTAGTCTGAGGTTCAACTAAGAGAAACTTGAATCTTAAATCCTCCAACACTACTTTATAGTATGAAATACAAATGTTCTATTCTTTTAGTAAAACTGGGGTTTAACCAGGCACATTTTAGTAGTCTCATCAATCTGGGAATTAATTTGACTTGTTTTATTTGTATCAGGACTTCTGTTCAAAAGGGAGTGAGTAGAGGCAAGTCCTTATTCTTTAATGATAAATTATGTCGACCTCCATAAATTGACTTTTTATTGCACTACTTGCACCCTGCTTGGGACACAATTGTAATCACAGGTCACTAGGTTTCAAACATCCCATGAAACAGAAAGTTGGACTTCTTGGAAAAATGTTTCTTCCTGGAAAACCAGCCCAGTGTCTCTGGGAATGCATCGCTCGTATGGAGGTCCCTCACCGTAACCCAGCTCCCCATGCAGGAGACCAGAGTTGGTGTCCAGTCACAGACCTGCATCCAACATTAGCTAAACCATACCATAACAATATTTCATGAGCTATAATCATAAACTTTCCCTAATGCTATCCATACTCTATTTGCCTTGCACAGATATTACGCAAGTGAGAATAAAAAGAAAAAAAAGCATTGGATGAAATAAAAACATTGTCATTAAATGTTATCTGGTGTTTTGCAGAATTGTCCAACGTTGATGTTCTTGTCTGGCGTTGGGAAAACAGTCTATCTTTAGTGGTGACCTCATGCTGCATTCAAATGTGTAACTAAAAAGTCCAAATGATGATGTCATCCAAACTCTTTAACGATCCTGCCTTTCTAGCCATCCTATCAAATTAAACTGCCTTTCTCTAATAGCACACATACAATATGTCTTCCTTACAGTTCAATGTCATGCGCCAAAAGCCTGTTTGAACAGGAATGTTGCATTTGAGACCTTTAAGCTGTTTAAGCTATAATTGCTGCAGGTTTTGGACAGAACAAACTCAGGTGGAATATTTGGATTTAGCTCTGTTACTAGCTACCCTGCTGTATGAGGACAGTGAACTAAGCATACAGTATTCTGGTGCACTGTTGCCACCTTTCAGCATTACCACATATGGCTTTCCTTAGATCATTACCTCCATTAAGTCATTAAGCCTTGGCCTAAGCGAAGCCTGTTAGTTAGTCACATTAAAGAGTTAACACTTTCCGTCTCCACAACCCGATGGGCTGACACGTCTGCTGTGGCAACTGACACGTCGCTTCATCCGCATAATTAGGAAAATTGCTCTTAACAGGTCCACTGTTTAGTAATGGTCTCATTTCTTCCATCTTGCCCTGATGAGAGCAAACTGCAAGAAGATGTCCCCATTAACTCTTTGTACTGAGGCTAAACCTCTACCGTCTCCATTCAACATGGTTGGATCCGTCACCGCCGCCCCCACCACACACACTTCTTCTAATGGTCCTAATGAGTGAACCCATGGCCTGTTCTCTTACAGATCTTTAACATATTTTTGGAGACCTTTGATCGAACAACTATCATTTTAGACTACTTGGGGGGGGAGTTAATGCTTTATGTGAGGAGGGGAGAGGGCAATTTGGGAAGAATGAAGGATGGTGAGACCATTCGGTGGAGAATAACACGCCAAGCTTTCATCTTGTCCTCCACCCCCTCCAACAAGCACCCAGTCCTCCATCCCTTCTCCCACCACCCCCTCCCCACAACCCCTCCACCACACACACACATACGCGCTTCTCTGACCAAATTAAATTGAAACCAGATGGAGCAGGGCCTGGACTGTGCGTTGTGTCAGATTGTCATGGCGCATTAACCATGATTTCACATTGAGACGGTCTGCCTGGCCAGAAAAAAAAGGGACGAGGAACAGACAGAGTGAGAGAGTGAAAGAGATAGGGGGATATACAGACAGAGAATGAGCTTAAAAGATAGAGAGAGAGGAGAGAGAGAAGTTTTCAGAGAGAAAGAGGGCAGGAGAGAGAGGGGACCGATGAATACGGTCCTGCTGCCAACAGATCAATCCCACTGATCGCACAGCTGGCACAGGCTGATGATATGAACGCCATATGACATGGAGACAGGCCTTCAACAGGGAGGCTCAGGATGGTTCCATACCTTTACAGATAGGACTTAACATAAATCTGAATCCAAATCCAATAATCATTTCATTAACATCTGCATATCACCCTGAAAGTAAGTCCCCCTTTTTTTCTCTTTACTTGCTCACCTTTGGCTGAGACTTAGAAATGTAGCTGCGTCACAGAGGACTTTTTGTAAGGGTCAAATCAGTGGCAGCAGACTTTAAACTGAGATCAAATTTACAGTATAATAGTGCATATGGATTTTGAAGAGAAAACAGAGGAAAATCAGAGTTAAAAGAGTTTTTCTACAACTTTGAAGATTTGACAAAATATTGAAAAGAATATATAAATGTCAAATTATTTACCATTAGCTATTTCCTTACCATACTATACTTACATGTCCCTTTACAGTGCATCGTAAAAATATATTTTTTTTACTAAAATATTGCCAATAAGTCATAAGGAAACATGAACCCCTAAATATTACTGGCCTCTATTATGTGTATAAAATTTAGCATTTTGTTGGTGTCCAGTTGAAGCCAATGTTAACCTAAAAGAAAAGGGGTCATGAAATGACATACTGCCGTGCCATGAATGTTGTGATAATTCCTATTTGTAGAAAATTCAATGGGTTTTTAAAGGTGCAACATGAAAGATAACTGATTGTTGAGGCTGACACTTACTATGAGTTAGACACTTTGGGTTGGTGGTGGGCCGGGAATGAGACTCAACAATCAACTATCTTACATACTGCAACCTTTAATCACATAATTTAAAGACTATTTTAAAAGGAAATAATTCCTTACTATGGGTCATGCTCCAAAAATACCAACGCATACCTTGAGCGTCTGGATGGGATGCGAAAGGCCGTAACAAAACGTCAATATCTGATGAGCTGAAAAAACTAGATCCTACACTTCCCAGAATGCAACTTATTACAATCTTTTGCGGGACCCTACCTGATTAATTGCCACATCTTTTAAACTATTGAAACATTGCAGTCAGTTACACTGGCTTTCTAAAGCCCAAACAGAGATGATATTGATGACATCACTAGGGTATTTCATCAATTGGTGAAGTATCGCTTCAAATAAACACCTATGTCATGGATTAAATATACATAAATATATTCAAAAAATTCTATACACCTCAAGCCTTCATCCTTTGTTGAAACATTTCCTGCCATTATTTGAAACTATACACTTCCAATTTTTTTTCCAACTTTCTCCAACTATTACATGAGCATAATATTCTTAACCATAGTGAAACATTCATCTTCAATTCGCCACCCAAGGATCAACCCTGCACTTAACCTCTCGGGGGATGGAATTACAAGTTTGACTTCAACCAGTGATATTGTCTCATTGCAGGTGTCATTACCCCAGCTTATAATTGACAGAAGCATTAACATGTCATTAACACATAAGCTTAGACTTATATTTGAACCTTTTAATGAGGCCATCATTCAACATTAATAGATTAGTTATCATGGGTAATGACTGAGGTGTCTTTGCCTGTCCCCACAGGTCGGTGTACAGAAAACTCAACATAATGTTTTTGGTGGGTGGGGGGGCTCCCACAGGAAATGAGAGACCAGGTCGTTCAGGTCAAATGCAGGGGACAAGAGTGGGTACTGTCGTCCATACTGAGGTCTTTAGGAGAGGGCGATAATAAATGAGAAAGATTATTCCTCTGAACAGTAGGCTAAAGAAGGTTTAATCAAAAGAAGTCAGACCAAGACTGAAAGTTTTGTCCTTGTGGTGTTTACGATATAACATGACTGCTCTGACAAAACTGTTGCTGGCATGATATTAAGACCAGCTGTCAATTATTCTAAGCTATCATGAGATGTTTACTTACTACACAGCTGTGTTGTGTACCACAATGAAAAATAAATTGGAATATGTATAGATGCCAGGACACAGGTTCATACTGTATGTCTATGGTAAGATACTTACCCCTCCCTAAAAATTCGAGCTTTTGTACTGTCTTAAGATTCCTACTTGAAAAGTGTGAGATCCATCTTAACCTTACATGCACAATAGCCTAAATATTCCAAACGTCCCAAGTACATTTTAGAAGATGCAGTCATTCCGTTCGCTAAACATTTTGAACAATTAAAGAATAGATTTTATTTTTTTCATGTCAGTATCATATCAGACCTAAACTGTGCAGCAACCTCAGTAAACGGTTACATTTATTTCTTAAATTACAAAATTACAAAAATCTGTGCAACAGTACCTGGTAAAAGTGAGTTTGGATTTTTGTTAATTTGTCAAGAAATAAATAAAAATACAAAAAAATAGGGGTAGTAAGTGTTTAAAGATACTGCCTAGATTGCATTTTCACACATTCTGGATTAAAATCACTCTGATGTGAACTTTGAATATGCATTTGTATTGACTTAAAAGTTTGCATCCATTAGCCTATCTGCTCTCTACAAAAACACCCGCGACCGCCTGTGCCACATACTAATCACACTGAGAGTCGCCTTCGTTGTTTACTTGAATTTAAGACCACAATTAATCTCCCAGAATGCCTCCTCTCACCTCAGCCACAGCTGATGATTGATTAAAGCTGACTCTGACGTGGCAGTGGCTGAACATGGCTAGAGTTTCCCCAACAGGGGAATCTGTGTGCATGGCTCGGTCCTTTTAGTGGCAGCCCTGTGGCTCGTGGGCCTTTGAGACGCCCTCCACACCCCCCAAACTTCGCTGATGCGAAAACCAGGTAGCCCCATAACCCCCCACCCGACTCTTCGGCCTCCTGTCTTTCCTCCTTCGCTCCCATTTCTGGGTCCTAACGGACTTGGTGATGGATTGTATTTTGCTCCTCAGAAACTCGTTGTTTTCTTTAGCACAGCAGGGTATTCTATTTGCAAAGGTCTGGCCAGTGAAGTATTATGGATATCTATCACTTTAGAGCTGCCTCTGGTAAGCATGTTCCTTCCTTTAAGAGGAGGAGCAGTTGTGAGCAATGGATAGCTGGATGTGTCTGTTCCCTGCAGCGGTCCATATCACTATTACCTTCTAGTAACACAAGGATACTGAAGCTTTCTTTGTAAGGAAAAACCCAGATTTCTCAGTTTGTATTCTGGGATGTATCAAATTAGAGCAATCCAGATAATTTCAAGTAAGTTATTATTCAAATGACACTGTACAAATTGAATTTTAAATATTTCTTCATGAATAAAAAGAGGGTTGTGGAAAATAATTGAAAGAAGATAAATGTACTGAAAAGTTTATCCAAAGCAGTTGGACCATGGAAACAGAAACCACAAACTCGTACTAGCTGAACAGATTTTCTTCAGCTCACAGAAGAACAAATGGACCAGACCGCTGACAAAAAAAAAAAAAAGTATCTCATTGTTTATGGGAGAGAAGTTGCAGTTACTTTACCCAGTCAGGCATTTCCCATTATTGTAGGACAAGGCTGCAAGTTGAAATCAATCATTATCAGTTCATCATTTACAACCTCCTTCAGTTTATTTGCATCAGAATGTCTCCTGTAACACAAGCTCCTTTGTGTTTCTCTCACGTTACAATATCACGAGGACCTGAATGGATGCTTTCCAAAGAGGGATTACCCACTCTGCATCTCCTTTTAGCACCTCCATGTGAAAGTCAAACAGCAGCAGAGTTATGGAAACGGAGACGGATGACAACCTTGAACCTGTAAGTGTTGGTCAGGCAGTCCATTGAAAGGGTTTGTATGGCATTTCCACCGCTGCGTTCACCTCAGGAGAGTTTGAATACATATACAGAGGTCCTGATATGTTTTACATGCTGTCCTCTGAGGAGAACCAGGGGGTATTTGTAACGCAGCTATTTCAACAGAGCGATGATGTACCCACCGCAGCCATGTTGAAACAGATTGGAGATGATGTGAAACGCAAACAGGACCAGGGACTCTGAGACTTGAGTCAAGTGATTTAGAATAAGATATAACATAAATAGATAAAATACTGTACATCATAGATGTGTGGAAAAAGTGTTGTGGTACTCAATATATGCCTGGTTGTTGATATTAAACATCTCAAAATAATTTTGCTTTAATGCTACCTTGTCACAAACAGACACACATACACACAAACACACACACAAAGGGGAGGCCGGGGTTCCTGTGTGACCAGCAGACGAGGGAGTTGAACTTGTGACCCCTCCCTTGGGCGTGAGGCCCCCGGAGGTTGCAGTATCACAGAGCTGATCCACTCCAGCCTGCCTGACTTGACTTGGCTTGGCTTGTGCTCCATCCGCCCACCCACTCCCACAGCTGGCACATAACACACAGCACTCACTGTACAGCCCAGCAGAGCTCATGCTATGATGCAGCATTAAAACACCACTGAGCAAATTCCACTCCGAGAATTTGGTATGATCCTGGAATTACGAAGCTACACAAAAGATTTAAGTTTATTTGTACTGACCTTAAAAAAAGACAAGAAAAAACAAATCTTGACACAAAGCATAATAAATTGTAATCTAATCAAAATGATTTTAGGACACGTTTCCATTTATTCTCGCTATATTTATGACACTAAAAAGCACAACCTGTTTAATCTATTATCATGACTTAATAGTACAGAATGAAACTCAAAAATTAAGCTCAGTGCAAACATGTTAAGCAGCCGTAAGTGTACAGATAACACAAACGTGTGTTCTACATTTTCATGCTAAATATATTGGTCATATAAAAAGCTGTCATTGCAGAATCTAATGTGCTTCAATAGGCCTCAGATGAGCTCATAATGCAGCTTAAAGTGTGACAGAGGAAATTTAGCTCATCACAACAAATGCAGATCATCTGTCACCTAACACAGCAATCACTGCGGAGTTTCCATCTTTAAATTAGCCCAAATTAACTCACAGTAATTTGCGAGTTCCGACCACACAGCTCAATATTACAACATGAGCTCACAAATATAAAATCATCACATTTGTATTTATACTCATTTGGATGGTTGGTCTTTAAAAATACTGATTTATTGATGTCAATATATTATGAGACGCATACTGGAATGATTAGTGTGGTTGATACAATGTAACTAACATGCGTCTATCACCAAAACCTGTCAACACAAAAATCAACACAGCGTATCTCCACTTATACGTTTAGACTTTCTGCAGAAAGACAAGGACAATTCATACGATCACTTCCTTACACTGAGAGTGATATTTTAAAACAAAATGTTTAAGATACACTTGCTTAAAGGGATTATATATAGGATAGGGTTAGATGAAAGCATTTCATGTAGTTTTGATAATTTATCTGTAAATTATTTTATGTCAGATTTTGTTTGTAATAATTAATTTCTAAGTATAAGTGATTCTTATAAGAAAATTTGTGTCATTATTTTTACTTCACATGTTATTATTCATCAGTGTCATCAGTTTCAGTAATTGATCTTAATTAAATCTCTTGCTTAAAATAATTCACACATCTGACACGTTTCAGCAGGCTATCTCCAGCTTCAACTGTATAATAATTATAATATTAATTAGGGAATTATTTGTGGAAGAGCAATACTATCTTGATAATTAGGACATTTCAGATGAATAATTATTATTTCATAATTAAGGAAACATTTCAGTAGTGAATATCTGACTTGATATTTCAACCGACTACCACGCGTAATATGTAGGCCACAATACAGGGAACATCCTTCACTATTATATTATAATCTCTGACAAAACAATAACCAATTTTATAAGGTGTTGAGGATAGTATAGAACATGGCAGCAAATTATACAGATGAACATAGACTCACATCATAGAAATCACAAATCTGATCCTACACTTCCTAATGTATCCTATGTGAGTTAAACAGTAAAACAGTCCTCAAGTGCAGTATTGTTTTACTTTTCCTTAAATCTTGCTACAACAGTATTCACACCATTTAGCAGTATGTTATGTGTCAATACTAAACACATTGCAGTTTACACTCTGACTATCCAACAAGCTTGAATTTCAAGGGGGGGGGGGGGGGGGGGGTGTTTGCACGTGGTTGTAAGGG